>BROE01000002.1:4547808-4677062 GCA_036571765.1 Plecoglossus altivelis
TGACAGAAGAGAGGGGCACGAGACGAGAGAGAGACAGAGATCAGAGAGACCAGAGACAGGAGAGAGACAGAGACAGACAGAAAACAGGAACAGAGAGAGCCGTAGACAGAGAGGACCTCAAGCAGATTGGACAGAGAGACAGAGGACTCAGGAGACAGAGACCGAGAGAGGGGGGACCAGAGACAGAGAGAGACAGAGGAGAGACAGAGAAGAGACAGAGACAGACAGGGAAACAGACAGAAGAGACGAGAGAGGGAGAGCAGCACTGAGAGAGACAGAGGACAGAGACAGAGAGGAGACAGAGGACAGAGAGAAGAGCGAGAGAGCGAGGGAAGGAGGAGAACGAGGGAGCGCGGCGGGGCTAGATGGGAGAGTCGGGACTTTTACCTGACCTTCTCCTGATTGTGATGAACGTAGGCACTTCACCAAAAGGAACGACTTGATCATCCTTCTCTGTCCTCTCTCTTTTCTCTCCTCTCTCAGCCCCTCATGCTTCTTCTCTCCTTCTTCTCTTCTCCCCCTTCTCTCTCTGCGCGACAACTCGTTTAGTGGAAAAACGCTGAGAGCTACTGTAACTGTCAACATCAAAAGCTTCTTGCCGGAAGCCCCCCCCATTCCCCACTTCTCTCTCTTTAAGCCTTTAATCACAGTTTAGTCACGCTCAGGCCTAATTAAAGACCCCTCAGATTCGCAGGCAGGCGGGCGGGCGTCCCAATCTCTGCCTGCCTGAAATGCAGACTCGTCCCTCACTCTCTCTCCAAAGACAGGCTATTTAACTAAGAGGCGTGAAGCAGCTTGGGTGAAGAACTAAGAGGCCTTCCATTCTTATTGGTGTGTTTCTTGACATTGTGGTAGTATTAGATTGTTTTGTGTGTTTTCTGTTTTTGGATGATTAATAATTACCAGTTTATTTAGTTTTAGTGTGAATTTGGTGTTGATGGGGTCGATGTGTTGAGGGTAATATTTTTTTGATAGGTTGTTTTTAGGTTCGTAGATGATTTGTTTTTTGTGACAGCTCAAGTTTAATATAGGTTGCTTTATGGAGCATATGGCAAGGGTGTACTAGCATAGTTAGATTGTAATAAGAAGAATGAGTTAGCGGATGATGAGATGACTTCAGTAGTTTAGATGTAGAGATGACAGAGAGACAGTAGTACCAGAGAGAGTTATCCGATGTGGTAAAAAGGTTAAAGTATAGTGATTTCTTTGTTTGTTTTCTTGGATGCTGGGCTCAAGTTTTTTTTTGTTTGGGATCATATAGTTCTACTTGAATCTTGATCAGAGTATCATTACCGATGCTGCACTCGATTTATATGTTTCTTTATTCTTTCATAAGATTCCATAGTCTTTAGTCTTTATTTTTTTTTTTTTTTCTTATTCATTTAGTGTAGTGTTATATTTAGCACATCTGGTTGGCCAACTTGCAATGTATTTACTAGGTCATTGTTAACCGTCCTATAGGTCATGTGTGATTGTTGTGGCACTGTTTGTGCTTGTTGTTTGGATTGCTTTTTTTTTTTTTTTTGTTTTTTTCAGTTTTTTTTTTTTTTTTTTCTTTTCTTTTTTGGATTGTCGTCCACCATTATCTTATCCTTTGAGATAACGTGGGAACCCCTCTCTTGGACTACGCGTGAGTCTTTTGTTGGGTAATCTACACAGCTATCGCTTGTTATCCATTATTCTATCCAGAATTAAATAGCATGGTCACTAGAACCAAGTGAAGTTGAGAGTGATGTTCTATGTCCTGTACACTACTACGTACAGTTCTTACTTATCAGTATCATCTACACATTTACACACATTCAGTCGATCACATCTACTATATTATATTTTACTATTCAATTTGCATTTTTCACCATCTATCCAGATCACATTCACTTTCCATTACAGCTAGTTCTTTATGCATATGCACACACAGACATACACCAATCCATCAACATCGAGACCACCTGAAGTGTCCCTCAAATACCGCTTTGATTCCATTTCACAGCAGCCCGCTCACCTTTACCCTCTCGGACATCTCGTCGTACAGGTGGATGTTGACTTTCTTGATGCCAGGTACATAAGACGTCTTCTTCTTTTTCTCCTGCTGCAGCTGGTACTCTGTCGTGGTCTTCACGATCACCTGCAAGCCAGGGCAACCATCGTTAGCCGTGGCGGCGACGGGGGTTGGCTCACAGGCCCTGTCGCAACCCAGCCCCAGTGGTCCTGGTGGCGTGTCATAGTAGCTACGGTATACAAGGGGGGAGGGGATTCACCGTGGATTGTACTGTATTGAAGATTTGCCGTTAGTAGTGACATACATGTGGAGGAGGAAGGAGTGTGTCTGTGTGGAGGGAGTGTGTGTGTGTGTGTGTGTGTGTAGGGAGGAAGTAAGTGAGTATGCGTGTGTGGAGGGAATTAGTGTGCACATGTCTGTGTGGAGGGAGTGAGTGTGTGTGTTTGTGTGTGTATGTGCGTAAAGTACGAGGGGAGCGTCTGTGGGGTGTAGAGTACGAGGGGAGCATCTATAGGATCTAGAGTATGAGGAGAGCGTCTGTGCAGAATCCAGAAGTCTGATTGGGGCTGTGGCAGATGGGGAGGCTTTGAGGTTGCTGTTGTCTGAAGCTGTGCTCTGCCTGAGACACTTGTTTAGACAAGGAGACAGATCCTACACAGGGCCTGGCGCCCAGAATCATGGAGAAACCACACACAAACGCACGCACGCACGCACGCACTCACACGCAAACGCACACGCAAACGCACACTCACGCACACACGCACTCACACACACACACACACACACACACACACACACACACACACTTGCTCGCCGTGTACCTTGTCTGGGAAGGGCTGCTGGAGCTGTGTGACCTCCAGGGGTGTGATGAGGGGGATGTTATCAAAGCCGTCATCCATTGACGGCTGCTTCTCCAGCTTGTCAGACAAATGACTGCCTAGCTTCACCATGTCGGCCTGCGTGTGCGTGTGTGTCAGCTCAGCCGCACCACCTGCATAGGAAACAGAGGGGGGCCGTGGAGGCTGGGTAAAGCAGATCAGACTGAGATGGGAGGAGAGGATAGAAAGGGAGGACAAGGGAGGGGAGGGCAGGAGAGGAGACACATTTTTCGATACACAATATAATATTCATTACTATGGCAACAAAGCTATATTTTCGGCGTTCTCCCTCTCTCTCCCTCTCTCTCTCTCTCTCTCTCTCTCTCATGTATTTCCCTTTCCCGATCAATAGGATGGTCTTAATGTGGATCTATGGGGGTGAAGGGAAGCTAGGCTCGCTGGTGATGTAACACGACACCTCTCTACCTCCATCTGGTACCCTCCTCACCCTCACCACCACCCCCCACCCACACACACACACTCACACACACACACACACTCACACACACACACACCCTCTCCCGACATCGGCTGGATGATGCTAGTGACTCACAGAGATGATGCGCACTGGTACGATGGATCTTGTGGCATAACTACAGGGGTTTTGGACTTGGATACGAATAGAATGATCCTAACGTTGAACACAACACAACAGAATGCAGTAGAACACCAACAGAGCAGACTAGATGTAGAATAGAACAGACTGATAACAGAATTTGGGACATCACGCACAAAATTGAACTGTAGACCACACTAGACTAGAATGTCATGTTCTTTGACTCTTAAAGATGTGGTAAGAAGACAATCACAAACCAAAATACGTCAATTCTAACTCCTCCCGGTCATACTTAAAGCTGGACCCACCCGCAACTAGATCGGAGACGTCTCCTTTGATTGAATTTGTTTGTGCGCTAATGCGCGCGTGCCCGTGTGTTGCCACTGTGAGTGGGTGAGTTGTAAATGGGATCCATTAGCGCGGCCATCATTAGTATCCCCTCACTCATCTCCTTCAGTCCTGTCGCTTGGTCCACTAGTAGGAGGGGTGTTCACCGTGATGATTCACATGGCTGAGTGACATTACGTCACGCTAATAATGAGCAGAGTGCTGTTAGAATGTGCTCTCACTAACAAGCAAAGAAAAACAAGCGATGAACGGGTGAATAGGCCAGAAAGGCGGCATTGTAACGGCATAGCTTTTTAACATAAGGAACTGCTCACGCATACCTGACAAATGGATTATGTTGAAATTAGATGTTACTACTATGGTAGTTGCAGGCTGCATAAACGTTAGGCCGTAAATGAATTGAATCTTACGCTAATAGCCCCAGGCTTCTAATGACGTGATGTCCCTGTCCGGTCTACAAGCAAGAACTGTGCAGACATGCTTAACTTCAGGGTTCGTCGCTCACGGGTTTTAGAACTTACTGCATTGAACAGAGTGCGCTGACTGCGGACTAAAGTCTCCTGGGAGCGAAATGTGGTCAGCAAATACGAATAATATAAACATTGGACTGAGGAGATAGTGTGAATGGTCAAATTCAACATTAGACAAAACGACAATGGTTTTTTTTCTGTTATATTAGAAACCCTATCTAGTCTAACCTTCTAGTCTACGGGCTGCCTCCCCGCTGCGTTTCGCTTTACCAAAATGCAAGCACACAAATCGATTCGAGTAAAATGATAACGTGATATTCATTTAGCCAGAAAAACAACATATAAAAATGGACTCTTTTTATACAAATAGCCTTCAAAAGGCGCAATGCCGTACTAGGCTACAAACAATGGCATTGTTATCATGAAATGATCAACTACATTTCTCACTGTCAAGGAGAGTGTGTCATGGCTACCTCAACAGCGCTCATTGATAAAATAGAATTTGTTAAAACACATCACAAAAAAAGACCAAATAAGCGGAAAACACAAGACACATGACACAGCCGTGTCCTTCTGTGGCGTTGAATCACTAAGGATGTGTGGTTTGCGTTTGCCGTTATATTGAGCTGCTTTAATTTCACAGCTACCAACCTTCTTATGAATAACGTCCACTTTAAAAGCAGAATTAATACGCATTCACAACGGATAGCCTACGATTCCGCACAGAATATTAAATTATAAAAGAGAAAACTTACTGTGAAATCGTTCGCTGGGTTTGGTTGGATGTTTGTGGGAACAGAACAGTGAGCCTCGAATACCGGTTACCGTGGTGATTCGGGGCTGGATTGCGCATGTTATTCGGGTTGCATCCTCCGGAGGAAATTGGCGTCTTCACATGATGCTCATCAGCGTAAACGTGATGAGGAATTGATCAAGACAAGTAGGCCCATTATTGCCCATCCCATGAAAAGGATGTTGACCCCTCACACACACAAAACAGCAACACGTCAACACGTTTTAAATGTTTTATACGCTATTTCAGCAAAAAGATAAGTTAACCCGTGAACTTAATTTACACTCGATACTACTCGACTTGCAGGGGTAAAAAAACAAACAAAACAACAACAAATGAAAAGAGTGTCATGAAAACACATTTGTAAATGTTTGTATTTTAAGCGTAAGAATACAGTAATTCACTACTGCACCTTAAAAATAACCACGTTAATCAAAACGATGTAGTTTGGGGGGGAAAACCTGCGAATAATGTTTCAACGTGTTTTTCATTTTTATTTTATTAGGCTACTTGGATTGATTACAAATATGCATCATAAATAAGCATAATTCCTTTCAAACATGCGGATATTATTTTGTAATGTACTGTATTTAAAAGGCTTGGTTAAACGACTAGCAAATGACAGCAGTCTTGCTGTGAGCGTCAATAACAGCCTGGAGACGCGCAGCAGCTGTCGCTGCAAGAGGCAGTTCATGTGGTGTTTGCGATGCGGGCTCACCTCTCAATGAAGGTGAAGTGCTGCGGATGCTGACAGGAAATCTGTGTGTGTGCGTGTGTGTGTGCGTGTGTGTGTGTGTGTGCGTGTGCATGTGCGTGTGTGTGTATGTGAAGGAGTCATAGCGTGTTTATTTGTGAGTCGAGAGATAACATTCAAAGAAGAGTGTAATTGTAGGCCACATGATGTAAGGCTATTTGATAAGGAGAGAGAGCAAGAGAGACGGACCAGGGGAGGGGGGGGAGAGAGAGAGAGAGAGAGAGAGAGAGAGAGACTGATGAGGGCAAGCGGGCCAACGGGATCCCGGGCTGTCTGCTGAGCTAAGAAAATCCTTTCAGTGAGCAAAGACCCATGCTGCTCGGTCTTTGGTTATGCCGGATTCATATGAATCTATTAAGCCTTTAGGAGCCCGCCCAACCAAATATTCACCCCCGCTCTCCCGTCCTCCCCTCCATAACTCCCTCCCCCCTGCATGGGCTTAAATTGGGCCTACTTTTATTGTTTTGACCTTTCATTTGCGGGGGAGTGACTTCAAAGCAGAGCTCTTTTACCGTCCTCTTTAAGTGGATAGCGGTGTCATCCCCACCGTGAGGGAAGAGACAGTCTGGCTGCCCTGAGCTAGCTGGGAGGAAAGAGACCCGGCCGGGGTGGACATCATGAAAATGAGAAACAATTATGGTGTTTAAAGGGTAAGGGAGGAGGGGGTAGGGGGGGAGGGAGGGGGGGTAGGGGGATGGGGTGGTCGGGTCTTTGTGTGTGTGCGTTTGCTCGCCAGGGCACCTAAACGAATGGTCTCGTTTTAAAAATGAATAAGCAATGAAAAACGTTTTATGAAAAACGTTTTATGAAAAACGTTTTATCTCTGGTGAAATGTGCCAAAAAAATGAGTCGACCAAACAGACTTTGAAATGAAAGCGTTCTGGAAAACAAAGTTAAGGGCAAGGCCTTCGTCATTGAATGCTTTAATGAAAATCATGATTAAGTATACTGTTACCAAGGGCTACAAAACCAGGAACTGCGATTGAATTGAGAGGCTATACAATTCAATATCGTTTATAGGACATATGCCTGAAAGCTTACCATATAATTTCCTAAAAGTTTACAGTGTAAATCTATTGTCATAACACCAAGAAAAAACAAATCTCTATAGAGATTTGCTAACTTGTTAACTTAATTTGTTAGACTTGCCTATTCATCCATTATGGTCAACCAGCATGTATATTCCAACTCTCAGGGTTCCATGGTAACTACGAGGGTGTCTCGTGTTGATCTTGAGTCTTTAACAACATCGCCATCTATTGTCAAAAACAAATATTGCAGCATTCATTATAAAAAAAAACAACAGATGGCAGCAGAGCAACATTCTTTTCATTTTTACTGTACTGAACTCGGTAGACCACCCTCTGACTCCATTGTCATGTGGTCACAACGACCCCAAATCATGTTCAAACCTAATAAAAGGCATTCAAAATAATGCAGCTCACTAAATGAAACCTCAAAGTGGTTCACTAGTTTGGAATTTCGTTGGATTACAGTGACCCAAAAGAACAAAGTTATGAAATCAACACATCAATACCAGATTGGATCTAGGTCTGGTATCGTATATACACATTCAAAGCAGTTCAAAAGATGAAAACATTTTCAGAAGGACACATTTCTTTGAAGACAGAACTACAGCATGCCAAAATATTGTCCTTTTCCATTGACACGCTTATGAAAAACAGAAGACACGATGCGTATGGTGTGAAAACATTCACTTCACAAGCCTGAAACCTACTGTATCGACTTCACATGGACACGATTCTGAAATGCAATGTAATAAGGGGTTATCTTGAACTTGAATAAAAACACATCGTCGATATGTCCTCAAATTCACATTACAGTGTATTTACTGTGTTAATGTAACTTACCTCAACTAGCCCTGAATGACACCTTTAAGACTCGTGTAACAGGTAAGACCTGCCATTCTTAGCCTCGAGAGAAGTTTTTTTTTAGAGCTGCCCTTAATCTGGAATCCTATTCCAAGGTTCGACAAGAAGGAAAGTGACCAAATTAGCTCCACCAAGTAAACTGATGCTATTAACACTTAGCTCAGCCCAGTGCCTGAACAGACCGTGGTGTTGCCAAGGCGTTGTAATGGGATGCTAAAGNNNGGGGGGGGGGGTTGAATACGTTAACTGAGATAAGGAACGCAATGGAAAGTAAGAAATCGAGTTAATGATCTTGGATTAAGGCCACACACGCTGTAGCCCCAGCGTGGCGAGATGACTGGAGATCTAGCTGTGGGGGAAAGGGAGAGAGCCCAAAAGCAAGCTGTTGCCTTTACAGTCTGGTCGCGTTCCACTAAAGCCCAGTTTTAGTGACTTTGCATTTAGCAACATGGCTCGTCCGTCTGTTGTTGTAAAAAATGATTTTACGTGACTAACAAAGCAGAGCCTTGACATTCCAAAAAATAAACACTGTGGCATTTCCAGAGGGGACAAGACCTCTGGTGGTGGTGGTGGTGGTGGGGGGGGGCAGTGGCCCAAACCAAGGAGAGAGAGACGGCGAGAGAGAGAGGTGGAGAGTTGAAGGGAGAGAGAGACGGAGGGAGAGGGATGGAGAGGTAGAGCTGGAGAGAGAGCAATGGAGGGAGAGAAATGGAGGGAGAGCGATGTGGAGAAAGAGATGGAGAGAAAGAGATGGAGACAGACAAAGAGATGAAGTGAGAGATGGAGAGAAAGTGATAGTGTTTGAGAGAGAGAGATAAATGGAGAGATGAAGAGAGAGAGAGAGTCACTGGAACGAGAATACCCCTGGCTGATCATTGAAAGAGCAGCCCTTTGCCCCTCACGTACAGGTGCACACTGCCGACCTAGATGGGTTAAGACTCCCTGGAGCAGCTGAATCGACTGGATTTCTTATACTGTTCAATTCAGCACACACGTGTGCTAATAGCGTGTTTTTCTGTCTCCAGCATTGTGCTTCCCAGTTGTTTTTCTCCGGAGCTCCTACAATATACAAAAAAAAATGTTTATTTTGATCTTGTTATGTGAGCAGTAGTTAAAGTAATGAAATGGCAGCCACCGACCAAACGAGAAATTATCTTGGCAAGTTTACCAGTTGGAAGACAAACGCAACATGTTTTTCTCAAAGATAAACAAGTCTTTTCCACTCTCGACTGTGCTTTAGGCCTGGACCAAGAGCTGATGGTAGTTACAGCATTGGACACCGTCTCTTCTCCTGTCCTCGGTGAAATCCCAGGGGTGAAACATTAACGTTATGAGGTACAGACAATGAGCAAGTTAACAACATGGCAAGGATCAGACACGACTCTAAACTGTGAGTGAAACCAGAGGAAGAAATGACAAGATGTTGATTTCACAGAAAATGAAAGTGAAAGAATGTACAATAGCTCCGGTTATTTGAATTCGTCTGGCGTCATGAGCGTTTTCAACAAAAATCCCCCCCGACTTTCCATCTCCGTGCTCTTTCCAACTGCCAAAGAGACCGCAGACTCATCCTCTGCCACACTTAGCTGCAAACCAGGGATAGAATCAGCACGTAGAGTGAGGAAATAGGTCTTCCATACAAACGTCCAAGCAAAAGTCCCTGAAACACAGCCACTCCATTAAACACAGCCTCTCCCTTAAAGACAAGCGAATCGTCCAAGAGGCATTCTACCACCGTCTACGGGACGAAACTCCCTCGAAGGTTCGCCAAGTCGGTCCGCTGGGCAGCTGCGGAGGATCTGAGGATCTCGGAGACAACCTGCGTGACCTTGAAGGCTATAACGAGAACAGCAGGACATGGGCTGAACCAGGAAATGCTGAGCGTGCAGACCGCACCAGGCAGCAGACCAAAGGTGACCCCCCCCCTCCCTCCCTCCCCGCCGCCCACTGGGATCAGAAGAGTACCGGCAGCAATGCAGTTCAAATGCAATCTCAAGAAACAGACTGGAGGAGAGGGAGCGGCTTGCATCTCGATTTCATTGACCGTCTTTCCCATGTTGGAGCACGATGAAGATAAGGATCTCACAATGTGTTCGTCGTCACCGCAAGAGAAGAAATGCATACACCACACACACACACACACACACACACACACACACACACACACACACACACACACACACGGTAACAAAGTAAAGATACCTAGAATTAGCCAAGTCCTGTTTACAGCTTCTGGCCTGGTTTTCATACTGTGTCCACACCTTGAGGATAGCATGACGGTCAGACTAAGCATTCCTTTGAGATGTTGTCTCTAGATTTTTGGCCGAGGCTTTAGTCCAATATGCCAGTGAAGTATAGCGTCAGCTAGCAGGACTAACTGGTATGAGGCCTTGTCATGGAATGTTGGTTCCTGCCATCTGGCTGAAAGACAACAGACAATACAGAGACAGTAATCCGTCCTCCTGTATTGGGCTCCAAGCTCTGCCATGGAATTGTGACTAACAACACATCATGAACCACACTGAAATCATCAAGTAATAAAAAACCCCCAAACTGGGTCAGTTTGTCTACCACTGAGGAAAGTCTTCATTGTGAACCCATCCCCAGACACCAAACAAATAATATCCAGTCGTTCCAGGACAGGCAAACAGACGCATCAAAGACAGGCATTTTCCATCTACAGATCCCATTGTTGTCCTCCACACGAGACGGTCTTGAACGCTCACCCCGATCACACCGCTTGACCCACTTAACCTTGATCTGCAGCCACACTCACATCCGAGCTCACCTGCATTGACTGCATCATACTTTGCGCTATACTTAGTGCTACGCTAATGTGCTTTAAAAGCCCTGACCTGTCCCGCAAATCCACAGACAGCCTCCACAGTTGTGAGGTTTGACTCGCCTGTGACCAAGTGCACCAGTGTTCCGATAGAGTGGAAGAGAGAGAAAGTGGGAAAGAAAGAGAGCGTGGGAGAGAGAGCGGTTGGAGTGACTCAAGAACAGACGCAGAGAACATTCTTTTCACGTGAAACAGTGGGATATTGCCAGGAGTGTTGTTTGGTGACTGGTACGTTTCTGCAGTGCAGGTGAGTGTGTCTGGTGAGCTGTGTCTTTGAGGCAACGGTAAGAGCCACCTGTCTGAAAGAGCGTTCACAAGATTCTAGCAAATATCCAAGTGTAAGTGTAATTCAAGGAAAAAGTAACACAGCTGTTCCATACATGTGTGGCTGTTTACCGTCGCCAGTCAAGTGGAATGGTTTCAAATCTACCTTTGACATTTTTTGAAACTTTGAATGCATTTTTCTGGCAGTTGTACATACAAAACAACATATGTTATTTCCCTCCTCGACAGAAAGGTACTAAACTTGTGTCCCCTCCTGCTAGCATGAGGCCCAGACGCAGACTGTGTGCGGTGGATATGCTGCCCACCATCAGTGAGATGCAGGAGGGACACCAGCAGGAGGGACACCTGGAGTCCCACACCCACTCCATGGAGGACTACATGGACTCCATCAAGGAGCTGTCCCAGCCTGCCTCCTATCCCCTTCATGGCCCCCTCAGAGGTCACCGACTCTGGGTGACCCGCTACGCCAGCCACCCCGGTGGACGACATCCCATCATCACGACGGCGTTGCCCTATCGCTCCTCCATGGCGTACGCCCCCTGGGCTCCCATTGGTCTGTCTGATGTGTCAGTCATGGTTTCCCAACAATCAGATTGCTCAGTTTCAATGCACACTCCTCGAGACCCTGTGGATTGGTTGTTCACCCAGTCCCAGTTTGTGGGTGTGTCATGACTAGGAAAGTCCCAGGCTTTTGTCAGACGGGCCGTGGAGTAGGCCGCAACATGTGTGATGCAACCTTTCGGAAGAGATTATCCTGGTGAGCAGGGAAATCTGTTTTACTGGATTAGCCCTGCATAGGATTTGAGGGCAGGATGGTATAGGGTGATTTGTCTACATAGTCCCTTACAGGAACTGCTGTTCATTGGGCTGGCAAAAGAAGGGGGTGGAGTTAAGAGTCTAGGATGAAAGGAACGTGTGACATCACTCAACAGGGCATTGAATTGCCCCTAATTGGAGCGCATGGATGTCCAGGCAGCGATGAAAGCACAGCAACACGATACTTTTAGAATTTCATGTGTTCGTTTTGCAGATTATTTCATGCATAGCGATGTATGGGGGGAGGGGGGGCAGGAGCAGGGAGGGGAGAGGAGGGGGGGTGGGGGGTGGGAAGATGTGACCCTTTTAACCTGCAGTCAAATGCTTAACCCTAAACCCTCACCGATCACGAAAGGATCACGAATCGATCTGATGGATACGAATCTCGCCGAGCTATGCATCTGCGAGCGACCGACACGAGCAACTTTAGACGCGGAGAATAAAACAACATCTGCTGTGATGAATAAGACATTCGGTGACTCATTCTGTTCATCACTATTCATTTGCTCGTGTCCTCAAGGAGAGGATGAGACAGTGCTTTTATACAGCCCTGCATCTGTTCTCTCTGTACGACTCCTCCATGCTCTTCAAGTCTCTAGCCTTGACTTGTTTTCCTCTCTCTGTGAGAGTACAATACTGCTCCACCAACTGGGAACTAGTTGGCTTAGTTCCAAGAGCAACTTGGCCGAGTTCCAACGCGTTCTGTCCAGAGGACTTAGCGACTCCCTAGGCGGAGAACAACCAAGGAAAGAGTAACTTACATATGCGAGCGAAGCTCAGAACCAGGCTGTAATAACGTTGTATGTTTAATGAGTCAGTCATTAAGAAGTTCAGATAAAAGTCGTTAAAGGGGTCTGGTGAGGTTTCTGATAGATAAAGATGATGTACGACGTTAGTAGCTCGTTAAAACAGACCCATTACTGAAAAAAGGACGAGAAATGCACGTCCTATTTGTACAAATTGAATGCACTTTAGTCGTGTTTCACGCCACACATGAATCCTCTGGCTCAGAGAACCATTCAAAGCCATTCGGACAGGCCATCGAATGAACCCTGTCAGACTTCAAGAGAAATCATCTTTTCAATGTGTGTTATGAGGTACCATGAATGTATTGAACCGCAGACGTAACCAGCTAAACTGAAGGATGTCAATTTAAAGCAAATGGCTTCAGTTTCCGATTCAATAAATGAGTAATTGCACTTGCATTCTTGTCATTCTATTCATTCTCTTAGTAAGCGTGTATGCAGATGGTATATTGCACACTAATGCACCAGTAAACCTAAGAAAACAGCCAGACAAACACATTCCGACTGAGGAGCGCTTAATCACAACCAGAAGAATCATTAGTACATGTCCAAACAGGTGCTCTCAAACGTCAGCCAGCCTGAATCTTCCTAACTCTGCCAGACGAAGGCTAACAAACTTAATGCTTCCTTTGGCTAATCATCACGTGACGCCAACTATTTCCCATGATCGTCACCCGCCACCGGAGATGGACAAGACGAGCGGCCTGCGTCATGCGGGTGACGTGTGCTCGAGGTGGACTGAGCCGACGGAAAAAGGGGCGAGCTCATTTTTGATCACGCGGTCGTCATCGTCTAGCCCTGCACTTAATCCCTCTGCAGTCGTTCAATAATGGATTGATGAATGAATATGGACGCGTCGTTCCGTGTTAAAGTCGATGACGGCAATGAATTGGAAGACCTCTCTTTCTCTGGGCTTATCCAGCCATGCAGAAAGATTGCAAAGGGTTACTGACACAGGTGACTTTTCGTAATCTCAGTTATAATACCTCAAGGCTTTGACTCCCCGCCAACATAATTCAAGCGGTCGGTCTTATTGCTGATAAGTCGTACACAACCTTCCCTTCCAGTAACCCCTACGTGTTTCTGACCCAGCGAATCGATGACTTCATAGAGACTACCTCTCTGCAAATATTCAGTTCCAAATGAGTCAGAAATGAAGAGGTCTATCCATAGGATCAGGTGTGTGCTGGTGTCTGAGAATCCTCCATGGCAGACAAGAATAATCAAACGCTAATCGTTCGCTGAGAGGATTCCAGATTTAACAGGTCCCACTTTTCTGACAGACTGT
Organism: Plecoglossus altivelis; assembly: GCA_036571765.1. NCBI lineage: Eukaryota > Metazoa > Chordata > Actinopteri > Osmeriformes > Plecoglossidae > Plecoglossus > Plecoglossus altivelis. Next base: position 4,561,536 of record BROE01000002.1, read on the forward strand.
AGCTCCTGTCATTTACAATACGATGGATTGCAGACAGGCATCTTCCTGCAAATTTTGCCCATGAATCACTTCCTGAAGTAGGCTGAGTCACTGAAATAGACAGCCACTTTCTCCCAGTCACTGAATTCTTTGAGAGGCCCTAAACCTCCCTCTCTCCCTCCCACTCCACCCCCTTTCACCCCAGAGCCTCCCTTCTCCAGCCCACGTTGAACTCATTCCAGAATGCCTCTGTAACGAATGTGGAAATTCCAAAGGAGCGCTCGCTCGTTTGCCGGGAAAACACGTGCAGTCTGGGAAAATCCGACAGCAGCCTATAAAAATGGACACCACAACTTCTTGGACTCCACAACTTCTTCACCCCCAGAGCTTGACTCGATTCTCACTCGCCTCTCTGTGCTTACTATCTGTTGCCAGCATGACCTTCTCACTGAAAGCTTGCAGTCTCCTGCTTGTTGTCCTATCAGCCGTGTGGATACAGCACTCTAACGGTGAGTACTGAAATCACGTGAAAAATACTTTTCAGCCGAGCTGAAACGCACATTATGCTGCATTTATGTGTGTGAGTTAGAACCTCGATGAGAGAGAAGGGTGATGTTGGTGCGTTCAGGTGGTTGACTTGCATTGAAGACGTCCAGTTGTCCAGTGAAGACGATTCGCTTGAGTCATTTCAGTCGCTCATTCCTTCGCTTCCTTTCTCCTCACAGCTCAGTTCGTTCCGGGCAGGTGTAACTGTCAAGGCACCATCAAGTTCACTGCAGAAATCATAACGGATTTCCAGGTCTTTGAGAAATCCCCTAATTGCGATCACACAGAAATCATGTAAGTCAACCAAGGTTCTTTACATTGCCGATCATGCACCTCTGAGACATCGATAGCGTCTGCACGTCATGCATCGATCTAAACTGAAGCTTTAATGGGATTTCATGATGCTGTTGTTTGCAGAGTAACACTGCAGGAAGACAATGCCAGAAGGTGTTTGAACCTGGAGGGAAAGCTCGCCAAAGCATTTCTCCATTGCTGGAACAGGTAGGATAGAAATCAAGCCACAGCATTCATGACTGACATGTGTGTGACAGGATTTACACTTCATGCCGTTCTGTATCGTCAGCACTCAGTGGAGACACTGATGGTTGAGGGAACTCTGCCTCTGCACTGAACACATGGTGTAAATGTTTCAAAGGAGGAACACATGTTTTCTGTTAGCGTATCGACGTGCTGATTCATTCTTGTCCTTTTCCCCCCCCTCCTCGCTCCACCAAAGGGTAAACAAGGACGAGAGCCAGAAGATGAAATGTCTGAACAGGAGGAACAAGGCCAAGTGAGAGGAAAAGAAACATACAGAAGTGGACCAACAGAGCTGGCCTCCGAGAGGTCATGTGACTAACAGGAAGTGCAGATCGGTCACGTGACTTACAAGAAGTGGATAAAAGACGACCTCAGAGGACCGGGGTAGCTGCCAATTGGAGGAGGGGGAATGAAACGGGAGAGAACGAGACAGACAAAGAGAGAGAAACAAAGAGAGAGAGCGAGAGAGAGAGACACAGAGAGAGAAAATTGGATAAAGAAACTATACATAATATGTGTATAATAGCCACTGAAAGTCAAAAACTGTTTTAAACAAGTGCTTTCTTGAAACCTCTAAATACTGTTGTGTCGAATCAACAGAACATGGGCATGAAGTAGAAACTGAATTACAAATGTTTATTTATAATGTAATAAATTATTGTTTTGTTATTTAAGTCTGTAAAAAAGTCAGTGTGGTGAAATAAAAGCTTTCTTACAACTCAACAACTGCTGTCTGTGCGAGGTGTAAAAGTTAATAAGACCAAACATGTGATTCCTGGTAATTTGGTGAGTCTGGTATGGTAGCAATTAAGTGATTCCAGTGACAGTACAAAAAAACAACAACTTTCTGACAGCTGGACTCAACAGCTGAAAGAGTTTCTTGGGGTTTGTGATAGAAAGACAGAGAGAGAAAACTCCTGTAGGCCAAACTTCCTCCCAGTAGATGTTAAACAGTCCCTGACAGAGTTGCTTGTGAATACACTGAACTACTCCATGTGTTTCCAGAACTCTTTGGAAAACAAAAGTATCTTGTTTGATGAGGTAATCAAGCCCAGTGATAACATTGCAAGCCATGTGCCACAGTAAGGACAGAGAACGTATTCCCAGAAAGCGCATCTGAGAGCGTACTCACAAATCAGAGATTTGCACCAGGGTGTGTGTGTGTGTGTGTGTGTGTGTGTGTGGTTTCATTGCTGCTGTATTAGGAGGATGTAGTGGACCTTGAAACTGGCTGCCGGCCCAGAAGACATGTTAACGTGCCGTCTGAGCTTCCAAATAGCATTTGACTTGTCTCGTTGCCAGCGGATACGGAAAACTTGAGCTCTTTTCATGTGATCAGGGATTCAGCACCCTGCTAAAACATTGGCTCTACATCCATGGCTCAACCTCATGATGGTTTTCATTTCGGTCTTGCCCGCTCTCCCCTCCGGCCCAAAATCCGGGAGTTCGGAGTGATCCGCCAAGCCAACACATCTTGATTTTTTGACTGTTCCTCAACAGTGGAGATAAATGCTGCCTGTGGACATTCTAGACCACTCCGGGGAAATCAGAGGAAGCTATCTCTCACTCTCTCTTTCTTTCTCTCTCTCTCTCACTCTCTTTGTCTCCCTGTATCTCTCTATCTCTCCCACTCTCTCTCTCTCCCTCTCTCTCCCTCTCTTACTCTCCCTCTCTCTGTCTCTATCTCTTTGTCTCCCTCTCTGTGTCTCATTCTGTCTGTCTCTCACTCGATCTCTCACTCTGTCTCTCTCACTCTCTCTGTCTCTCTCTCTGTCTCTCTTTCTCTTGCTCTCTATCTTGCTTCTACCTTAATCGCTGTCCTTCATCTCTCTCCCTCTCCTTCCCCTCCCCACCTCCCTCTCACTCTGTCTCTGACCAAGCAGAGGACAGGAAAATGTACCCATAAACTTTGTGATTTCAAGTCCTTGGGGTTTTCCCTTACCTCTCCTTGCTTTGGACACACACACAAACACACACAAATACGCACACACCCACAAACATACATACATACACACGCACACACACACAAACATACACACACAAACATAACACAGAAAGCACACGTGCCTGTACACACAGACACAAACCCATAGCCTCCTGCTGAACGATCTCATCCACCAAGTTTCCACGATCATCTAGACAAAACAACACAGATGAATAGAAGCTTAAAGAAGACCTGCACTAAAGTGGTTGGCTATCAGGCGGGGCCGGGATCTGTTGTTGACCAGCATTCAGTTCAATTTAGAAGATGAACTTGCCCTGAGCACTGGACAGAACGGGGAGAATTTCCGAACCTGCAATCACACGAACTGCAGTTAAAACGTTCTAACGCTGAACGATACCCAGTCGGCCCAAGTATCCCTCAATAAGAAACAGATCGGCAAGATATGAAGCATATCTTCACAGTACAGAAGGAGGTTTGAGGACCCTGCTATTATTATGGGAAGGGCCATGTTGGAACGACGGCGACTCGTGTGTTGTTCCTCAGAACACGAGAGCTGCGATTGGTTCTCCGACGATAAGAACAACACAAGCGTCAGCGACGAAGCGCCCTCACCTTATCAACAACAAGTTCCACTTCAGCGGCGTTTTATGTTTTCACAATCGCGACTGATCATTTGCCAGGGCGCTTTGTAAAGCCTGCAACGAGCACCTTCAATTTTTTAACGTTCTGCGGCAAGCGCGTCCTGGGAGAGTGTGCCTGCATTCCATTTCCATGATATTACAGTATATGTTGTTATCAAACTCTTTGAAGTTTATATTTAGCTTCTTAAAAAAAAAAAATGAGGAAGAACTACTGTGTCTGTAAAACACTCTACCCCTTCTCTCCTTCCCCAACTCTGGCGGAAGAAAATCAAAGTTGTTTGAGAGCTGCCACCAGCTTCTTTGCAGTCCAACAGACCCATGCTGTTCGTCAGATGTGAAGAAAACTAGCTTTTTCTATCTGCCTTTTTTTTTCTTGTCTTTTTTTTTTTTTTTGCAACCCAATATTTTATTTATACGAACGCAACCAATCGCTTGATGCCACTGTCAGACAAAGGGGAAAGTATAAATTGGCCAAAGCATGTCTGCTCGATCTAGTATTCAGATTTAACTAGGCTTTCATATTCTCTGCGTGGACCAGTGCTGGGGGAAGAAAAGTGGACTTCAGTTTGATAAAAGACGCTAAGACACAAAGAGGCACGACAAGTAAACAACTGGATCAAATAAGAAATGTTCTTTGGTTTTATCCTGGAACGGGTGCTCTGAATTAAAGTATGCCAGAGAGTATCATCGTGTGTGCATGACTGTGTGCATGTGTGTGTGTGTGTGTGTGCATGTGTGTGCGCATGAGTGTGTGCGTGTGCGTGTGCGTGTGCATGTGTGTGTTTGTGTTCTTGATGACTTCTGTTTATATCTTCCCCGAGCTTGTGTATATGTGTGTATATACGAGTGTTTGTGCTGGTTTTGTGTGCGTGTTGTGCACGTGTGTGCGTTGAAAGCCCATCGCTCCACGTGCAGAGCAAAGCCTAAGCCTCAGGGACGGTCAAGTTCCTTGCTATCTCCAGGGGCGTCAATCAGTCGGTCCCAGCTCTGGACAGAAAGGATGCCACAGGGGCCTGCCTGCTCTGGACAGAAATGATGCCACAGGGGCCTGCCTGCTCTGGACAGAAATGATGCCACAGGGGCCTGCCTGCTCTGGACAGAAAGGATGCCACAGGGGGCCTGCCTGCTCCTGGCTGTTGTCCTGGGGGCCTTCCCACACACACTCCAACTGTCATTTCAAGAGGACAGGTAGTGCGCGCCCAAGAGAGAGAGAGAGAGAGAGAGAGAGCAGAAAAGAGAGACAGTGTCAGAAAGAATAAGAGACAGGGAGGAGGGATTTGAGTCGAGAGAGCAGGTGAGAGACAGGCTGTGAAAATGACACACACGCCGGAAAGCTCCACACACACTACCCCTGTCGAAAGACTGCGCACACAGCTCGATAGAAACGCTATCGTCTATAGGACAGAATAACCATAATCCTTACCCCTGTAGCTCTGTTCTCAGCTAAATTAGATTGACCAGACATCAGTCATGACAGTGGGGTGATGATGATGATGCACAACTCCTGAGGATTCTGTCGCTAATCTTTCAAGGTTGGCTGGATAATCGTCGGCAAATTACGGCCCGAAATGATTCGGGCTCTGCTGGCTTTGAATCCGAATCTGAATTTGAATCGTGGCTTTCATCGTGTCCGTTATAGATCCTGGATGGCTCTGCATCTCAATCAAATCCACCGGATTTCCTTCCGCCTGAGGTAACGGCTCACGTTTGCAGTGCCAAGAGTGTGTGTGTGAGTGTGTGTGTGTGTGTGTGTGTGTGTGGGGTGGGGGGACGACGACGACAGATGAAAATAACGAAATAAAAACAATAATATGTTTAAAAAAAAGAAGGAAAAAAAGCGGAAACACAAGGCTGTCTCTCCAGGGATCGTTTCTGGTCGCTGGTTCATGACTGGTTGCTGTGCTGAGGCACTGAGACACAGTGTGAGAAGCAGCTTAAGAACACACACTTGCCACAGCGTCTCACGCATGTACAGTCACACACTCGTTTTCTCTCGCTTCCTGATCCGCCTGAGTCTCTCTCTCTCTCTCTCTTTCTCTCTCTCTCTTTCTCTCTCTCTTTCTTTCTCTCTCTCCCTCTCTCTCTCTCCCTCTCTCTCTCTTTCTATCTCTCTCTTTCTCTCTCTCTTTCTATCTCTCTCTCTCTCTCTCTTTCGCACGCACACACGCATATTCTCACTAATGTACACAAAGGCGATAAGGCTGGCTTGTGAATGTGGATGTGAGATATTACTAGTCAGAGAGTGGAACACTGGGATCTCAGAATGCTGGAGTATTCACACCTTGGCATCTCATCCCTTTTTATATGCATGAAAAAATTCGGCTAAGCTGCAACATCTTATCATCATCGTACTATCACAGCAGCATCCATGTAGGAGACAGAGACAAGGTAATGAGCGCATCTGGAAATGAATTCAGGTCACTTCTATTTTCCATATGGTAATTGTAATAAGGAAAACTACATTTCCATAATGACTACACAAGGCAGTTAGAATTAATCAACCAAACCGTAATTCCTTTTGCCGGTGGAGGAACATGCTCTCACGCATGCTACAATACCTAAGCTCATCTCTGCATCCGTTAAATTCGCCTCACATCTGGGTCTTTCTCTCCCCAGCTGGTTGTCGTTTTTGTTGTAATTGCACACAAACACCTAGAGGGGGCAGCAGATACACTCTCCTCTTCCGACGTCAAGGTCCACATCAGCATGCTGTCCTGCCCACCTGCGTCCCCTCACTCCTGTTGCAGCCCTGGTGTGGGAGAAGGCTGCGGCTTTACAGTGTTGCATTTGTTAACCTTTTTGGCGTTCGACCAGACACCCAAACGGCACCCATTGGAAATGACCGTTCAGACCTTTGAACAGTTTTAGTCGAAGGGTTGTGAGGTGGAAGAAGAAACATAGCAAGGGAGAACGCTATTAGCACATATCTGTAAAGTGTCATTTCACATCACCGGAGTCGTTATTCACAAACGCATGTTGTTGTCATGGGCACGGCAGGAGCTCGCGCTCAACTCCCCGGTTCGAATTTGCAACTATCGGACAAGTGTCGAATGTCGCGTGAACTTATAATTGTTGTCCTCCGGACTGCGATGTAGTTTGATGCGCATGTAAGCGAGGCTTTCGGTTGCTGTTCATGTCATCTTAGCCGTCGTAGCGTGGCCTTTTTAAAAAGGCGAGACAGACTGGCTCCCGGTGCCTTGAACGCGAACGGTAGACTTGACTAACGTCAATCTTTTCAGGAGACTTCCAAGAACACATCGCTGGGGTTTTTCATCAACGCCTAACACGAAAGTATGATATGATTGTCGTCCTTGTCAACGAAATAACTCTCAGGAGATAATGACCAGGAGTCGAACGAATGCTCACTTTTCCACGATTCCGCCTGACAACAAAGCAGGAAGCCATGAAACAGTATCTCAGGGATTGGGTGTTTCAGCTGCATAGAGAGTGTTGCACGAACATGTAAAGTGATCTGGGTCTGTAAACAGATGGAAAGCTGCTCCAACAGCAGAACGAAATGGCACTTTTCTTTTTGAAGTGCTTCGGTTCTCAACTGTCAGGTTTGGGGAATTATTTGAGGTGGCAGTTCTTCAGAAGGAAACCGACGGAGAGAGACAGGCAAGATGGAAAAATAATACATGTTGAGATTGAAGATGATTCTTTCTTTCACAAAATATTAGCATTGTTTTCAGGAAATAATATATTTGAATATCTGATCTGACAGGGGATTTGAAAATGATAAAACAGCGTCAAGCATGTTGCACTTCATTCTTTCCATGTTTTCGACGACGAAGAACCACTCTGTAAAGATAACGCAATGGCGGTCTCATTTAAAAGTTGCGCTTTTTACACAGTCACTCGAACACAAAATCCCCATCGTCTGAAAAGAAAACGCCTGCTCGATTCATCTGCCGTGGTAGAACAGACAAGCCTCGCGAAAATGACCTGAGGTTATCGAGTCCATCACTGTATCACAGAGAAGGAACGAACGGAGATCAAGACGAATTAGAGTTGGAGCGCGAGAGAGGGCAGAAAGAAGACGAATTCTAAGAAAGGCAGAAACGCAGTTTGCAAGAAGAGAGGCATCAAAAATAGAGGAACCGAGAGAGGAGACGGAGTGAAAGCAGTTACAGTAGCAGGATGTGGTGCCATTAAACGGCTTGGAAACTAATGGGCAGGGACGGGCGAGAGAGAGGGAAGGTTTATAATGAGCAACGGAGAAGAGGAGTGAGAGATCAAGGTGAAGACATGATTGGAGAACAGTCAACCGAGAAGCAAAACTTAACCGGGAGCATCTGAGTGAGACAGGCTTAAATATATATTTAAGTTGATAAAGGAGATGTATTGTACAAGAGCCGTGCATTTTGTCCCAAGTATATAATAGAAAGAGAACACATCTCTATTTCCAGGTCTACAGCTGGCTACGACTCTGATTGACCATCTCCATTGAGTTCGCCGACAAACCTTTTTTTTTTACTTTGCCCGTATTCCAATCATCAACGCCAATCTCGGAGGAAATCGATTGGGCCTTTTCCCTTGAAGAACAACCCCTCGACTGGCATGCAACAGTTACTTCATGGGCCTAGCCGGTTGATTGACAGGTCAACCACACCCATAATTGGTTCAGAGCCCCACTGTGACCAATTTAGCAGGCACCCGCTCTCTGTCCAGACGGGGAAAGCTAGGAAAGTTGTGGTCAGAGTGTTGTTGAGGAGACAAAGGAAAACTTCTAATACCTCAATTCCTTTCGTGTAGCTTTGGTGAGAGAACTTCGATGACACTTTACTCCAGCTCTACTTTTAACACACCTGGTGTGGTGTGACCATTCACCTCACAACTTCCTGGACCAAGTCTTCAAATACATGCAAGCTTACATCTGTACAGAAATGAACGTGTTGTACTGAACTAGCCATTCCTGTACTGTAATCGTCTTCAAAACACTTTCAACGTTATCGCAATAATAGCAGTCGCAAATGCATCAAGGGGTACGACAGTATTCCGAGGGGAAAAGAAAAGATTAACTAGAAAATGAAATTAGTAACTCCCCCATGTTTCTTTACCGTATATTAGCCAACTGGGATTACAGTAAGGACCCCCTAAACACACTCACACAAGTAGAGGTAGTAGTCATTTATTTATGTTGTCATAAACAATTTGACCAAAAAAAGAATGCACAGAAATATATAACATTCAAGGGTTACATTAAAAGGGAAACTATTGACGCAATGATGTGTAATATTTGAAAGTTATTGGATTCTTAGCTTTGACATATTATACATACTTACCTAAAATAACGTTAATGTAAGATGCAAGACTCACAACCGGGTTGAGCCTATTCAGATAAATAAATAAACAAATAAACAAATAAATCAATCAAACGGAAGCAAAAACATTCCTTCCAACACAACAAGGATCGTACCTTGATCTCGCAGCATGTTTCCTTGTTGTCCGTTGGTGTAGAAATCTCTTTTTACCAGTTAACTAGTTTACCATCACTGCCATTGCCTCTAAGCCACACTAATGGTCACTCGATAAACGTTGTTTTTCTTTGAAATGATCGAGCCTTCGCAACGCAACCCTGCTCGCCGCATGTAGAGCGTCGTATATCACACCAGCACAAACAAAGTTGTTAACAGGAGCCTGGAGAGGCGAGGCTGAGCAAGTGTCCTAACTACTTACAAGCACCAGTAACATTACCACTGTACGGTGCAATTACAATACAGCCGACTTTTACAAGATGGCCATCAGCAACGAGTATTTGATTAATGCTATGGCCTCAGGACTTTCACACTGCTGCGGATGGAAACGGTGAAAACAGTTCTTCAGAGGCAGCTGGCATAGCCCCTGGTCACTCCCCAGAACCAGAATGGTAATGTGTATGTGTGTGTGTGTGTGTGTGTGTGTGTGTGTGTGTGTGTGTGTGTGTGCCAACTGGAAAGTCTGTTTGTGTGAGAGAACGTGAAAGTGTGTGTGAACGTCTGCACGTGGATTGATTGTGAATGCCCCATACGTGTGTGTACTGTATACCTCCTGTTGATGTGTGGTTTACTGTATGTTTTTGAAGAGTGTGTGTGTGTGTGTGTGTATGCGCGTGTGTGTGTGTGATGGGGGGGGGTGTGTGTACAGTTTACAGTGTGTCAAGGGACCAGACATTCGCCGGTAGTGTTTGCAGCCTCCGGCCAGCAGACTTAAAGCACAATTAATGTGATCCTCTACCCCTCCTCTCTCTCAGCCAACACACACTTTATCTGTCGTACGTCCGTTAATCTAATCAGTTGAAGGAATTGCTCTCTCGCCTTCTCTTTAACTGTGTGTCTCTCTTCCTTCCCCTCTCCCCCCTCCCCTCCCCCTCTTTTCTATCTCAGCTGCAGTCGCCCAGTGAGGGATGTTTAAAGAAAGTCCAAGCTGCAGAGCCTAAATTCAAGGCAAAACGTGCTTTGAAATCCCAATTCTAGCGCTGGCTGTTTGCCTAGCGCGTATTGGGTTCATGGGTTGAAGAGTACACATGCTGTTGGCTTAGACTAAATGCATCTTAAACGCTGTTCCAAATGAACCCGCTCCAATTTTTTCATTTGTTTCATTGACAAGGATCCATTTGGTAATGGTAATTTGCGGCTTATGAAAAATGGGAGGGAAAGTACCGAGGCCGAACTAGCAGCGCTGTGTTTTGCAGACGATTAGCCGTGTCGCAAACCACCACACTGGAATTTGTCAGACTTCACTTTGCAAGTTCAGGAGTCAAACAGCCCTTGTTTACCCTTTACAAATTGCACTCTCTTGTAGCCGTGTAGCTGTGAAATTAAAACTAAAAATATCCCCCACAAAAGTCTATTAAAAACGCCCAAAGCAAAGACTTCAAAGAGCTCAGTGAAATGAGTAGCAATCAGATTTGTTTTCTTTCTGTCTGAGACCAAATCAGGGACCTGTTGCATTGTTTGCCTGGTATGAGAATATCCTTCTTTCTTTCTTTCTTTCTTTTTTAAAGAACACAACAGTCAGTACTCTGCTCCGATGCTCAGGGAGTTGTAGATTAAACATCACCATGGAAACCCCTTAAAAACTCTTTCACGATTCATTTTGATACCAAACGGATAATCTTGACAGCTTTACAATTTGTTGTCTAAGCATCCTCATATGTAAGTGCTTCTTTTATTCATCGGCTGCCTGAAAGTGGGCTGTTCTCTCCATGGCCTCCCTTAGGCTGAACACTCGAGCCATTCATGAAAAATTGATCCGTTCTCATGGAGGGCTTTACGAACACTCTCAGGTCTGCTCCTTCACAATGTTTGGGGGGGGAGGGGGGGGCGAACGAGAGCAGAGGTTTTTTGAGGCCATGTCTCAGATCGAGTTCGATCGTTTGGCAATCGTCTGTGGATCGTCTGTGGATCGTGCTGCTGTTTACAGTTCCCGTGACACGTTTGTTCATCATACGCACACGTACAATGAGTTAGGAGGACGAGATGGTGTTTACGTGGTCACGGTTGGTCAGGAGGAGATGTACCACCGTTTAACGGTTGTTCAGGAGGACGAGATCAAGTCTGATAGTAGCTCAAGTCAACCTGATAGCTTCTCAACACTGTTGGATAGACTTGAAGCTGTCGAAGCACAGCTCTGAGCAGATCGAAAATAAAGGCTGAATTTACTGCATGGCTCTTCTAGGTTGTGTTGACGTGATGTTGTTCACTTGAAAGAATCTTCTGATATAATATCTGATATTATGGATGAAAAAAATACTTTCTACTGTGCGAAACAAAACGTCTCAAATACACAACACATTTTATTTGGCAAAATCAATAACCGACAAGATGGTACCCTCTGCAACTTTTCACAATAAAGCCATCCTAATTGTGGGCCGTAATTGCAACAGTCACAAATCTGATTACTCGCCGAAAGTTTTATCGATCCAGGTGACGTCAAGTTGCTGTCTGAACGAGGCACGCGGAGGCTTGAATCTGAGAGCGTCGAGAGAATTATGATGTGAGGTACATTGATTCATTCAGAAAGAAGCTGAATATAAAACAGACTATTTTCCGATGGTCCGTGTTGCCATAAAATACAATTCCGTTCAGCAAAACGATGGGACATTCATTTGTAACTGCACCTATGACTTATCCCTGTTATCGACTAATGTTAATCCAATGATCCATGATTGATGCAATGGACAGCTTTGATCCCTACAGCATATTTATACCTACAAGTCATGAACATTTTTCCAGATGTTTTTGTTCCTGTTATCGTCTTTGACAAAAGGATTGTTCCTCTGTGCAGTTTGCCTGGTCACCAGGACCACACCAATCCAGAAACAAACTCAAATTCCATTCACACTTCTCAAACCACCTTCCCCTCTACCTCGTAGACTTTCGATCTCAGATGCGGGCATGAGTGCGTGCGCGAAAGAGAATGTTTATGGTGTTTTGAGGAAGAATAATGACGCGCTACTGACAAACACCTGATGATGTTGGCGCCACACCATTTACAGTTTTCACACCCAAAGCTAGTTTGAAGAACAAGGTCACTGGACTGAATTGCCACAGCTTGGTCAGGCCCCAGAGGCACGACTGTGTTTTTGTTCATGTGTGCGATTACGGTGATGCGTAGCCCGCGGTGTCGTCTATTCTGAAAGTAGATCTGGAAATGGACCGAGCTAAAGGAGACAAGAAGATCTTGTACACTGCATCAGAAATACGGTTCTGAAGCTGACGAGCTCACGATCGGTTCCGGTATGTATTAAAGTATGTGCTCAAACCTCAAAAGAAAGCGCATTTAAAATGACCACGACAACCCCAGCTAAAACTCGCACTTGCAGTCCAATGGCGAAGGCTCAACTCTTTTGTGATGCGTCGGAAAGATGTTGTAAGGAAAATGGATGTGTGCCCCAATTTCCGCATTCAAATCAGACTTTCGAGTCAAAAATTGAACGGCTTTGGATACGACGTTGTCATGTCATTTCCAAAGATTAAATCGGGTTACTTGTCTCTGCATAGGCGGGAACTGACAGTTGGAGTTTTTGCTCAGCTATAAGAAATCAATTCTCAATTCTCTGCTTCCCTTGTCCCTGCAGGGCAAAACTCATGGCGAAGCCTTGAAATCCTATTTAATAATCAGGCATGGAAAACATGCTCAGCGCATGGATAATAGACTATTATATAATGTGATTACAAAAGGAGCAGATAAGCTTGAAACAGTAATTGAAATATCATTCACACATTGCACATACATAAAAACCAGTCTTGCTTATATCCGGGATTGGATTTACAGGAAAACGTTTTCCATTATCTCTGCTCTTTTCTGTGGGCATTGCATGAAGATGTGTAGCATCTCAAGTCACTGGCAATCGAAGATGTCTATCAAATTAGGTGACTGGCAAATTAATCTTACTTTACCACAGGGAAAGTGGAATCATGTTAGTGTTGATCGATTTACGCTTGTGTGTACTGGCTGCTACACAATGTTACAAAATACTGATTTAGCCCAATTTATTGGGGCGGAACATAGCTATGAAGATTAATTCATTTTGTCACCAATGATTCAATTTGTGTGTGTTTCCCATCAGTTTCATTATACGATGTTTTCAAAAGTACACAGTGCACACAAACCTCCCCGCACACCCCATGCCATGTATTTTCTGATTCGTTCTATAAACCAAGTGCTGTCTTTAAAAAACTCCTTCAAGGTCTGTAACCTCTTTGATTGCGCCCCAACATAAGGCTGCTGTGTTTGGAGAGACAGTAGACCTCCCAGTGGTAGACCTCAGACGCGCTCGACTCAAAGAAAACCACCAACGCTGACGAGGCTAGTCTAACAGGGGGTGCAGTCACCTTTGGAGAGATGGGTTACCCAAGCTGTGTGAATCCCAGGTAGGTGAAGGGCTAATGGTGGAGAAAATACTCCAAACCATTCTCTCTCTCTCTCTCTCTCTCTCTCTCTCTCTCTCTCTCTCTCTCTCCCTCTTCCTCTCTCTCCGTCGTTCTCTCTCTTCTTCTCTCCCTCTCTCTCTGTTTTGCTCCCTCTCTCTGTGTCGTTCTCCCTCTTCTTCTCTCCCTCTCTCTCTGTTTTGCTCCCTCTCTCTGTGCTGCCTCGGTTCTGCACTGCTCCATTCTTCATTTCCCTCCTCTCGATCTGCTTTATGGTCTTCGCCATCAATATCACCTGTATGCTTCGTCCCTCTTGTAACTCTCTACCTCCTCTCCCTCTCTGCTACTCTACCAGCGATGTCTTTTGTTCTCTCACAGCTCCACTCACTCAGTGCCACAAACACGCGGGGTGGCAAAAGGACGCGCTATCACATTCGACTCTATAGTCTCAGAAGTATCACTCCAGCTCAAACTGATGGTTGGGGCACGACGGAAACTTGACCACTAGAGAAACTCGCGACATGCCGTGCCTGCAAGCCTCATCTGCCGTGTGCTCCGTATATGCCGTCTAGCTACATTGGTGCGATTGTTAGGGAGAACTTTTTACCTCAGGCGAAAGTTTGTACGTTGTCTTTTTGCACGGTTGCCATTTCTTTTCTTTAGTTTTCGTAATTTTTTTTTAAATCTCTTTATTACTGGGCCGTCTGTGTATTAAGGAACTCGTCTTTTTACCTGTCTGACCAAAGTTCTCATTTCTCTTTGTCGTTTTTTCTCAGTGTGTATTCGTAGACTGCAATTGACACTGACTGCTTATCGCTAGTCTCATGCGTTGAGACTCACAAGATGCTGAGAGCTAGAGGTTTCGAGCGTTTGGAGGTGTAGATTTAAGGTGCGCGAGACGGCGGGAGATACGGGAAAACATAGATGGAAACAGATATGAAAGAGAAGCGTCTAAAAATATTTCATTTCATTACGGGAAAGTTGTAACAATAGAATCCTGGGAAGCCCAGCAAATTGGTTCCCAAGACATTTGTTCTTTGAAGAGATACAAGAATTCAACAAGTCGGTCTCGACTGCTGCAATGTTTTTAGGTCAAAACCCCTTAACAAAAAAAAACCCAAAACGTAACCCAGCGAAACACTAATCTTTAGAACAATGTCAAGTAGAACTGTGAAGCTTGTTTACACTACCGTTTGAATGTTTAATGGGCACATTGTGGGCTATTGTCATTGTGGTCTCTTTGATGGCACAGTCGAAAGAAGACGTCTACAGATGGTGTCAGACTAAGGCAAGAGAGACTCATGAAAAGAGAAGGTTGCAGGTTTGTTATTCACTCTGTAGACTGGCATGCAGTGACTCAGAGGGATCGAAAATGAAAGAAAGAGAGAGAGACAGAGAGAGAGATAGACAGAGAGATAGAGAGAGAGAGAGAGAGAGACAGAGAGAGAGAGAGAGACAGAGAGACAGAGAGAGAGAGAGAGAGAAAGAGAGATAGAGAGAGACAGAGAGAGAGATAGACAGAGAGACAGAGAGAGATAGAGAGAGAAAGAAAGAAAGAAAGAAAGAAAGAAAGAGAGAGTGTTGAACTCTCAGCTGTCAGAATTAGGATTTTGAGGCATTTGCATCAGTTTATATGTGATGGACTACATGTATGTAAAGGCTACTTGTATGTGAAGGACTATATGTATGTGAAGGCTACTTGTATGTGAAGGACTACATGTATGTGAAGGCTACTTGTATGTGAAGGACTATATGTATGTGAAGGCTACTTGTATGTGAAGGACTACATGTATGTGAAGGCCTACATGTAAATGAAAGGCTACATGTATGCGAAAGCTACATGCATGTGTAGTATATTCCTTTCTCTTGTCGTCCAGCAAACACTCCTTTCTCCTATACAGCAGAGGAAGTCTGCGTGCTTCAGCCAATGAAATGCATCGCATCTTCTCAGTCCAAAAGATGTAAAGGAATTTAATAGTCTGTGATTAAAGGGCAACATAATACAAACTTAAATGAATGTACTTAACAAGCAGCTCACTTGATGCCAGATTATTGAGGTTAAATCATTTATCGTAATGATTATTTTAATAACATGCCAGATTAATGCAGACAAGAAACTTCCTTGTTAATATATAGACTGGGAATGATTTCATCGTCGCCACTATAATTTCCTGCTTCGAATCTATGTAACAAGTTACATACTTCCAAATGGCACCAGCAGTTTCCTGTGTCCTCCATCTCCATCGTATTAGGACACATTAAGAGACACATTAGCATAATAGTTTAATCAAACAAACAAAAGCTGTTTTCTGGAGTAATGGCTCATAAACTGAAAGAGAGGAATTGTATGGTTTATGACTAACGGTAACAATTACACGTATAAACATTGTAAAAACACTTAACTGTCCATTAGAAACCGTCCAAATTTATTCGTATAGATTCATTTATAATCTACCCGTTTTTCCAGGCCGAGAGAGTGCGTGCGCGTGTGTAAGAGAGAGACACAGAGAGAGTCTGTTAAAGCGAGCAGGGCAGCAGCAATTAAGAAAGCAAAACATTCCACAATAGATACTGGGGAGAAAGGAAGTGATGAATCTGTATTTTCCACTAAGGAGACTGGCTCTGGCCTTGGACAAACGTGGATGTGTCTTATTCTGAGGGCTGGAGATCTGCACGGATGCTTCATGTCAGAGCGACATCAAGGCTGTGCGTTTAAGGCCACGAGGTGGTTTCTCAACGGAGTGTTTTCGCACCGACTGAAAAGGCACGACAGGATCTGGAGCCTTTTATTAGTATCATGGTGCCATATCACACATTTGATCCAAGCAGGCTGTGATCCTACGTGCAGTCGGTTGAAAGGACAGTGTTCAACAAGGCGCATTAAAAATAAATACAGTTTATACTGCCATCGAGTTTGGCATATGGTTCCACTAGAGGGAGTGCCTCTCTCTCTCTCTGTCGTTTGTGGTTCCTGCACCTCCCTCTCCTTTTTTGTAGGTCAGGAAAGAACGAGAGAGAGAGAGAGACACAGACAGACAGAGAGAGAGAGCGAGAGAGAAAGTGAGAGAGAGAGATGGTCTCACAGTCTGTTTGTCTTCGTTGTTGCATGGAGGGACTTAAGAAAGAGAGGAAACAGGATCCGGTATAGGCTTCATCCACCATTGCTCCACATGACAGGTATGTTAGCCTGTTCTAACTGCCCTCTACCTCCTCCACCTGTTCTGGAAGAGAGATGGCCCCACTACTCCCTCCCACACCCTCACACCTTCCACCTCTCTTCGTCCCCCTGACCTGGTGATGGAGCTCCACGCCAGGCTTGATGGCCCGGAGGCCAAAAGTCATTTTATTCTGCAGTTGTCACCCGGCTGTTACCTTGTAACTCACTGAAGCGACTATAGCCTCTCCGGTGATTTGATTGGCTCCACTGCCGGGGCAGTGCAGTTCCAGCTTCAGCTGTTTTAGGGGTTAGCGTTAGCATTCCGTCGCGGGCGCCTCGTCTATTCTCGAACGCTTTGCGAGTGGAAGGAGCGCTGTTCTGACAGCAGCCATCTTCATGTGTCGTCGCCGAAACTCTTTGTCATTATCAGCCATGTTCGGGGACGTTGGCGGTAGGTTCAAGATTGGACGGGTAAAGAAATACTGTGGGAAATGAATGAGAAACGATAGCTATAAATGAAGTTCTTGAGAAGATTTAAAAGACTATACACTGACAACTCTAGTTGCCTATTTAAACCAGGGAGTATTGCCCTGGTGCACTGTGGGAATCTCAGTTTCATACACAGGAACTCAACCGTACAATCAATTTCCAACACATCATGAGGATTTGCTCTGCAGACTACAACGCGAAGCTCTGCAATCGGTTTCCTGGCCGTATATTGAAATCAAACAATTTAGTTGCAGTTCTTTTCTACTGTATTATAACTTTTCCAGAACGTTCCGGTTTCCTGAACAGTAGGACATTGTCGTAGACTCACAACTTCAGGCTCGATGTAGTCTGGGTCTTTGTTGCCTTTTTTTGTTATTGCACAGGATGAATCTTGAAACGACTCCCGTTACATCGAAACAGCAAGACTATCTGCTGAAGGATGGTCAAACCAAGGGAGAAACGGATTTTTCTTCATGATGAAGCCCTTTGTGGTGACATTGATATCACACCTTTCACTGGGAGTAAAACATTGCTGGATCAGTACTATGGATTTCAGACAGAAGGCTCAGTTGCTTGTGTTCTACGTTCCCAAAGAAAGACGTTAATGATATGACAGGCTGACAAAGCAAAACCGTGGAACTTTAGGTTGTTGTGTTGTTACTTTTAAGTTGCTGTGCTTGTTTCGAATAGACTTCAGCATTGTAGCAGTTCAATTTGAAACGTTTTACTACACTGTGCTTTATACTTTAAAGGACTGCCAAAAGACAAGCAGTTTACTATCAAGATATCCCAAACACATATCCACTGGCATATTCAGCATACGATTCACGAACAATCCCAAGTAACACTTCCTAAAACATCTATTATAGCCAACCAGCTATTAAGCGCTTCTAGACAACCTTTTGCCAAAACTGTCAGAACCACTGGACACAAACCTCCAAACAACTCTAAAACAAGTTGAGAACCAGTATTTGGTCAGCAAACCACCCCTGGGTAGGAAAGGATGTTCTTGCCAAAGCAGAGCTGAGGGGCATCTCCAGGGTTAGCCTCACACTGCCCTGTCACAACCTCGTCTGGTCCCGCACACTGTTTCCACACTATGACACTGCATCTTATCTATCAACAGTGAAAGCGTCCCCCTAGCGATGCCCCCTTAGAGACAGCCGTGGGCTCCTCTCTGTCCCCTGGCAAAGAGCCTCACCTCCTGCTCCAAGATCCAGGGTTGACACATCCTCAATAGGTTCATCACCTTTACCCTTACTGCTGAATATGCATCAGATAGGCTGATGTCTCCTGAGAGATGTGGACCCACGTCCCTCTCCACCTACAAACAGTCTCACACACACATTCACACACAGTCACACACACAGACCACACACACAGTCACACGCACACAGTCACACACCCACAGTCACACACCACACTACATACAGCCACAGCCACACACACTGCACAGAGTCACATACACTACACACAGTCACACACCCACAGTCACACACCACACTACACCCACACACACACCCACAGTCACACACACTACACACAGTCACACACCACACTACACCCACACACACACACACACACTACACACCCACATCCACACACCAAACTACACTCAAACACACACCCACAGTCACAGAGCACACAACACAGTCCCACACCCACAGTCACACACCACCTTACACACAGTCACACACACAAACACAACACACTACACCCACAGCCACACACACTACACACCCACAGTCACACACACATACCCACAGTCACACACCGCACTACACACAGTCACACACCCACACACACCTCCACAGTCACACACCACACTACACACAGTCACCCACACACACACACCCACACACACTACACACAGTCACCCACCCACACACACTACACACAGTCACACACACACACACACACTACACACAGTCACACACACTACACACAGTCACACACACACACACACACACACTATACACAGTCACACACCCGCACAGCAGATTCTTCGGGGCCGCCTGAAGACACAAGGAACCTCCCTTTCCATGACAGATGGGAAATGTGTACTGAGAGCTAAACTCCAAAGCAGGAGGAGCCCCTTGGTAGCAGCTAGTGGCGGTGTCTTAAAAGTGTTTAATGCACTTGCAGAACCACTCTGGAGCTCTCCGAGGGGATGGTTATTAAAAGTTAGCAGCTTCTGCAATGACACCTTTTCTTTTTCGGCTTGTAGCTTTAGACTTTGGCGTTGTTTTTTTGTGTGTTTTTTTGTGTTGTTTTTTTTGTGTGTGTGTTTTATTTTTTTCTTGGTGATTGCCACGAGGGAAAGAATTTTAATGAGGTTTATTTACTCACAGGCTTTTTGTGTTATTCCGGCTTTCATTTAGTGTCGAGTCTCCCTCAAGGTTCTCATTTTACTTTAATCAGCCATGTGAATATCTTGTGTTGTAACGTACATCCATATTTACCTGTCAAAAAACCCTGTCGAGAAAATAAATCTATAATTAAAACTCCTTGCTAGAGTGTGTGGAGCTCATTAGCGTTCTGGACCTAAACTGACATCTTTACCAGCACAGTCCATGAAGGGTCTAATCGTCCAGTAATGAGAGCTTGAGTAGGGGATCCTTCATGTCTCCTGCAAGGTGAGGGATAAAACAAGCTGACGCTGGCTATCAGAGAACCAATGGCCTTTGACAGAGCTACTGAGGGTATGATGGATAAGGTTAATGGGGTAGCGCTAGAAGAAGGAACAAAAGACTCAAGGTGTCTGCATAAGAGCAACAGCCTTCGTAAGCAGTCCACGTGGGTGATAACTCACAGGTGAGGGTGAGGTTTGAGACCGCAGTGATATCGATAACACTTTATTCTGTAACATTTCACTCAGGGTGAGGACTTTCATGGGCAAATGGGATTTAACATTTCAAAGGAAAGAATTGAATCAAAGAATGACAATTACGTAATATTACATCCATCCATTTTCCTCCACTTTGTCTGGGGCCAGTCGCGGAAGTTGCAGTCAGCAGTTTATTACATGTGTAATATTACATATATAATAAAATTATAGTTTTTATGTTCTTTCAGTAAACCTTTATAAAATGAAAACAGCATGCTATTCTGTGGGAAAGTTTGGGGAAAATAACCTTTGTCCAAGGCCATCTCATGAACTTATCAGGTGAGCGCTTCAAGGTCCCAGTTTAGAAATTCCACGCCACCGCACTGCACTGCAATCATTGGTCAATCACATATCTGAATGGGAGCGACAATATCCAGCCTCTTCGCCCATCCTTATTCTATTGCACAGCACTCATGGTTGAGGAGTACTCAGAGCATGGCAACACACTGCGGAGACCTTGTAGCGTGTCTGAAAGGTGAGCGTGGTGCGTGTGTGTAGGTGGTGTGTGTGCGTGTTGCGGGTGTGTGTGTGTGTGAGGCCGTGGCCCTCACTTACCCTTGAGGATCCTGGCCAGATGTGGGAGAGCTCTCCGTTGAGCGGGGAGGTCCCCCTGCTGACTCTGCGCAAGTGCTACACTGCGCTAGCTCTTCACTTAATAAGCCTTGCTAGCTGGAAACTCAGGAAGTGTGTGGGGGAGTGGGGGAGAGAAGGCGGGGTGTTATGATATGGAGGTGAGTGTAGGGGGGAGGGGGATTGGGCTAAAGCTAAGAGACAAGGGAAAGGGGGCAAGCCTTGGGTGAAAGTTATTTGTGAAAGGAAAGGAAGGAGGGTGGGCTGGGTTGGAAAGCGAGATGAGGGGATGGTTACCATCGCCTGGTCACGGCAAAACACAAATCAAACCGAACACCCGTCTTTCAAAGCTTCCGTGGGCTGCATTCAAAGAGCTCCTTCCAAATTTACTTTCTCTAACCATTCACAGGAACCAAAATTGATGTCTTCTCTCGTTCTCTCCTGGAGGGAGGTCGCGTCAGCAGAGTAAACATTGACGTTAACAGCTGTCGACCAAAATACCACTGCAATTTAGGCTACACCAGATTGCTTGCACAAGAAGGAACAGACACGAGCAAAGATCTGTTTGATGACACGATCAATGCAGTTTGTACCACTGGTTTCCTGTTCCTCATAGTTTCTAGATATCTCATCTGCTCCTCATAAGAAGCCCCTTCCAATCCCCCAAGTATTCTGGGTTGCTCATTTGAAAAGCCTGCATTAAAAAAAAATCTGCCAAGTCTGCTATTCCACCAACCTCCCTGAAAATAACCACAGAAGAAGAGTAGAAGGCCTCGGTTTGGTCGTCTTCCACTGCGAAAGCAGGTCGTGTCGCTCCTATTTTAAAAGGCACCAGACAATCGCGAGGCGTGTGGCACATTACAAGTCAGCAGAGACGGCATATACGGTCGAGCTCGCAGGAAACCTTCGCAAATTGAAAGATGTCTTTAAAAAGTTGGCCGAGACGACAGCACGGATAAACAAAAATGAAAACTCCGGAAAAAGAAGACGCTGGCAAAAGCAATGTGTTTTTTTTTTTTTTATAAGCAAATTGTTTTCAGTTTTCAGAGAGAAAATGCTCCGCAGCACCGGTCTAAACACCAGGCTCGTGACTTCTTCACACCTTGACAAGTCCATCGAATCTTCATCAATCGTTTGGTTTTTTTGTCCTTCGCTAAGGACTCTAGTCGTCCTGCTAGTTGATATCTTAGCTGGGAAGTCTCGGCTGCTAAGTAGAATCCTCCAAATGGAATGCCTTGCCCCCCCTCCCCCCCCCCCCCCCCCCCCCACCCCACCCCCCCTGATTATTTTACCTGCGAGAGTTTCTACAACAGAGCGATATTCAAAGTGGCCTCTTGTAAAGACCGAATGCCCGCCCATCCAATTCGTTCTGGAAACGAGCCTGCCAGAAGCTACTAATCCTGCCTCACTGAAGGCTGCACTTATTCAGTCTGTTTGTTTTCATTTGAAGTGCGCACAATACAAACACATTATCCTTTGTACGTTACGTCGGTTCTTAAAACCTTGCTTGACATTCGCAGTATATCTGTCAGTGACTCGGACCGAAAAGATATATGCCCCCACAAAACTGGAAATAAAACGAGAATATTTACATGACACAAGAATAGTAACGTTATTATAAGAACTATTCATCAAAAGAGGATGGTGTAAACCACTATACAGTTCAGAAATAATCCAAAATACATGAAGTCGAAAACGAAATTAACTTTTCTTTTGCTAATCATGTATTCAGCTTTCCACATTAGAAGAGGCATCTTCCGACCATGACATTTCTCATTCTAATCACGGTCACTGCAGGAAGTTCTGTTGCACAGTATGAAACAGACTAGGAAATGAATTAGGAAACACTTTGTGTTCCTCTTTACTAATTGCAAATGCGTCTCAACTGAAATAACAATAACCGGTTTCTTGCATTTCTGAGAACTCGTCGACATTTCCAGAGAGTGAGTTCATGACGCAACATGAAAGTGCTTCTGTTGACTCTCAGGCAACAGTCAGACAAGTGTCAAAACAAGGAAAAATTCCATGACAGGACTGCGTGTAACTGGACATGTTTTTATCCTCCTGATACCACGTCCAAAGCAACGTGTAGAAGGAGATTTGAGCCAATAGCGTCTTGATGATGCTTAAAATGCTCCACCACAAAGTCATGCTTTGTCACACTGAAAAATGAGTATGTATGAGAATGAGAATGAATACAGGCTCATCTTTCAGAAGTATTTGCAACAAAAGAACAGTTTGCAATATCCTTCAATCAACACATTAGGTCCATTTGAACCATCATTGAAGTCTACCATGGCTTACAGTGCGTTTACCTGATCTGATGATAAGGTCAGCGATCGCTTTTACGCTGCAATAAGTAAACTGCTATATTTGTTTTTGGTTTGACGTGTTGATGCTAAGAGGAAAGGATGGAGAAAGTGGTTGCAGTTTCCAAGCACCTAATTATAGTGAGCAGCACTTGGAAATGACTGGTAGACTGTCACTGCAGAGGTGCGATCGCCACTCTTCGTCGTGTGACAAGTCCCTCCTTTGTTTTCCGTGGTTTTGACGTGTTTAGTGACCCGTCGGTTATGTATCTCTCGAGGGTGTGTTTCTGATTATTCATCTTTTCTCTCCCCCCCCCCTCACACAAACCTATGGCTTTTGCTGTGCCTTTTGTTGTTGGAGATAGAAAGGAAAATCGTGATCCGCTCAGCATTACAAATGTTTTTGATCTCTGACGATGAGGTTTGTACTTTGGTGAATAATTGATGCCGAGGACGCAGTCGTGTGACTTTGATTTAACAGCCTGCCTCTCCCTGTGTGTTCCCCGCACATTCCCCCACATCTCTCTCTCTCTCTCTCTTGCTCTGTCTCTCTCTGTCAGTCTCTCGCTCTGTCTCTCTCTTGCTCTGTCTCTCTGTTTCTGTCTCTCTCGCTCTCTCTTTCTGTCTCTCTCTCGTTCTCGCTCTCTTTCTCCGTCTCTCTCCCTCTCTCTGTCTCTCTTTCTCCATCTCTCTCTCTCTCTGTCTCTCTCTTCACTTGCTCTCTGAAGAGCGGCTGTCAAGTTCTAATCATGCCTATAGGGTGGCTCTTCTCACTAGTCATCAGAAATGTTTCCCATCATGCAACTCTCCATCAGAAGGAGCTGCACATGATGGTGACACTCCATAGTTCTTCTCTGTTTCCTTCCCTGAATAATTCACCTGCCGCTGAATCAATGTTTGGCCTATAAAAATGTATGAATGTTGAATGACCTCAAGGGTTTGCGTGCTGCACAAGTATTTGCGGCGAATCAAACGACAATCACAGATAAACAAATCTATCGGCATTCAACACAGGCCTGCCGCCACCCCCTGCCTGATGACGACACATGCCGTTTTCAAACCAGATTCATTTAGTCAGAGGAGACTCTCGCTCTCCATCCTACACGGTTTTTGTCTCCGCGTGAGAGCGTCGGGGAGCAATCGGCAGCGACGATCTGAGGGGAGGAAGATGGAGTGGGTTGTGTGTGTGGGGGGGAGGCGGGGATTCAACGGAGGAGGGATGGGACGTAAAATGGAGAGAGGGTTAGGATGGGGGGGGGTTTGATATGAGGATGGGGGGAGGTTCTCTTATGAAAGCAAGTGGGTGCTGAGATGGGGGACTGTCACATAAATAAACCTGGGAAGTACATGAGACCTGGCAGGCCACCATGATTCATCTCAGGGAAAATAAATGATAAATTTAATTAGTTTTCTTATTTAATTATTCGCCAAGGTCTAATGAATAGAGACCCTACTGAGGGGCAGGGATGAAATATATATGCTTGGTGTCGGATGGGTGCGAAAAAGATTGTGTCCAGTGTGAAACGACACAAAACGTCCATCAATTGCGACGACAACGTCTGCCGTGGTCAATTAGACGACTTTAATAAGATGCTTCGTGCGCAAGTTAAAGGGCTTGGCAGCGTTACCCTCGGCGATGACAGCCACGGATAACCGCCCACAAAACAAAAAACGGAGGAGACATTTTTGCAAGACGGTGATTATCAAAACATAGACGTGGAGCACCGATGGTCAGACTCTCTCGCTGGCTGCCTGACGCCTTGCCACTCCTCACAGCGGAAGGGGAGTAAGGCCGCTGCCAGCTGCAGAGCTCCAGGGCTGAAGAACATCCAGATAACAGATTCATGCTTGGCTCATGCCAGAGAGGCCCTGGAGGAGGAGGAAAGACGGGGGGGGGACGGGGGGACGGGGGGGTCCTGAGGACCTGCTTTGGGGCTGAGGAGAGATTGGATGGATCGCTTCATATTTTGGTTTTGAAGGGAATTAAACATGTGACCATGAGCAAGCTTCTGCTTCGGGGGACGATCCTCTCACTATTATCGTCTCTCTCCCTATCTCTACCTCTCTCTCTCTCTCTCTCTCTCTCTCTCACACACACACTCTCTACCTCCCTCTCCCTATCTCTCTTTCTCACACTCTCTCTTTCTAAACATAAAGAGCTTAAGGATGTGCCTGCAACAGAGCGCGTCTACAGCATGCATTGTACGACTTCTCAAAGGGCATCGCTACACCTTTTTCTGCGCAGAGAGCCAGGAAGCAGTTGGTGCCAAAACACATTTTCTGCAGGACACACGCACACACTTTTTGGACAAGATTCCCAGTTAGCCACACGGTTGGCAGACTTGAAGGGCCCGGGCTTAGGGGTAGGCATAATTTGGGGTTGATTTTCGTCATCGCTCACACATTTGGTGCTGGTGAAACAGATGCAAGGGGGCATAGCGGCTTGATGAGGCCGGCCCTGCTGGATGCAATTACGTGTCAACATCCTCTGATTATGTTCTCAGGGAAGCAAGACAACCTGCCACAGAGGAAAGAGAGCGAGAGATCGAAGCGAGAGAGAGAGAAGCGAGAGAGAGAAGGGAGAGAGAGAAGCGAGAGACAGAAGCGATAGAGAGAGGAGAGAGAAGCGAAAGAAGACAGTCATCCATCTTCCTATCTTCTCATCTCACCAACCATTCCAACGATGGTCAATTACTGCAGGGAAGTTGAGACAGCAGCTAAACGTGTCTCTGGGAAGGGCGGGGAAAAGTACTCCAGAGAGACTGGCGGAATGGATGGAATTTTCCGGAAGACAACAACAAAGTGGAGAGAGATAAGGCAAGGGCAATTATTTATACACTCCCTCAAGTCAAACGACCTTCTCGGCAACGAACAACCCTGCGAAACGCCTCCCACAGCACTTAGCAGCTAGCGATACCTTTGTTAATCGAGTGCTCCCAAATGAAAATGAGTCTCTAATCAGGAATTGATTTTGTGGCCATTAACCAGGATGTAACATTAAACAAGTCTTCAGTACCTGCTTTGTCCCGCGCCACACACTGTCATTAGAGACTCAAGTCAGGAGCCTCTGGAGAACAATACTGTCAACTGACTGTCGCGTCCACCGCCGTTCCGTCGAGCAGCCTCGCAGACACCTCGTTCGCACGAAGGATGAAAAGAAACAGCCTTGCACTTTGACTCCCCAACCCCAGCTGCAAATGTCATCTCGCATACATTTTCCAACTGAACTGAACTGGCCTGACAGAGTTGCTGTCTTCACCCGTTGTTAATGTGACAGATGCCTTGCCGCCCGCCTTCAATTAGAAAGGCGGCGTCTCGCAATAAAAAGGGTATTTGTCCCCTCCTCTCCAAACAGACAGACTCCTGGCACTGGTAATTGGACTTAAGGTTAGCTCCTATCATGTGGTTGTCAAACAGCAATCTAACACTTTGCCAGCTGTTCACGTTAGTGTTAATCATATCCATTCTCTCACCTTATTGTTCCAGATGGCTTCTGTAATTGCGTTGTTTCTTCTGCAGATGTTTTATGGGTCTGTTTGGGAATGGAGCCAGACACGGCGTGGTGCAAAACGCCGGCGGTTAATGGAAAAAGTAACGGTCTTGCCAGACGGGTTCCAAGTTTTTGTCACCGGTCACCCGAACTGGGTAATTGTCACTAATACACGGAAATCAACTGTAAGCTCGACAAGCACAGACCTGTTTTAGCATGTTTTAAGTGGGTGGGAGAGGGTGTCAAAATTGTAATTGTCCTTTTGAATCAACCAGGTGCTGATGAAACAGTCTGCAGGCAAGCAGTCTGGAGCCAGGAAACTACTTCCTCCACAACTTCCTGAGGCAAAACCACTTCTTCCACAACTTCCTGATGCGAGACCACTTCCTCTACCACTTCCTGATGTGAGACCACTTCCTCCACAACTTTCTGAGGCAAAACCACTTCTTCCACAACTTCCTGATGCGAGACCACTTCCTCTACCACTTCCTGATGCGAGACCACTTCCTCTACCACTTCCTGATGCGAGACCACTTCCTCTACCACTTCCTGATGTGAGACCACTTCCTCCCCCACTTCCTGATGCAAGGGTTTCCCATTATTCTGGATCTACTTGCTGCATAGCTCTCGATCATAGCTTCAGTGTTGACTTTGGTGGACGGTGAAGTGTTTGAGTTATGCTTAGGAAGAGCTCGTAGTTTATCACGTATAACTTTGTTATACCTGAGAAGAAAAGGTTTTTTTTTAACGAGTGCAATTTCACAGAATAGGTCAAGCTACGCTGTTGCAGGCCATAAATGCTGTTGGTACACAGCAAATCATTGGTTCATAAAAGCCCCGTTTTTTTCCCTCCGCACAGAGTTCAGAGACTGAGCCGATTCTTTTCTAATCATCTGTGTGGGTATGAGTGTGTGAGTGTGTATGCCAGGGCATGCGAGAGTATGTGCGTGCATAGCACCATTGATTTAATCTGAATTTGACAAATGTTGCTGACTGAAATAGGAAGGCTTTTGCCATCCTACATGACAATTTGAGAACGGCCTCGTTTCCCCTCTGCCATTGTCTGCATAGCAATACCCTGCAATGAGCTGGAATCGCATTATCCCGCTGATGCAGGGGCATCAGCTGCTCTGCTCAGACCATGCCAGGGGAACAGGGAGTGTCACGTGACCCCTCCAATTTCCTGATTCATTTCCTCAGATAGGGTCAAAGGTCAGATGATTACTCAGTAGCTTCCTTTCCAGCCAATCAGGGCTTCTCGAGGAAAGAGGAGGGGGGGCAAGGCGTTGTAACAGGTGCGTTCAGTTGTTTTGAAAACCAGATGAGATGTTTGACTGCCTGCGGCTCTCTTCTTCCACCTGCAGACCAAACATCTTTGTTTCGTTCACATTTCTTGTAGAGCAGAACCTTTAGTGGTCGCGCCGCATTCGACTTGAGGGAATTTGACAACGCATTCAATTATAACTCTCTCTTAATGTTATTGTTTTGAGGTTCACCTCACCGCTCATTGCTTTCGGCCCACCTGATGACAGGACACAGTTATCCCTCCACGTCTTCATCCTCCACACCCCCTGGCTATTTGTCTCCTCATTGTCTAACGACAATAGGGATTCCAGCTATTGTCGGCCCATTAAAATCAACAGGATGAAAGTGAATGGCGAGGCAATATTGAACTTACAATTACACACTGAGACAAGCGACCCCAGCAAGATGGCATCCCTTATTTCCTTGCTATTCTCTGAATCAATCTCTGAATCAATTAAACAGATTAATGTTTAATTCAAGACCTCTGTGGCCTTCCTATTTGTGTGGGGCGCAACTGCCTGCGGTAGGCATTACATACAATGACTAAAAGATCCACGAAATCGTGCTGTTGTTTTTTTGCTGTTGGTATTGAGACATTGAAATTCTGAGAGTGAATCTGACCTGCATAGATGTCTTTTTCTACAAGGTAGATACAATAGTTGTAGAACTTGAACACTAGATATGTGGTCCAAAGGTTCACACAAAGTCCAAGACGCCCACACACCCACACACACCAACACAGGACTTCACTAGCATTTCCATCGCCCTCATGGCCTTTGTCTTCACGGTGCAAGACGGCGTGTGGCGCAACCCTCCGGAGGCGCCCTGGCAGTGAATAATAACCAGGACTGGCGTTCATGAGCTGCAATAAAATGCAGGAGATTGTAGCCCATTTAGAAGCAGACCAGAAGTTTCACGACGGCATTATGGAGAACTAAGTATTGGTTGTGGTTCAGGGCACATCGAATGAAAAACCACTAATCATGAGGCAATATAATAGGTCTCGGGAAGGACGAGAGTTTCAGGCTCTATGTAGAGTACGCCGAGCAGACATAGGGGCAGAATGATATCATGTAATAGACCTGGATGGCTGTTGCACTATGACAGAGTATACCACACTGCTATACAGCATTCTATGACAGAGTATACCACACTGCTATACAGCTCTCTATGACAGAGTATACCACACTGCTATACAGCTCTCTATGACAGAGTATACCACACTGGTATACAGCTCTCTATGACAGAGTATACCACACTGGTATATAGCTCTCTATGACAGAGTATACCACACTGGTATACAGCGCTCTATGACAGAGTATACCACACTGCTATACAGCACTCTATGACAGAGTATACCACACTGCTTTACAGCTCTCTATGACAGAGTATACCACACTGCTTTACAGCTCTCTATGACAGAGTATACCACACTGCTATATAGCTCTCTATGACAGAGTATACCACACTGCTATACAGCGCTCTATGACAGAGTATACCACACTGCTATACAGCTCTCTATGACAGAGTATACCACACTGGTATTCAGTGGTACACAGCTGTATAACACACTGGTATACTGGTTTCACATTAAGATATTCTGCCCTCACACATACAGAAGGCTTGTAGGGTTTTTTGCATGTTTTTTGGGGTCCAGCTTTTCGCCAAAGATGGTATTTTTCGTCTTTCTGCTGCTTTTTTCTCGAAGAAGGTTGTAACTTTTTTTTGGTCCACTTTTGTCCGAGTGATTACCCTTGAATCAGCGTTTTTGTTTCAAGATCCCAACCTGCTGTACTTGCCGTTTTTCCCACCAATCAGACGCAAGAGCGAAACATGCTTACAAGACCACTTTTAAATCACTTTATCGTATAGTACGGTGAGAAATGCCAATACAATTGTTGTCAGAGTAATGTTGTTACACAGTGCTGGCATCAAAACAAGAGACAGAAACGTACTCGAAAGTCCAGAGAGACAAATCGAACATGTATTACTTTCCGCGTTAGTGGGACGTTGCATAACTGAGACGTTATTTTCAGTGACAGCAGGTCGCGAACTCGACTCAAGGTCAAACCTAGTGAACGAATATCCTAACGTTGCCAAGGTCATTATTATGAGACAAGCCAACGTGGTAACGCTATTACAAAAACCTCTCCGTTACTTATCCAATGAGACTGTGTCAGGGAAGATGCATCTCACGTCGAAATTTGACGGCGGGCCACAGACGTATCTCGCAGTTCGTAATTAGCTGGGGATTCTATGTGGTGCTCAATGTGATTCATCTGTGTGTTAGCATTCATGTCTCCTCTGATAAGGCATCAAGTGTAATGGGAAATTGGGTTCACAATGACTATAATATTCCTGGGATGTCTAGCTGTCAAGCTAACTGGACAACCAAGATTGAGAGCGTCTCAATGCCCATACCCTGATCCACCCCCACCCCCCCCCCCCCTTCTCCTCCCCCAAGCGAACACTGTATAGTGACTGGTCAAGCCATTGAATGTGCTAGCCACAACAAATGGATTCAAGCAATATGTGCCAACTGTTGTCAACAAATGATATTAGATTTCATTGAAAGGGTTTGGGGTATCCACTTGGCCATAAAAATGCTGTAATTCATATGGGGCAGGCAGACAGGTGTCTGGAGTTCTAGAGTCTGGTATTCTAGAAGCACGCTCACACACACCCTAGAAACTACTATCCAACAGTCCAAGTTACAGGGGACCTTGTTTACAAATTGTGATTCATGACATGTTTTTATGTGTTTGAGAAATGACTCTTTGATTGGTATTGGCAAGGTGGGAAGAGCCAACTGTTCTAATGGGTGAATATGGATTTCTTTTCAAAAGGAGTTTGAGTAAATCAAAGCCGTGATGTTTGTGGCTTCAGGATGTTGGTGATACAACTTGACTGTTGCTAAAGTGTCAGATTACTTTATGTGGAATTCCGAAGTTTCAGAAGTTCCATCAAAGTTCCATTCATCCATTTGTTTTCTTAATGAGTGTCTTCAAAGTCCAGACATGCCATTGTACATCGTTGAAAAACTATTCTATCATAAGAAAATACATGACAAGCAAGGAGATATCCAAATCGCGAGTTTTCCCTCTGTTGTAGGACATAGGCGAAACTAGATCTACAACTACAAATCTAAAAAAACCCCCAAAAAACTACAAATCACTGTGGGTGTCATCCGTGTTGCTGTCTTCCCACTACTGTAAAAAACTACAAGTCCCATATAGCATACAGGAGACCAGGCTCCATGTATGTATATTTCCATCACATCTCACCAAGGTTTATTAAGGTCTTTCGAAGGTTTAAAAGAGGAAAAGAAGCCTTTTGAAGATACGCTTGCTTTTTTAGAGCTTCCACCGGAACAAGGGTAGAAAGAAGGAAAAAAGAAAAAGTTGAGTCATTCGTCTGAGAAGATGAAGTATCGGTGGGTTTCTAAATGAGCTTATTAACGGGCGTGTCATTAGCATACACAAACACGGTGCCTTATTACAAAGCAGCTGGACTGCTCGGAAAAAGTTGGAGCCTTTGCCTGACCTCATTAGTCTAAGCATATGGAGGCAGACCTGCGTACCGGCACAGACATTCAGATTACAAAGTAAGTAACCAGAGTGACCTCACGCTGGCGGGATTAAGTTGGGATAGGACCTGCTGAAGAACAGTTTCTCTCTCAGAACACAGTCTGTCAAACTGACAGGCAGGAAACCGTGTACAAGTTCAACCTACAATAAGGTTATTCAACTTCTGTAGGGTTTGCCAATGGCACTGAACAGAAGGAATCAACAATTAACGTTTTGAGCAATATCATATTTGGGGAGGAAAAAAATGCATTGAGAAGGGATCAATAAATCATCAAAAAAATTGGGAAAATCTTAGAAATGTGTTACAATATACCAGTGAGATAGTCCGTGCTAGTTATGTCACGAGCTCCGAGCTTTGGCTGAATCCTGGAGAAAGACAGGCTGGTGGATAATGACATGTCGCCTGGGAAACGCGATGTGACTCCCATTACTACCTGCAGAGCTGAACTGGCAGACATTTCTGGGGCTATCATCGCCAAGAGTGGATAGCCTGGAGAACGGCACCAGAGGCCTGGCTGTGTCCAGGATTTCGAGACGCGGCTTTGATGAGACCCAGCACTGCTCCGGAGGGCTCCGGGTGGAGCCACGGAGACAAGAGGAAGCGATTAAAAACCCCTCTTTTCTGAAATGACATGATGTTTTACAGGACAGGACCTTTAAGACAAGCTAAAAAAAAGCTTCATTCCTGTAGCTTAACAAGCCCAAATACATGCTTGACTTGAAGTAAAAAGTACATCTAAGAATAGACAATTGCTCCCTGACTGCAGAGTTAGGTTTGAAAACGCTTGCGAGTTAAATAATTGCCATGTGAAGGCAATTGTCAAAACTTTGAGTGACCTTATATGACTTTGCAATGTCTCTCACAGATAGCCAGTGTTGTACGTTTAGAGGGCTTCCTGATATGTTTGTTCTCTGTCTCTCTCTGTCTCGCTGCCTCTCTTTCTCCCTCTCTCTCTCTCTGAGTGTTTATCCATGCGAGGCCATCGCCTCGGCGCTTGGTCAACTCCTCAGGTGATTCAGGGACAGGCAAACAAAGTCCTACCGCAGAGTGAAAGGACCAGGTTCAGATATACTTAGTGACTTTGAATATGCCTGCCCTCTTTTGAACCTTGCTACTTCCATTCCTCTCCGGGGTTTGTCTCTCTTTCACATTCTCTTATCATTTTTGCTCTCTCTGTTTCTTTAATTCCCTGTCTCTCCGCCGCCCTCCTCATCCCGTTTCTCTCAATCTTTCTCCTTCCTCCTATACTGACAAGCACAGAAGCTCGTATGTGGAGCTAATCATTTTTCAAGGCCATGATTTATAGGCCCCTCTCGCTAATAAAGAGTGAGTAACAAGCTGTCAATGAGAGCCCAAGGTTATTTATGTCCCCCCTGCAACAGGAGGGAACATTTCTTTTCCTTCTCGACAACATGACTTCCTTCCTGCTGATGGTATACTAATCCATCCAAGAGGGCTCTGGTAACAGGATTTTTGTTTTGCTGGCGATGCCGATGCGGCGAGAGGCCAGTGTTATCCTCTGACGGAGGGCGCTTCAACGCGCGGCTGGTATTCGGGAAAGGTCACTCAAAGATGACAGCTAACAGGTAAAATGACAAGTCCTCCGACGACAGCATTGTAAATGTTAATATTTAAAATGAAATCGACGCGAACGGCTGAAATGCCTTCTCGAAAAGGGACGAGCGGGAAGCGTATCCTCTGGTGTCGAAGTTGACACTGAGAGTTTTCTGTCGTCCGTTGCCTCGGAGGATGGTAGCACCCTCCGACTCCTGAATTCCCCCCAGCGTACGTTCGCTTTTAACGAGAGAACAAAGCACTCGGCGTCCAAATCGATCCACTTGTCATTCACAAGTGTGTTTAGATCTTGGGAAAGGTCATGAGGCCCAACCACGTCGATTTTCACATAAAGTACGTACAAGTCTCAAGTGCCAGCCTACAAAATATCATGCCGCATCGCACTCAAGCCAACCTAGAAGGCCTCCCCTCTTTTCAATCCTCTTAGGTCAAGGCCATAGCATGCCTCACAGAACGATCAAGTCCAGCAGTTCCAGCCGGCTCTGCACACAAGGACATCGACGGCTTTCATTATTGTCATTCATCCAAATGAAGCAAAGATACAAACTATTGTCATAGATACCCGGGCAACCATTTGTTTTGAACACACACTGGAGATTTAACAGCACAAATACGGCTTTACACACGACATACATAAGAGCAGTCATTTTCTTTCAAGGTGAGGCTGTGGCATCGATGGGCTTCCTATGATTGAAGAATTACCGTCAAATAGAGTTGGATGAGTGTTATTATGAATCTCAACATTTTCTAAAAGGTTTGAGCATGTGTGCGGCTTCCTGAATCGTTGTGTGAGAGTAATGACAGACACTTGTGGTCAAGCCAGCAGGGAGTCCATCGTCTGTTTGGCGGCTCTAATCCACTATAATTCACTCTATACTCCATGTCACTTGCAGATTGAGTTGTTTTCAAAATCCAGTTGCAACAAAGATGTGAAAAAGGAAGAAAAGATAAGCTTTAACGCACCCATGGAAAAGAGAATCGGAGTATCTTGTTTGTTGTGGCACCAAACCCAGTGCTGTGTGTAAAAAAAAAAAACGACCGATACAAATAAACAGAGACCCCAATCTCAGTGTGTCCCTCCGTGTCTTGCCTACTAATTTCAACATTTTCATGCTGTCAAGGAAGTGTCATCTGTCAAATTTTTCAAATGTGTGCGCGTGTGTGGATGAAGGCTTTGTAGAGGGGGGGGGGGGTTAGGGGGGATGAGAGGGGAGGGGAGTCAGTGAGACTTGGAAGACGGCCATTACTCATTCAAAAGATAAACATTAGACTAGTGCAATCAGAAGATAACAGTCAAAAGATTTAGATCCCCCCCCACACACACACAGCAGGAGGCAGATAACTGAGAACACCTGCAGCTCTCAGACTCCTCTATGAATTCAATTAGAAAGACGAGAGAGAGAAACAGAGAGAGAGAAACACAGAGAGAGAAACAGCGAGAGAGACTAACAGAGACAGACAGAGGCCAACAGAGACAGAAATACAGAGAGAACCAGAGAGAGAAAAACAGAGAGAGAGAAACACAGAGAGAGAAACAGAGACACAGACAGAGAGAGAAACAGAGAGGGAGACTAACAGAGAGAGAGAGAAACAGAAAGAGAGAGAAGCAGAGAGAAAGAGAGAGAAACAGAGAAAAACAGAGAGAGAAGCAGAGAGAGAAACACAGAGAGACACACAGAGAGAAACAGAGGGAGAGAAACAGAGAGAAACAGAGGGAGAGAAACAGAGAGAAACAGACAGAGAAGCAGAGAGAGAGAGAGAGAGAGAGAGAGAGAGAGAGAGACAGACATCTATGGGGGAGGCCCAAACGGTGACGCTGAACAACAAGAGCCATGATGAGAAGTTGCCAAAGTTTTTACGACCGCTCAACGTCATTCAACTCAACTCCTGAAGGCCATGTCTGTTCCAAACAGCTGTACTGACAGGACATTCAGTCCCCTTAAATAGTCCTGTCATACCTACGGTACATAACACAATACAGACGGATGGAATGGAGAGTAGGAATCCGCTCTTCATCGACTAGAGGCGAGACATTTATATTCCGTCAACCGCGAGCAAACATTCAACTCATTTCATAATTGTCTGAACGCTAAAGAGTCCCAAGGTATTTGTCCAAAATTACCAACCCCTCTGAGCACATGAAGATAATAGATTTGTGTTTGCTGAAGTCAACACCACATATCTGTTGTTTGTTCTGGAAACATGGAGCCGGAAGATCACTTGCGGTCTTTGAAATGGTAAATTCTTCAGGCTTAACGCATCCCATAATCACATTTTGAGTGGATATTGATATGCAAAACCCTAATGAATAAGGACTATTTGGGGAACACAAACTAGGTGACACGTCGGATGACTGGCATACTAAGCGACGGAATTCACCGACAGCTTTCCTGCGAAAACTTTTTTCCCCACCCCAGCAGGTTCAAAAGCATAAAGCACGAGTTGATTTCAGAATATGTTGACCTAGATAATGTCTAGATTTTATAATGAGTCCCACGCCAAGCTATGGGGAGTCCACTGAACTTTAAAAAACTGCCTGGAATCTCACCAGCAGAGTGCAAACTACACTAGCGGTAGCTGTGCTCTGAAAATAGAACGCTCTACCGTAACCCCGTAAGAACACATCACAATCGGGAGCGGAAAAAAAAACAACTTGACGATACTCCCCGTGGCTCTGATGAACTTCCCCACATTGATCGCACATATCTACTATAAATGCAGAATAGACTAATGCAATCAAGTTCTGATTAAGCCCTACCCAAACACAGCCGGAGCCCTAGTTAAAAAAAGTTGTTAAATAAACATGATCGCGAGGTCTATTAATATCATTAGCATGTTAATTTACAAAGAAAGGAAAGTTTAAGGAACGCCACATTGTTTACGCAGATCACTTGGACGTGACAAGTTTGATATTCCTCCAAGAGAGAGGAAGAAAGAGAGAGAAGACCTCACCAGAGGGAGAGACAGAGAGAGATGGGGAGAGACAGGGAGAGAGAGAGAAGGAGAGATAGGGAGAAACAGGGAGAGAGAGAGAGAGACAGAGGGAGAGAGAGAGAAAGACTGAATGCATTCCCCACACCAGTTCCATTGTCCGTGCTCCTAGTGGACCATGAAATGAATACACTGTGATAAATTATTCATTATTTTAGCCGTTTTTTTATGTGTCTCCCTCGTATCCTTGAGAGAGAGAGAGAGAGAGAGAGAGAGAGAGAGAGAGAGAGAGAAAGTTCATGTTGACAAGGCACAACTGGACCCAGCGTCTCCCTCCTCGTTTGTTTTACTTTGAACATGAAAGTTAACAAGCATCGGCGGACGTGGAGCAGATTAATTATGCTGTGGAGCAAATGACCCCCCAAGGCTGCACGTGTGGTGGCGCTGCACTCCAACGCGTCCTAAGGCCTCCCTGCTCCCCGCTTCCCTCCGAGCTTCCAGTTCCTCCTCGCGGCAGAATGTCACCTCTGTCCTCGTCTCAAGCCCCTGGGCTCATTCCTCCTCTTCCGTTTTACCTCCCCCGCTCACATCTCAATTTTGTGAGGAGTCTCCAAGTGAGATGACGGCTTTTATCTTTTCTCTGGCCCGGTGTTGGGAATGTATAACATCAAATGGAAGGGCTGATGGAAGTAGGTGAAAGCTGCGTTGGCAGGACCCGTGCTATTAGACCTGGGTGAGGTTGATGAGGCTGAGAGCGCCTCGGAACACCAGCGTCATCAGGGAACCGAACCCTGTCAGTGGCTCAATTAACGTAACATATTTGACGTGAAAACTCTGCGTGCGTGGACGTACCCAAAGAATAGTTGACGTGGGTTTTCACGGTCAAGACAGGAAACGACAGCATAAGAGAGAAGAGTGAGAGCAGAGAAAGAGAGGGAGCGTGAGAGAAAGACATACAGAGAGAAGAGTGAGAGCAGAGAAAGAGAGAGAGGGAGCGTGAGAGAAAGACATACAGAGAGAAGAGTGAGCGCAGAGAAAGAGAGAGAGGGAGCGTGAGAGAAAGACATACAGAGAGAAGAGTGAGAGCAGAGAAAGAGAGAGAGGGAGCTTGAGAGAAAGACATACAGAGAGAAAGACAGTAAAGAATAGTCTAGAGAGATAGAGAGAGTAATAGAGAAATCTAGCAGACAGACAGAGAGAAATACTTTAATTGCCTTTTTACAAGCATCCACTTTTGTATCAGATTATTGGACTGGCATTCTGCTTTGTGTCTCATACCTTATTCATCACTGCGAGACCTTTGCAGCAGGAATTATCACACCGAATAGACTCCAGGCATAAACATGGCCAGACAGACAAAGCAATTGAAATATTTCTTTCCTTATCGCGCGGATCTCACATTAGTCAACAAAATGGTTTGGCATTACAAAAGAGATGAAAGCGTGGTATTTAAATGTGACCTACATTGAGTCCCTCTGCGCTTGTCCGGATTTTTGACGTGCGTCAGTTACGTTAGTGGCTGTCGCTAAGGTTGAACTTCACCAGCAAGACTGCGAGGTAGAAAGGGTACACAGAGAGATTGCAGGAAGGCACAATATTGGCCATGTTATGGCGTACCAGGCCGGAGGGAAATCTCACACTTTAAAAACGACATCTAAAGGTAACCGCACCATGTCAGGTCAACTCATTCAGTCCTTCTCTAAAATACTTCCAAGCATACTCTGAAGTCTGTTCAGAAAGAGGATCCACAAATCAGTTTCTGTGCCAACTTCGGAAAAATTACAGGTAGTAAACAACAGTGTTGTTTCTTCTGAAGGTGAGGTTTACTTCACTGCAGGGAAAAAAAGGTCTGACGCAAGTCCCTTTAAGTCTCATGTACGCTATCGCCGAGAAGCTTGGCTCAACACAAGCAAGCTATTAAAATGGCATTCCTCTGTATGCGATTCAAAGACGTTGCGACCTTGACTGGTTCGCTGACACCTACACGTAACCTCTTCACAACCTTCCGTGGTGGCGCTGACCCGTTGTCAGCCGCAGGGATCTGAACTCATTGACTGACCTCAGAGGATGGGCACAGAACAGCATCTCCCTCTTATGAGGGAGACGGCAGCTGCAAACATCCGACTTTTTTCCGTAACATAAAATGAAACATCTGTCTGCAATGGTTAAGTGACAGGAAAAGATGAAGCCAGAGGTGAAAAAGCCCTACTTTGGTTTGCAGCAACAACAAAAAAACACCTTTGTCCACCGTGTGTTAGATATTCACAAAAACAACAAAAGGAATCAATTTTGCAGTCATCTTCCTTGCTTATTGTCTAGCAGTCTCCACAGAGCAACATCGCAATTCCAAATCGAGTCATCGCGAACAACCAGTCAAGGTTGTCCTAAAGTTACCACCAGGTCCCTTTTGGTTGATAATCAGTGGCTGCCTCTCTTTGCAAACAAAATGGCCTATCTAGGCCTCCATCTGAATGATACAGAGATAATTATCGAACGAGGGCCCTCATTGGAATTCGTCAGAAGTCCTCTTCTCTGTGAGACAATGTGACTATTGTGTTAAAATCCCTGTCAGCTATTTTTATCATATCTGCAGCGGATCTAGTCGTCAGTGAATTCATAGAAGGGTAATTACTTCACGCTCCGGAAAAATACGGGTGCCGGTCTCGTGGCAGACGGCAGCTGGAGCACGGGTTTTTCGTGCAAAGCAACACCCCAGGGTTGTCTGGCAACCGAGAGGTTGGGTAGACAGAGAGGGAGGGAGGGAGGGGGAGAGAGGAAGAGAGAGAGGGAGGGAGAGAGAGAGAAAGTGAAAAGCTAATATGAGAAATAATAATCTGGAGGGGTGGGGTGGGGGGGGGGGTTGGGGGGCGACAGCAGCAGCGAGAGGGAAAGCTAGCGATGATTATTCTGTCCCAATGAGTGTTATTGTGGAAAACAAAACGTCGAGCCACGATGGTGATGAGGATGATTAAGTACAGTCCCCAGGCAAATTAGAAGGTAAGCCGTGTGTTCGCTTGCATCAGATTCAAACCCGTTGCCGTTGACACCATCTGGAAATGAGAAACTCCAAACTTAGCATCCCTAAACTTTTTCTGTGGCTCTGGGTTACAGGTACATACGCCTCTTACAATATCATGTTATCACATGTTCATAAAGTTTATTCTCAAGCAGCCTTCAGACACTTCATTTTCTTGGTCTCTAGCAACGTATCGATTATGAATGAGGAGATTATGGCTCACGCAAGGCGAAAGAAAACGATCCTCGTCCGTGTGTTGGGAAGAGCCTACATAATCAGTGGAGTCTCGTTTTCATTACTAAATACAGAAGAATGTTTCGGCGAGTTCGGCCTATTTCCTCACATCCAATCCATCATCATTCAGGTGCGACAGGCTTTTAATTAACCTGAATGACACGAAATGATCACATTTATCATACGGACACTCGCAATTCGCCAAAGTGTTGTTTGAAATGGATCAGGAGACGGACATGAGACGTGTTCCCTCATTTGGCCCGACTACACCGCTCCACTGAAATAGATGTGTGCTGAGTTCACAGACAAAACGCCTCTACCAGACACACAGTTAATGAAACAAGGTTCGGAAATGTGTTTTTTTTTTTTCTTCCGAAGATGGCTTTCCATGCATGAAGTGCTTTGATTGCCATGTCTTTCTCTCTTTATTGAGCGGTAGCCTATGTTTGCGGAGACGGGGAAAAGAATGGTAAACGACTTGTAGCGTGCGCCTTTAGAGTTGAACACTCAAAGTGGAAAGGTTTGGTGGGAAAGGTAAGGCTTGTTTATGTGACATGCATCAAATTCCGCTCCAAGTCCAGGTGGCACACAAGCTTAAAGGAAAAGCCCATTATTAAAAAAAAAGTGGAATAATTGAATTGAACCTGAATCACAGTACATCACTTGCCCTCCAGTATCCTTCATCTCTAAATAACGTCCACTTTAATTTGACATCCGAGCGTTCTGTCGTCAATTCGTTTCTCATTAACCAGAACCGCTGCAAACCAATCATAGCAGTCTGACGTCCCTCCCAGATACGCAGGACAGTTGTCCGATCTTTCATACCCAATCAGAGCCTTCCGTCTCTGGAGGACTGCCAGGTAGCAGAGTATTGAGCCTGCCAGACATGCAGCAGGAGACCACCCAGCATTCATTCAATGAGGAGAGACCAGCCTGGCAACCTGGCCTCTGAGGAGATTGATGGGGTTTGCTGCGTTTAATTACTTTTATTTGTGTTTTTGGCAAGAATTGCCCATCGAGCTGTGTTTTGTTTTGAAAGGTTGTTGTTTGTCTTTGGCAGAGAATCGCAATCATGGGTAAAGAAGATTTACAGGTGGTTGACATATACCGCCTTTCACGGAACCGAGTCTTCGCAAAACAGAGTACAGCTCCCCCCTGGAGACAGAATACACCGTCTCCGGTGTAATCTTCTGTGCATCCTGTACATGTTTGAAAAATATAGCATCATTGGAAACATGTTTTAACCACTGAAAAAGCTTAAATCATTTAGTCATAATAATCCATCCGATTGCCCAGTGAAAATTTTACTTATAAAACAGAAACACTATTAGCTGTGGGGCAGAGACAGATGCTATGTCTGGTGTGTGTGTGTGTGTGTGAGAGAGAGAGACAGACAGACAGAGAAAGAAAGAAAGAGAGAGAGAGAGAGAGAGAGAGAGAGAGAGAGAGAGCTTGATTGTGTGTAGATGTGTGACAGACAGAGAGAGACATGGGAATTGTAGACAGACCGAGAGAAAGAAAGATGGATTGCAGACACAACCTCACAGAAGTGGGCAGTAATTGTTGGATCGTAATGGAAATGGTTAACAAAACTCCACTGGCTCTTACATTTGCATGGTGAAAGGAACAGCTACAGTAACCAAGAGCCTTTGACTCCTTGTATGAGAGTGTCTAGAACCCTGAAGACTGACAGTTCTTCCTCATGGCCAGCTTCATGACAAGTCGCCAGCCGTAGCCCTGTGGCTACTCGTGAGGGAGAAACAAATTCATCCTAGTCCCTCATTAACGTAGGCGTTAGACACGGCAGTTTTTTCCGCTTTCTAGGGATTGGGGTGTTTCCAAGTAATGAGGAACGAACGTTATCATCATTACGTTTTCACACCAATCGTGGGCTTGGTATTCCCTATGGTGGATTCATGGATGGGAATGCGAACAGAGGAAATGCATTGAAGCATTTGAGATTAGATTAGATGCACATTTCTTTGGTAATCACTGAGTCGAGTAAAAAATAAAAAAAGAGTAAAGTTAACAGGGAGAGGGACAAAATAAACAAGTTGACTGAATGTGAACAGACTAACCAGAAGCCGTCGTCCATTCAACGGAACGGGAATCGTAGAACACGGTAAAGAGTGTGAGAGTGAATGTAAACGAACTGTCACAATTGAGCACGTAGAGCTTGATGTGACCAGACACGTCCGCCTCACCCACAGCAAGCAGTGTCGCTTCTCTATAATCAATACAGCGA
Organism: Plecoglossus altivelis; assembly: GCA_036571765.1. Classification (NCBI taxonomy): domain Eukaryota; kingdom Metazoa; phylum Chordata; class Actinopteri; order Osmeriformes; family Plecoglossidae; genus Plecoglossus; species Plecoglossus altivelis. The sequence continues at coordinate 4,602,837 of BROE01000002.1, forward strand.
GGCTGATCAAATCAAAAGAATCATACACCCTCGGAGCGAAACAAATTCGAATCTGGCTCGATTTCCATCGTAAGTGGCTCGGATCCCGCGGACCGCTTACCTCAAGCCAGCGTGTCGACGCCAGCCTCAAGGCCAATGCTACTTCTGTTAGAGCGTTTCCATTTTGAAAGCAAAGCACTCCCTGTCAGACCCCAGTGCAGAGCGCGATCCCTCTTCGTTCTGAACTGGCATAACGAACCACGAAGCACCAGAGGAACTGGAGTCGATCCCCGTGTTCAGCGGCTTCACACTCGCCCAGGAAGTGACACTCATCTTCAGGTGCATTCACCGGAAAATACAGACCGTGCAGTGTGTTCGTTGGACTAATCGCCAGTCGGATGCACGAACGGCACACAAATATGTCTCGCACGTAGACTGTGAATCAGGTTCAGCTATTCAGCAACCTCTCTCGTTTCCTCTCGCTACCTGCCCCTCTCCCCCCCCCACACACACACACATACACTTGATCTGTAATTCCGCAAACACGTGCAGAGGTAAAGCGGTGATTGATAACACTCCCACACAAACAACAGACGACTGGGCCGGCAGAGTAATGTATTCATTCAACTGTCTGCAGCACAGCCCTCCTGCCTACTAATCGTTTGATGGGACAAAGTGAAGCTCTCCCCAAGGGCCAGTGTTCAGAAAGCACAAGTCAACCATCAACATTAACACTCTCCTCCTCACCCTCTACCTCTCCCACTGTGGGACAAGCCCTGAAACTGATTGGCTGACGAAATCCAGCGTTTCTGTTTGTGGCGTCCACCTGGACTGGCACGGCTGTCATCAGTCGGTTAACTGAATTGTTTGTCCCGTCCTCTGCTTCCCTCTCATCTGAGGAACAGGTGGACAGATTGCGTGATAGGACATCTCTTTAGTGTCTGTCTGGTGACTGCGGAAGGCCTGACATAAGCGTGGGGATCCTGCTTGAAGTGGTGTCCTCACTGGAGCCTGATGGTGCATCATGGAGTGTTGTCTCGCCCAAACCTGACAAGCCCGCACTTTTCCTCCGCCGCACTCCTCCCTCCGGAGGAGAAGCTTCTGTCATCAAACTTGTTTACCCGGGCCCAACTTTTAAGAACCCCTCCTTGGCGCCGTCTCTGAAACACCTGACTTTTTGCTGGTGTTTCGTCGCGTCTGGCTTCTCCCCCAGACAGGTACACGGAGTCCTTTAGTAAAGACTCAAACGAGAAGACGGCTGAATCTGAGCGTGCCTGCACTGGAACATTGGGATTACGAGGTTGACTGACAAAGAATTGCGGGACGCAAAACAAAAGTCTACCTCAGGGGACTGTTCCATGTTTCCTTAGCGACCAGTGATTGACAACAGAGCCGGGGATGGTAAGGTAACCACGGGCGCCGACGGTGTCAAAAACAGGATGCACGTGGACGTTTCCGTTGCGTCGTTACAACGCCGATCGTTTTCGGTGATTAAATCGAGAGCGGTGTTTTCTAAATCCGCGACACGAAGTTGTGATAGGTCAACAGGACCATTCGAGATACTTTTGAGGGAGGAGGTCTTAAATTGTCAAAGTGTCCTTGTCCCAGCCAAGTGAAGGATTAATCTGGGGGGATCAAAGTGTGTGTGCATGCATGAATCAAAGTCCTGTTCAAATACACTCACTCTGCTCGGATTTCAAATAAGAGAGCGAGAGAGCATCATCTGCTTTTACAATGCATTTATTCGATGTCCCCTCCCCCCTTCTCCTCCCCACCCTCACCCTGCTTTCTCAACACCTCGCTGAGGCGTGAATGACCTTTGGTACCCACTTTTTTATGTTATAGGTCCAATTGTATACTTTCCATGCGATGGAGTAGGATCTTCAGACTCAGTAGGTAGTGGAAAAGACTGGAGGAATGCACCAAAGATCACCGGTTGTGACGGGTTATGATACAAGCATCAGAAAAATGCTGGCAAACAGCTATGAAATACATTGAATTTTGCTACGCTGCAGACAAAAGTAGACCGTCTGTCTTCTGCCGAGGAAATCATTCCACTTAAATCGAAATTCCTCTCCAGTGAAGTCTCTCTGTTGAAACTCATATTTTACAAAAGCATGCAAGGATGAATATCCATCTATTATTCAGTGACATTTACACACTCTGTCTGGCTCCGACTGTATCGGTACGTACAGTGTTCAGGCTGGTGCTTATGCGAGAGCTATTTCATGTTTTGTACTTCACTGGTAAATTAGCTGAAACGCGAATTCCACTGCCGCTCTCTTTGTGTGGCCTTGATATGAGCCCACCGCAGTTCCCTGAGGACTGAAGCACTGATGGGCGCTTCTTAGCGAGAGTCGCACTTGTGGGAGCAGGATGCTTGAAAACTCTGCGTCCGCACTCAGAAACTGTTGCTCAACTCCGGCAGCGTTGACGCCGTCGAGCGCCGCACCTTTATTTACGAAAGCGAAAGGGAACCTACTTAAGAGCAACGTGCAAACTTCTCCGGTTCTGGAGGTGTTCATCAGAAACAACGTAACGAGCGATGAGACCAGGGAACCTTTTGAGCCGCACACAGCCGAGATTCAATATTGACAATTGACCACATCGCCAACTTCATTGACGCGCTTAATGATTTGCGACATACAAATCCACAGAAGGCTCTTTCTAGCTGCTAATGTAATGCTTCTAAGTTGTTGCCAATCCAGTCAGTGATTGACAATAAGCAGGCCTGTGATTCCATTAGCAAGCCTTCATTCGCTATCGACTATAGCTTCTTGATCAATTAACTAGAAGTGTTAAAGGCACTTGTTGTAATTGCGAGGAGATGGTGTGGGATCAGCCCTTACGGACGCTCGTTTGCCTCATCCTGATCTAACCGTAGACACAGAACTGTAATGGGATACCCCGCCTGCGAAACAATCCCTTTGTGTATTAAATCAATAGGAAACAGACACAACCTCTTCTGAATCCTGGATTTCCAGCCCACCCTTCTTTCAGGTTACGTCCGTGAAAGCTGTGTGCGTTTGCAAGCAGCGGACCATATTGACGCACAGCAAATAGAGCGTGACGCTGAAGTATTATCACACGCATCGACCCAGGGGCCAATTTTAGCCTTGATGACCGGCTTAGTTTAGCAGTCCTCTCGGATTGAGAATCAGCAAAAAAAAGTCTTCAAAGAAGGGAGTAGAGGGGGGAGGCAAGGGGGGTAGGTGGTGGTGGTGGTGGGGGCAAGTAATTGTAGGCCCGCCTGCTTCGAGTCTACTTCTTTATGAATCCTTGGGGGTGTAAAGGTTAAGAACTGTCATCAGATTAGCCATTGATTTCAATTAACTCGCGCCCGCCTACTGAAAGCACTCTTTGTCTGCCTGCGATCACCAAGCTTGTATTGATCCTCCCTCGACCTGCTCCATTACATTGAGTTGATACATGGGGGCAACCTGTCAGGTTGCGGAACCCCTGACTTTAGCGCCTGTACGTTCTCTCTGCAGCCCCACCCCCCCCCCCACCCATACACACACACAGCACACCACTCACCCCGGCCTCACCACACCTCCACCTCTCCCTCTCCTTTTCCTCTTCATAGTCTCCGCCCCTACGCACACGATCCCATGTCTTACACGCGCATCCGACTCCCCAGCCCAGATCTAGACAATCCTGGAATGGCGGTCCATATAACACGGCTGCTAATAAGGTTAGCTTGGCAGCCTTTCATATACGCCTGTGAAAGGTCAACCAGCAACATCACGCAGCCGAGAAACAACAAAAGGGGCTGTGTGTTGTGAACGCATCTCTGTGGACAAGCAGCAGCACTGAAAGCCGGTTTACAGTAAACGACACAATCAGTTTGGATAATGTGCCTCATTCAGTGGTTGTTTGGGAGTGGGGCGCTCTGGAATGTACGAGGGAACACTAGTTTGCCACCAGTTGCCATGGATGAGAGAACAAACTGGTGGAACACCTCGTGCTAAGCGATTTTGCGAGGGGTCGGATTGTTCAAGTGAAGGATTAAAATGACGTCCTGCCAAGAGAGAATATTCAAATTTAGGTTAATTCACAGGGCTAGTACTGATCTGGAGGACATCAATATTTCAGCCGGGTCCTCTCTGAGCTGTGACTGGGACCTGTCTAGTCAGAGAAGGAAGTCTTGGCGCTCACTTCCTGTTTCTCTCCCTCTCAGTACTCCACCTTGATATAAATGAAACCCAAAGAGGCAATTAATTGTAAAGAAATGGCCATTGCCCTTGCGCTTGCTGAAAAGTTATGCAGTTCTCGAAACTTTCAAATGAGTTTATTGATTCTTTTTTCACGTTCCTTTTTTTCCCTTCTCCTCGCGTAGAAACAAGCTCTATGCGTCAACACCTATAAGTGGTGTGAGGAAGTCCTTGTTTTCTACGTGTGTTGCAGCTGTATATTTATACAATTGATTTTATTAATAGATGTTGACTCACCTTCTTTCATGAACTTTGCTCTCTGTTAAAACTGAGATTCTGGAACGTACTACAGGCATGAATTGCAAATGTATGCAACGAATTTCCGTGAGTTGGTTTCTTGGAAGGAGACGCTGCATGCATCACAAAGCAATGTGATTAGGACATAAAGACTCCCAACAAATGGTTTTAGCATTGGCAAAACAATCTACATTAGACGAGAAATATGTCTGCCTTCCTTCACTTTGTAAAATAGGGGGCATTCCAGTCGTTTGCAAGCATCCATGCCTCCTGTTCCCAAACACATAGGTGGAATCAATACTGAAACGTCACTAATTGCTTTGTAATTTTTAGATCCTCATCTGGCATTAGGTCATCTTTCGTTTTGGCTCTTCGGTACCAATAAAATAAAGTATGCTGCATCTAGGACACATTTACCCATATTCCCTTTTCCACTACACTGAGTTCTCAATGCTAAGTATCTGTCCCGTTGCCTGCGCAGGGCATTTATTTGAACTAATTGTTCATTAAAAGAGAAAGCGAGCATGCCAACACACAAATCAATTACAGTGTTCTATATCTTAGGCTTCTGGTCCAGAAACAGAAGACTTAATGAGCTGGCCGGAATTCCAGTGAGTCTTATATAGGTCAAGACACGGGCTCTGAAACTCTGGACTCGACACAGAGAGATCACTTCAAAGCTGCTAACTGCTCCGAGCTTATCTAGTCACTGTTCCCTTCCCTCTATCAAAACAAGGGGAGAGAAGGCTGTAATTAAAAGCCAAGAAAGATGGCGAGTGAGCAAATCAACATTTTCGACGCGTGTCTTTTTGCCTGTAACCTTCTTTGATGTCATTAGAGAACCAGGAAGTCAGTCTGTAACACTTTCTTAACTAGACCAGTCAGAAGCTTGTGATAAACCTCTTCCTACAGGATAAGGTAGAAATGTGTTAATCCTTTTCCAACTATACTCACCTGATATCCTATTGGTTCTTACAGTCAGATATTAGGCGCATTCAACTGACAAACACGTATTGTAGAAAAGAGGAAATATACAGTGCAACACATGGTCAGCATATAAAAGAGAAAAATATTATTGAACCAACAAAACTTCAAGGCTGGACCTAATACAGACCTATGAAATCAACAGTTGGTGTGTAGACTGGAGCTAGACTATAGTCTGACCCATCCACAGGACTGCAAAGCCTCCGGCTGACTTTGAAGAAGCCATAATAACCGATAGACCCTCACATGCTGATGTCGCAAAAGGACATCTCCAGGATAATCCCCTATTCAGCCCCCAGCCCCAAAAACCCCCCCCCACCCCAACACCCCCCCCCCCCTCACCCCCCCTCCCCTCCGCCCTACCCCGCACCACCCCTCACCCCAATCGATATCCTTGCGCAACACAAAAGAGATGAATGTTTTCATCCATATTAAAGCGGTCTGAAAAGATCCCCTTTGGGGAAAGTAGTTCACCCCTTCAACTCTGCAGAGAGGGAGGGAAGGAGGGAGGGAGGGAGGGAAAGAGAGAGAGTGGTTAGTATTCTGTGTGATACATTACAGGCCCTATCATCTTCCCTCTTAAAAGCCTGCCACACACGACGCTTGCGACGCCCCGATGGCGTACACAGACCAGCCTCCACGGTAGTGCTACCGATGCTACTTTGAATATGTTTTTCCACCGCGTCGAATTAAGTCAAGCCCAGCTCATTCCACTGGTGATTTACCGACGAGTGAATTCTAAGTGGACTTTTAATTAAGATGACTTGAGCATAGACAACATGTTATCGGCAATGATGAAGAGGTCAGGGTATTCATCTCTGCGCGCAGTGAAGCCTAGACTTGCCGCTGCTCTTTGCAAATGATATTAGTGTTACCGGAACAGACAGTATCTGAGTTATCATCGAGATTGTGCTACGGGTAATTTGGGTTTGTGAACGTTTGAATCACAAAAAAAACTTTTCCTCTGGAGTTGGCCTTGCATCATTTGTCATTCATTTCACGAACAAGGCGTTGTGTTGTATATTTGTCACTAGCAGGAATGAGCTTGTGATTTTACATATTGCTCAAGCAGTACATTTGATTTGTATCTCTTCCTCGTCCTAGTCTATCAGAAGATATTCACGCCTGGTTGATCTTAATGCATCAGTGGTCCATGGCTTTGGAAGCATGGCTTCGGGAGGTAAGGGAGGAAAGATTCACGACTTGTGCTTTCTACATCCAGTCCTTTTCAGTAGACCTGAGATTAGCCAACACCTAATGTAACAGCTCAGGCCCAAATACATCTCTATGGAATCAATATCTCATACTTTTGTGAAATTGAGTTTCGGAGCGCTAGAGGTGGTTGGAGATGCCAGTACGCAGTCATAGGAGAACTTCACTCCGGTCGCTTGATATCAGCTTAACCTGTTATTAAACCATTTTTTTGGTGGTCAGACGAAAGGGGCAAAATCACGTTAAACAACGTTTTTCTTAATGGCCGTGGGAAATAGCGAACGGATGATTAGTCTGTGTCATCTTCTGTTCTTCACAGTGCCACACAACTCTGCCCTTGAAATTCTGTTCCAATATCACATCATCTCCACACACACACAAATCTAAAAAACACACTTCTGGACAAATTCCGAGTCAGAGGCGTCAATCCTTTCGTGAACTACATTTTCATTCGCACAGATATTCTAAATGTCAGAGAGATTGAACGTGAACCAACAGTTGGATGCCAGAGATGGGAGAAGAGAATTGCACAGGACTTGTCAACGTTTTAAACACAGGGGTCGGCATGCCACCGCTGATAGCCAGTCACCCTCAGATAAGCTTGCTGTTTCGCAGAGGAGAGGAAGACTGTTTGATCCTCTCCGATTTTTAATCAAAGCTGGTGACTTTAGGTGCAGACGCATATTAAAAAAATGTGCTCCCTTTGCTTGTATAATTTTCTTGACATTTGCCCACTCGTTTTGCGGTTCCACACGTTCGCAGTGCTGTAGTAGGTGTTTGTTCTCTGCACATGCACAAGGACAACTGGAGAAATAGGCGTGTGTTCGACTAGAGGTGATTTAATTTGACTACATTTGCCCTTGTAAACACACGTCTGAATTATTCACACTGCTTAGGAGTTTACAGACTCCTTCTTAAGTGCTTGCCAAATGCTGGTTTCGTTATTTGTCTGTGGTTAGGAACAAAGTGTTATTGTTGCTGAGTTTCAGAGGTCAAACGGTGGCATTGAAGAGGATTTCGCTAGCTGTGTTATTACTCCGAATGTAAACAACGGCAGTTGATTTGGGACTGGGGACTAAAAGACGATGTGTTTCCTGAGCGTCTCAAATCTGGGCCGGGCTGAGCCAAATCAGTTCTCCAAGCTGGGAGGAAAGATGAGAGGAGAAAGTGAACTGGTTTGAATCCTACTGACCAGAGAAGATACTGGGGGTGACAGCTGATGTCCAAGGAATGTTCAGATGGGAAACGGGACACGTTTTGGTCCAGTTCCTGGCTGACGTTTCGGATTGTCGCCTTTGAACAACACGGTAAGGAGGAGAAGCAGAGGGAATGTCTTTCTAAAGTAATTGTACGAACAGTGGGAGATTCTTGTTAAACGCAACAATAAGGGAAAAAAAATGCTTTTCTGTGGTATTTGATTTACCGGTGTGTTGTGTGCTATTAACCGCTAATAGATCCACAGTCACTATGTGTCCAGTAAAGTTGCCAGTCCAAAGAATTCATAAACATCATCTTACTCGGCATTCTGTTGTAAGTCGACTGTAGAGCTCAAGGTTTTTCAGATACCATAGGACGAATAAACAACTATGGATCCACAGCTGTACCTTCACTTACCTTCCCCTGAAACATAGACATGAATAGTGACATATATATATATATATATATATATATATATATATATATATATATATATATACAGAAAGAGAGAGAGGATGGGGAAAAGATGGAGAAAGATAGATGGAGAGAAAGAGAGAGGATGGGAAAAGATGGAGAAAGATAGATGGAGAGAAAGAGAGAGAGGGACTTGGTGAACGTGCATTGAATGAGTAGCATTCTGAACACGGAGAACGCCCGAGTGTCCAATTTAAGCGTGAGGCCTGGGAGTTGGGTGTGCAGCAAAGGGCTCATAATTGGCATCCTTCTTGTCTTATTAAAGGGGAAAGCGCCTGGATGGATCCCCTAAGCCTCCGCCTGGCCTTTATTAGAATCTTTAAGTTAAACAGAGGCACTCGGAGAGGGTAACGTTGGTTGTCTTAATGGCACTCTGGCTTGTGGGTGTAGTGGTGGTGATGCGGGTTTTTTTCAAGTGCTAATTAAGGTATTGTGACAATCACGACACCACGGCTTGAAACATTTCAGACCGGTGGGCTAGCGTGTTGAATTCATCGCCTGGGATTAGTTCACATTGTATCTTGCCGCGTGCAACGGAGTGGTGCGTTGAACTCAACGCTTCTTCCTCAGACTCTCTGTTGTTCGGGTGGCAAAAACCCTTAGGTTCTAAAAGATCTTGAGCAAATTGTTTGACCCTTGATTCTTCACCACCCAAACCCCCCCCCTCGCCCCCCCCCCCCTCCTCCCCCCCTCCGCCCTCCCCCCGCCCCCCCCTCCCCCCCCTCCCCCCCCCCCCCCCCCCCCGCCACGCCCCCCCCTTCTCCCCCCCCCCCCTCCTCCCCCCCCCCCCCTCCCACCCCCCCCCGCCCCCCCCCAATGCAGATTATTCATTTCGAAAGCAAGAGGTCCTCGTGTTGTTTTAGCTCCACGAGCCTGTTATTCAGGGCCGATCATGTTCAACGTGTTCTGTCTGGAGACCTGTTTAATGCTACCCTGTGGTTTGTCATGCCTGCAGACAAGGACCAGCATGATAACCTCACAGCAGCCACCCTCCTTCTCTGAAACAGGAATCTCTTCTGGTTCAGTAAACCGTGTTGGTTTAACAAGTTCACGACATCCAATACCCGAGGTTTTAATCCCTCCGGGGAACCAACAGAGGATCCAGTAGTGGGAGATGGAGGGAAAACCCCTCGAAATCTTCAAACTTCCTTCGGTTGCCTCTCCAGGGCTGTTTCGCGAGCACACTGACGGTCGTGTGGCAAGCAATGCGGGAGGGGAGGGTATAGAATCAATCTTCCCTCCCCCTCCCCCCCCTCACCTCCTTCTCTGCTCTCTTTCCGGACTTTCGCCCCCCGAACCCGCCCCCGCGGCAACCTGCCCTCCCCACTGCTCTCTTCTCGGACCGCCCCCGCCACCACACCACCCCCCGCCCTCCCCACTGCTCCCTTCTCGGACTCCCCCCTCCCCACCATCACCACCTCTCCCCCTCCCTCTGATCTCCTCTCTTCTCGGAATCGGCCCACGCACCATTCACCTCCCCGCCTTCCCCTCCCCTACTCCTCTCTCCTCAGAGCTCTGCCCCCCCCTCTCCCCCCCCTCCCTCACATTACTGCTCTCGGCTGTGCTGGAGGCCTTCTCCTCCCGACGGCTGCTGGTTAAATAACGCTACATGAGCAAAAATCTGGACAATTTAGCGCTTTTTTGCTGTTTTAATAAATCTGCCGTGGTAACAATGAGATTGTGTGTCCCCTTCGAGGGGAGGAGGGGGGAGAGTGGGGAGAGGGGGGAGGCAGCCCTATGAGACAGCTTAATAGACACCTTATGCGCAATTAGGATGCCAACCCTATGGCTTCACTCAGCTGTGCTGATGAGTTTTAGTCTAACAGTGGTTGGAAAACTGTTATCCATGTAGCCGTCCAACAGTAATGTGAAGGACTTTTCAAGTCTGCCTTAAAAAAAAGACAACGAGAAACTGTTTTGGGGAGAAAGCCTGTTTTTATGTCTGTAATATGCATGACTATGAAGCCGTTATTCTTTTCATTGAACAATGGAACGATTGACAGGGCGTTGAATTCTGTGTTCTGCAGAAAACTCCTTGTTTGTGTTATCACTGCGATCTTGCCTGCAAGGGATTGCCGACAAAGGCATTTAATTATTCCACGGAATGAATATTTAGTGTCCATTGCAAGCCAGATGAATGGTCCATGTTTGTTTGAACAAAAACCCATTGCAAGCTGGGGGTTTTTCCTCTGTGTCCTGTACATCTGAATTCACTTTTGCTTGCTAATCCTATTCATTCAAGCAGTGTGTCAGCTACTGAATGCAGTAATTGAAAATATTCTTCAAAGATACTCTCGCAATGCTGTGCTGCATACCTTGACTATACACTGCCAACGAAAACATAATGTACTAAGACATCTATGAGTAAGAGATAGGATTTTATTTGATCAAATTGGAAACTGGTCTTCTCAACTGTTGCCGTGTGTCCAGCAGGTACGTTAATGTAATCACGTTGCATAAAACTACCTTATTTTAGGCTGTACTTCACATTCACTGGATTTTTCAGTGGGAAAAAAATGGATCTGAAAAGAACCCCTGATTTTTTTTTTTCCAAACACTAAGTCCTACAAGTGACTACAGACATGAGCCTTGTTTCCACCGCAAGTTCGCGGAACTTGCATTTACCAGAACTGCTTTTCAATGAGTTAGAGGGGTTCCTTCAGTATGTCGAGTTCCACTGCAAGGAACTTCCCCCCCCCCAGAAGATTAGGCAAAGTAGTCTGTCGATGCAGGCCTCTGCACCGACGCAACCATCCAGGCAGCCCAAACTACAGCTGCTCCACTGGTTTTGCTAAATAAGGGTTGCACTTTGTAATTCAGCTGTGATAAGAAACATTCCTTCACTTTCTCATGATCCATTTCCCTGTTCTGTATCTATTCAGTCAAAGTTAATGGTAACAGAAACTGTAAGAACCACCACACCAAGACATAAGGAACTATCTCATCGTGAATAGATACCCTGACCTACAACAGGCTGTGTAACCTGATGAAAATGAATGTTATTCAATTTGCCCACAATTTGATTTATTATGAACGTGTCAGTGCAACCTTGATATGTTCACCCTGCTACGGGTTTCCAGAGCAAGGCCACAGCTGTCGGCCTCAAGTCAGCTTCTTGTTGAGCGACTTGCCGCTGACAAAATAACTGTCAACAGTGCCAAGGTAGTGGACAAGTCACAAATATATATACTGTATATATTTATAAAATGAAAAACTAGTAAACAGCTTCAAAGTAGAAAAAGGTCATTGTTAGTACGCGATAAGTAAATAATCCCAGAAGTAAATTAGAAAATGAACGAAGGACGTCTTTACATAAGAATTTTTCATCAACAAATTCTTCATTGAATGCCACTTAAGCTACAGTACATCGCTATCATTTCCGACGCGTGGAACCTAATCAGGGAAGTGGTCCGTCAAGATAACACGTGCCAAGTGTTATATTTTACATAGAAGTAGAGAAGTCAGCCTTCTAGCTGTCGTGATATTGGCAGGCCACGTTGAGGCAGCATATTACTTTTTGGAGAGAGAAAGAGAGAGAGAGAGCGATAAAAAACACCCTCAGGAGAGCGTTATTGCCCTCGACATCTCATTTCCATACATCTCTATGCATTAGGAAGAGATCCAACCAGGTAGAGAGAGAATACGGAGAGACCGAGGCAGAGAACGAGAGACAGAGACGGAGCGTGAGGAAGGAAGGAAGAAAGAAAGATGGTCTGGAAGAGAGGAGGTAGGAGAGGGGGACGCGTAACGCCTTGGCTCGCAGATTTTGATCTAGAGGACTTGTGTCAAAAGCGGTGACATAAATGATGTATCTGGCAAAGCCCATCAATAATACCCAAAGACATCCTAATGGAGGTATAAAACTGGACAGATAAGAAGTTTGGCTTGGAGCTTCAATAAATCAACTCCTCTGAATGACCTATATAAAAGAAATCGCTGTGACAAGCTGGTATAAATTACAAATGGACACTGTACTGTAAGAAGTATTACTATTAGTATAATTATCAAGAAGCTGTGGACACCTTAAGTACATATAATATATAAAACATTCCAGACTAAAGTGCTGTCATTTTCACGACACACTGGCAAGCGTGTCATTTACGGAGATCACGGTGTCATATGTCGCGGCCAACTATTTTCATTGATTCGAACTTTATGGTCAGTCCACACTTGTTTTGGTTGAACACGTTTGGTGGTTGACTGTGTATGACGTGAATCACTTCATGGTGTCGTTTGCCAGTAGACGATCTGCGTTGTTCGGATCCGAACGTTAATTCTGTCGGAGAGTTAGGGCACCTGTTTCTACGGAACGAGCTCAGGATCAGAACCGGAACCATCTGTTTTTGTCACGTTCGCACAAACAGGGTACTTTGTGTGACTACTGCAGCAGGAAGGTGCCTATAAAAACATGCGCTTCTGAATGTAAAATAAGGAAAACTGACAACTGTTGTAAATAATTCACAGCAACTATACACTTGAAAATGCTGGAAAAAATCAAATAAAATAGGGATGATAGCAATATTGTAAGTTTGAATTGAGATATTGGGAAGACCTCCAATTTCAGAGTTTGCCACTGCATGCTGACAATGGGATCCATATTAACATCTACCTCCTCAATCTAGCAATAAATGACCTTTCAAAAGAGCGCACGGTGGGACGTGAAAATGAACTCCAAAGATAAATTGCAAAAATATGTACACTGCTTGACTTCTAGTAACACACTGTGCATCTTGCCTCAAGTCACCATTACAGAAATATGAAAATTGTCATAGATTCGCCACGTTGGGGAAATAAATTGATAGTGTTTGTGGTTGAACTCTGCACACACACACAAAAAAACGTGTTCCCACAGTGCATAGATACGTCTCCACAGGATGTCCCCAGACTGGGCCAGCTGTAGGAAAGCTCAACCAACAGTCCCTAGATCAATTTATATCAAATGAGACATTATTCTCACCCATTCAATCTTTTTTGAACCCTGCTTGGTGTGTGTTGTGGTTGCTCCCAACACTACCTCACACCAGGACACAGGACATGGCTATCAGACAAAGACAAATATACACTGTGGCCAAAGATCCATTTCTGGACTGAGCTGCTAGACTAACTGTCTGTCTGTCTGTCTACTGAATAAATACATAGCAATGTTCTTTACCATAATACGTCGTCCCCTACAGGATTTCTGCTAGGCTACGAGGCCTTGGAAACGAAAGTCATAGTTGTGGGAACATGAGGTATTTATGCAGCTCACTGCAGAGTTACCTTCCAACAGCAAGGGTTACTTCCCAAACACATACCAAAACATGACAATAAGTGTTTTGGCTTCAACGTCCTGTCTTTTCCTGTTATGTTTTTTTTGGTACCACTAATTACACTACACTTTGCTGGCCTTATGTCAAGACAAGCTATAAAGTGAGACTGATTGACAGTTGTTCAGTCTTTGGTTTCTAACAGGGCTGAATGAATGCTGACTTGATTGGGTGTAAAGATTTGTTGGGTAACAAGTTCTGACCAAGGAGAAAGAGGCAGCTAGCCACAGTCATTCTACATGGAGAAGAAAAACACAGGAAGAAACACAGAGATGTATAAACACAGAGAGAAACACAAAGATGTACAAACACAGAGAAACACAGAGATGTATAAACACAGAGAGGTGTAAACATACAAGCACACAGAGAAACACAGAGAGGTACAAAAACACAGAGAAACACAGAGAGGTATAAAAACAGAGAGAAACACAGAGAGGTATAAAAACAGAGAGAAACGCAGAGAGGTATAAAAACAGAGAGAAACACCGAGGTATAAAAACAGAGAGAAACACAGAGAGGTATAAAAACAGAGAGAAACACAGAGAGGTATAAAAACAGAGAGAAACACAGAGAGGTATAAAAACAGAGAGAAACACAGAGAGGTATAAAAACAGAGAGAAACACAGAGGTATAAAAACAGAGAGAAACACAGAGAGGTATAAAAACACAGAAACACAGAGAGGTATAAACATAGAGGGAAACAGAGAGAGAACGAAAAACTGTGACAGAGAAACAGAGTGAAAGAAACAGAGACAGAGAAATATAGTGTGTAAATAGTGGATGCAGTCAGTGATGCAAAATGGGGTATGAAGTGCATACAGTGCATCAGGATAAACACTTTGCATGTTAGGATGTTATGGGAGGAGATAAAACGTATATCAGGTGAAATAACGGCAAGATATCTTTTGTATCCCCTCAGTAACTTTTGCTGGAGAAGAGAATCTTCACATTCTCTCAGGTTGTTCATGGTAACCATAAGAACATCCCATGATATCAGTACAAGCTGTTTGCATGTTGGGATGTTAGGGGAGGGGATACAAATTATATCAGGTGAAAAAGTGGCCTGAAGTCATTCGTATCCCTTTGTAATTTCTGATAGAGAAGAGCCAACATCTTCATATTCGCTCAGATTGTTAACAGTGATCGGAAGACCGCAGAAAAGAACGTTGAAATGCCAGGACAAACCCTTTGCATGTTAAGATGGTAGGGGAGGGGATACAAATTATATCAGGTAAAAAAAACAGCCTGATAGAATTTGTATCCCTCTGTATCTTATGCTAGTAAAGAGCTTCATATTCTCTTCTCATGGAGTTAAGTGAAAGAGAAAAAGAAAGGATGGGAGAGAGAGAGAGAGAGAGAGAGAGAGAGGGAGAGAGAGGGTGACAGAGAGCGGGAGAGAAAGAGTGATAGTAGTGGAACGGAGAATGGTAGGAAGACAAACTGACAAAGGGAGGGAAAAAAAGGAACGAGAGAGAGGGAGAGGGCAAGGGAGAAACCGACAGAGACAGAGAGACAGTTCGAGCTGAAAATCATTTAAGCTAAATGCCAACTAAGAATAGACTTTGAATCAATCAAGCCCAGCTGTCTGCCTGAAGAATTAATATGTCCCTTAGAAAGCTTCGCCTTCAACCTAAAAGTCTGTGGTCGGGCATATGTTTTTACCACACCCCCCCCTTTAAAATATGATTGCTGTCAAAGCACCTATATGACCACCAAACAGATCCACAACATTGTGTTTCTGTGCTGCAGCTCGACTGTGTGAATTCAGACACATACTTTGCGAAACTCTTAAGCAGCCGAATGAATAACAAGTGAATAACCTTGAGAAACATGTTCAAGAAACCCAAATACCAAACTCAATCTTTGAAAAAACGATTGAAAGCTCCACACAGTGGCCTTTAGTCTGTCTAAGGGTCTGATCTTCAAGTACTCTTACATACACTGTCCCTCTCTCACAACTCTTACACAACAAAATACTGTCACACACGACACACACACACACACAACTTACACATTGTATGCAACACATGCTTGGGCACACTCAAACGCGCACTCACACACACCTCAGCCCTCTTTCTTTCTCCCATTAAACACTCAGAAACATCTCTCAGAGGATGTCAAACAGACAAGAGTGGAGCTGGTACCTATTTCCACAACGTTAGCCTGCTCTGTCTGAAAGAGACACGGTGATTCTAAACCCGCGTGGCGTCTCCTCTGCACTTCTCTTTCCCGGCAAATCTCTCCATTTACAGCCTGTTCAGCTGTCTGTTGCATCGCTTCGCCGTTCCTTTGTGTGATTGAAGTAGCCTGCCGCCAGCGTCTACCGGCCCATTGACAAAGAAGCAACTGAAAGAATGCGAACACTTCGGACTTCGGTTTGCTTCATGTCTGCCGAGGTAAACAATAACCTAGTGGTGTTTCTGGTCGCGTCCAACACGAGCTGCAAGTTGGACGCGACTCATTCGGTACGCGTCGTTTCCGCTGGCACGAATCAGCTGTTCATTTGCGCCAGTGTCAATGTGTCAGAACTGCTAACAGCGCTTGCATAATGCATGGCCATAGGTGCTGTTGTTCTCGTCTAGACGACTGGAAACTCGTCCGTTCCCACGTCAGAATGTGCAACGAGATGCCCTGGCTGAGCTCACCGCACAGCTGGGCCGTGATGTGGCCGGAGACTTTGCGCCTGAATATTTCAGCCTCGGTTTCATCTATTCAGCGCCCTCAGAAACAGCCTCGCTGCCACGCTGCTATAATGGATGTCAATTGAAGGCCCAAGCCTCGCTGAAATCCCATGTCCTCATTTATCACTCTTAATCATTTCCTGCAGAATCCTCAAGACCACATTTATTGAAAGCATCTATCTTTCAGGGGACTAAGGGCTCAGACTAAGACGGATTGTTCCGGACAGGAGATTTAAGAACTTCCCTTAGCCTCACAACGCAAAGGCTGACACTTCTAAATTCTTTGAAATGCTAAAAGCAGCGTTCATCTCAAGCGCACATTATCCTAAGCCGGGCACGCACCCACACACGCTTAGCCGGACGCGCGGAGACGTACACACGTGTAGATGGATTGACACACATGCACACGCTTACTAATACACGGACACATGTTTTGAATGCATTAGCACGTTCGGTGTCGGAGAGGTAGAGGTTTAATGTCTGGCTGCAACACCGTGAGAAGTGTTCGTCAATATTTACTTTGACTGAGCCCAAAAGGTTAACCCGTACACTGAGTCGAGTGGTTTCACCTTGCTGTGTTTATTTACGTTTTCTTCATTACTGACAGTGTGTACCGGAGCAGGGTAATTTTGAGTTTTGACTGTGTAATTATTTCATATTAAAAACAAGTATGCTGTGAAGTGTCTAATCTGCTAATACCGCACCCTCTACATTTCTCAGTCTGAAGTCTCCATTGGCACAATTTAAGATATTGACCAATGCATTAACTGTGAAACCTCTGTGTAGCGAAGCTTAAAATGACATAACACATTCTCCATTATTCATAAAACGACACACACACACACACACACTTCCTGCTCAAGGATGTGACCAGCCGGGGGGTCACGACCCTCATTAAAAGATGTGACGAGGCTGGTGGAGAAGAGGCCATTTTTAGGATGCGGAAAAGACTGAGCCAAATTAGAATAGCTTTGAAACGTTTTTTTTTTCTTCTTCTTCTTTTTTTAGGAATGAGTTCGAGCAAACGCTGCTGGTTTCCTGTTTCGCCCGCAGTCCCGTTCCTATACGTAATCACCTTCCTCATGAAAACTGCAAAAAGGGGGTGAATAATTAAAGAGTGCCACGTTAAAGATCATGTGTTTGCATGGTGTCATAACTATGGTGGTCCAGATGAGAGAAGAAAAGAAAGGCGAAGTAGAGAGTTTCTGGTATTCTTTTCTTTTTTTTTGCCGTTCGTTTCTTGCACTCTCAGTTTTTCATCTGTCTTTTCATCAGAACTATGTAACTGTTCTCCAGTGCTCACTTGGCGCCAGCGAGGGCCTGAGCTATGAGAGAATAGAGATTGACAGAATTGAATAGGAAGCAGCCCGGATCATGAATTCCCTTTCACTGCGTTTGTTCGTGCTGGTAATAAAATACATACATTTTGGGTGCGAAAGTTTCAGAATGTCTCTGAGAGATGTTGAGAAGCACACTTGGAATTAAAACGTTTCAGAATGTGTTTGAGTTTCTGTTCACCCTCTACTTGTGACTTGGGGAAACGGTTTGGTCGTTCCGTGGCAGTTTACCTTGATGTAAACTGTTGCCGAAGATGTACTCCTAAGATCTTTTAAAACGATCAAGACTTCAGAAAGACTTTTACTTGATGTGTTTTTGTCTCTCTTTATTGTCAGGCTCTGTTCGATCGTACAGCTTCATAACTATGCAGGTGATGAACCAGAAGGATGAGTGCAGGATATGACCTTGTCTTGATGTTGTAACATCCTAAAAATCATGTCTGGCATGGATGAATTAAAAACGATATTTATTTGTAATGGGCTCATCAAACATTGATCAAACTTGTTGGAGCATATTTATATATATATATATATATATATATATATATATGTAACACCTTATAAATACATATGAATCCCTGAAATATTAATCCATTTTTGCCTGCTACAGCCCTGGAAAGGGTAGCTGTCTGACCTTAACTCATCAGGGATGTGAAAGTGATCAAAATTTAGGAACCATAGTGCATCCATATACTGTATATAAAGGGATTATTCGACGGTTTCATGGCAGCCAAATGTGTTGTCCTTTCCAACTCACAACCAATTAAGGTAATTAGACTTCTAAGTTACAGAATCCCTTACTTTTATAAATGTCTGGTCAGCAACACGTGCCTTAATGACCCACCGTGAAACGAGAACAGCGAAATCTCATTTGTAGCTGACCCCCTAATGTTGTCAGAAGGTCGGCGCGGGAACACTTTCCGCGCCTTACAAATATCTTAGTCGACACACATTGCAGCTTCTACTGATATCTCATCCCTGCGATCCACTCAGCCTCGGTTGGTTAATGGCTTCGAATTATCACTGCCCCTTGGGTTTGGTCTTTACCATCCGTGTGCAGATTGTTTGTGGGAACATTTCTCGGCCTCACCATGACACCCTTTCAATTCCCCAAACGACAGTAGGGATGTCAAGTTCGCCGTGGATTTTTAAAAACCCTGAAATTCCCAAACTCCAGAACCCTCAATTACTGCCACTTTGATTAACCTCTTTTAGAATGAACTCATAAACTGGGGGTGGAGAACTTTGTCAATGTGCTCCCTGGCTATGCTGTCCCCTTGCACCGTCAGGCGGATTTCCCCTCCCATCACCCTCTGTGTCATGGCCCCATCTCCAAGTTTTAATTAATTTGTTTTTTATGATAATATGAAGCCTGAAATATTATCCGTGGCATATTCCATTTAAACAATGACCCCGTGATGTATATCTCTTTCACAAGTCTTTATGTTAAGACCAGTTTCCCATGCAATATATGAGCCAGCGTGTGGATCTGTGTGCGTGCATTATGAATATCCATTCATCTCATTCCCATTTTAAACCCACAGTCCTCCAGATGTATCCACAAATACACTCGAACGCCGCATCGGATGAATAAAATGTATAAATTGCACGTAATTACTTATATTTCACTGCAACTTATAAAATATTCCCATCTGCCTTAGACGTCTGTGTGCACGGAACATCAATACTCGGAGTCAGCCAGCAATCATCATTTCAGGGGATATAAACATGGTAGAGCAGGGTGACAGGCCTCTGGTGTGCTGTTTTGCATTGTTTCTCCATAAGGTTTAATTTTCTTGATACATGATCGTTATTCTTCCCGAAGTTCTCGGAAATGATGACTGTCAAAAACCAATCGTTCATTCTCCATTTGCCCTCTAAACGTTCGCGTATCCATCACGACGAGGTGCTAGGAGGCAGAGTGGGCTGTTCCAGGTACTTGGTGGAGTATGAAAAGATTGAGCTGAGTCATAACTTGCCGTTAGTTTGGAAAGGGTTCTTATTTTAGAACTTGTGATGGATGAAGTCAAGGTTCTGTCCCAGCTGAACATTCCGATTCCTTATGATTCCTATGACGGACTTTTGAGGTAATGACAGCAAACCCCTTGTGCCCTTGTTGATATTCCGTTCACTAGAAGGCATAAACTTCTTTGACTCTGAAATGTGGATACCCTAATGGAACGCTGCAAAGCCCGTCCGTAGTTTTCCTGCCCCCTTCCGAGCAATCTGATTAAATATAATCTCAGTGTCCAGACTGGGTAATGATACGAGCTAAATACTGGGGTGAAACGAGTCACCTTCGTCCAATGAACACGACCCTTGCCAAGGGGCGATGATCAGCTGAGAATGTGTCTAAATCCAAGAATAAGTTGCCGTGCCAAACGGGAACAATTGATTGACCGTTTCCTTCGCCGAAGCCCTTTTATTAAGCCATAGATTGCTGCACCGTCCTCTTAGCCAAAACCATGGTTGCCGCCGATAAATCCAAACGGGCCGTCAGGGCAACTATTTAGTCATAAATATGCATAGGCGACTCAATTACTCAGCAAGTCATATTCCCAACGCAGTCCTAGCTGCAGTGTGTTGCGCTCTTTAGCTCCTAGCCAGAAACAAACCTGTTATTTATACGGCTCAGGTGAAGCTGTTTGCACCGTGAATGTAACGGTCAGCTGTTTTCCAGTGATTTGTTTTGCGGAGGCCCGCAATGGAACCACGCGTTCGAGATGACAAGTTGTTAAAGCCATTTCGGTGATTGAAAATGTGAAAACTGTGAAATAGCCTCTGAAAATACGAAATAAGTTGTTCCCTACAGAGTGACAGTATGGACCTTCCTGTTTAATCAGGTGAAATATTGCGCCACTCGTAGCTCCCTCAGAATGTTTATTGAGATATTTATGGGCATACAATTATATGCACACACTCCTTCAGATATAACTTAAGGCTCCTGTCTCACTAGACATAATTAACCATATTCAAAGGTTAATAGAGAAGAATAGAATGCTCCGCATTAATTTCCCCACGTTAGCACTCATTTAGCATCCATTGCTAACGCGTTGAGTCCTGTGGTGGTGGAATGTTAGGATTGGGTATTAACATGCAGCTCTAGTGTCCGCAGTACTTTGATCGCTTGTCCATTCGTAGACGGCTAACAGAGTCAGGTCTGCGGAGACTGACGCTCACAAATCAAACGAATCAGGATCTCACCTCGCAGCCTTTCCAGTGTAGCCGTCTCTCTTCATTACCCGAGCATGCAGCATCATCTGCTAACATGACAACCATCCACAGCGAGTCCTTCATCATTAACATTCATAAGACCTACTGTCTAGGTAAGGCCACTCCTACATGTTGTTTTGATTAAACCAATCTGAAGACAAGCTGCCACAACACTATCTGATCCTTTCTTCGTTGTTTCACCATAGGAAGGTTTTCTGAAGAAAATGGACAACTGCGGTAATAATATGTTAGGTGTCTTTCATCTGTATTCTGCAACAAATCACAACAGGGAACAGATGTTAAATAGTTCGTGAGAGGAGAGACAGATCACCCATTACACGTTGCCAGACTGAACAAGAACACCGACAGTGTTGCAATTATACTCCAGTATGCGCCTCATATCAGCGGTTAATTAAACTTTTCACAATTATGTCATTTGCAAACTCTTCCTCAGGGTCAAAGTTGGCACGGTGGCAAGGGGGTTTGAAACTTAAAGACATCATTATCTCGGCTACACTCATAATTATCCTCTTAGGCTTGTGTGGCTCAGTTTGGACGTAAGGTCAATTACAAATATACTTATTTGCATGGAGGCACACGCAGCAGAATGTGGGTATTCAGCCCAGAGGAGACGGCAGTATCTAGCAGATAATACAGTCCCCTCTGAGCTTGCTCCTCATGGATCAGTTGCTCTCATGTAGGTGTGTGTGTGTGTGTATGTGTGTGTGTGTGGGGGGGGGAGCAGGGAGAAAAGGAGGAGATCAATGACCCCCCTCAGTTATCAACCTCAAACTGAATGAGAGTGTTAAGAACTCAAGGCCTGAACTATGATTCCATCCACAACCCTTCTTGTCGTTAAGGAACCGTGGCTGGAACGGAACGTTCAAAAACGGCGTGTCGTATAAGATTTGGCTACCAACGCTTCTTCAAATGTTCTATCAAACAATATCGCTGCATGGGCGAACGTTCTCTCCAGTTCAAGCGTGAGAGCACTCTGAGAGGACATCCCAATCATTCATCGGGTGAGGTAGGGGGGTGTATCTGTCGACCAAAATAAAAACCCAAGTACCATCTTTAGAGGTGGCATCGTGTATGTTTTCTTTTTTTCTTCCTTTTTTTTAAAAGACATACAGTTCATGAATAAGTCATCTGTGCACACGGGCAGCGCACTCACGTCAACACACGAATTGGAGGTAAACAAACCTGCAAACGAGGTCCAACTACTGAGGGATTGTAACAGATTGTACATTTCTAGTCTGGCGACTTCACATTTTTTAGGTGATGCTACGCTTTTTTTGTTGTTGATTTTGTTCTGAAGGTCACGTGCTTTGAACATACAGAGGAGCAGGACTGAAAATGAGATTCATTAATAATTGTTGTTGCTTCACTCTGAAGCTCCTGGTAATGTTCCTCTGTGGCAAATATGAATATTTTAGCTGTGGTGGAAAAGCTTTTAAAGCTTTCATTCATCTAATCTCTCAGATGGATTAAAAGTGATCCTATTCTCCATTTTGTCACCTGGCTTCAAAAAAGGTTTTGGGGGATAGGCGTTAAAACATATAAATATAGTATTACATGTAGCTGGCAGGCCCTGCAGTACATGGCAAAGAAAATTGGTCTCATGATAAACAGTTGATGAATAAAAAATCCGCAATGGTTTCCTTAATATCACTGGTGCAATGTAGGGCTGAATGATGAACAAGTGGTAAATTAACAAAAAAGGAAATGTAGATGTTTGGAAATGAAGTCTGCAACAAGCCAAGATGCTGTGATGGAAAAACAATACATCTGAACGTATTTGTTTCCAGAGAAGCCATAGAAAATCTTCCGCCTGACTTTTTCATGAATGCAGAACTCAAGCCCGGGACCTTCTGAATGGATTCCACTGTGTCATAATGAAACGCCTCTTTCAGAAGGAGAATTTCTTCTCTCTGTTCACTGACAATATTAATTCCTCACTATTCACAATGGTGGCTTTATAGTCCAATTAAGTATATCACATGAAACATCAATTTTTGGCCTTTCTGCCTTGTCTAAGTGAATTAAAGGGAGTGCAATAAGGGGGTTTGATGAAGCACTAAGAGTTGCTCTTAATGTACCATCGGAAAGGGACCACATAAAGCACTTTTACTAGGGATAAAGCCCAACACAAGTGAAAATGCATCCAAACCACCCTCTCTACTAACAAGCCAATCCAATGGGAGAAATAGCCTGGCATATTACATTGGTCGTTGTACTAAGAGTCACAGAGTAAAAGTTCCTTGGGCAATCCATATTACAATATGGCTGGCTTCAAAGTGGTTATGTGTGTTATGAGAGTGACTGATCTTTTTTTGGAGGCGTCGGGGACGGAGTGCGGTAAAATGACATCATTGCAAAGGACTGGCGCGGCTCATTAAGCAAGAACTCTCACCACTATAAGTCCTGACTCTCACAGCCTGCTTAAAACGGATTATCCAATTACTAGTGTTGGCCTGCTTCACTATATTCAACTGAACCTTAGTCGATTCGCTTCAAATTCAGTCCATTTTATCCAGCACAAGCTCAGTCTCATTATTTCTTGGGGGGGAGGGGGGGGGGGCGTCCATAAATGCCCCCCCCAAAAAGCTGACATAGAGCTATAAACATGCCATTCACTCCAAACAATACTCAAAAACAGTAGCTATCAAAAGATGCCGAACTTTTCGCAATCGTCTAGACCAAACAGATTGCTCTTGCCCTGACAAACGCTTTCTGCTGTGGTAAAATAGCAATAAGGAAGAAATACAGCGAGGATGATCTCCATCAAAACATCCAAACTTTCTGTCCAAGGAACCGAAACTGTGAATAGAAAGGAAAAGAAAGAAAAGACTCTTTCATTTCACGTTTCACTCTTTTGCCATTCAGCTTTTCAGGTCAGACCGCCTCTGTTCCAATGGACGTTTGTCCATCCAGCACCTTTAGAAAAAGATCCCTTTGAAAATAACTTTATTCGACTTAAAGTTTTGTAGTCAATGCACTGTTTTGGGTTAGAGTTTTGGCACAATTCAATAGCAAGAAGAAGAAGTGTGTGTGTGGGGGCTTTAAATTCGCATGTGTTTATCTCCTTGTAAACTTGTTGTGTGTGCAGCCTTTTGTCCGTGTTGGAAGCCAAAAGCTTTTATGATTGCCAGGACTCCGGCAACAGCCCTGAGAGATAGACTGAAGAGATGCAACCTGTAGTAAAATGACCTCGGAACCTCAGTTTATGAGTCAATGTCATGGTTTTAGCCAATAAACAGGCAAGATTGACTGGCAGCCACTGAAGACTCATGCTTAAGACCAGTGCGCAAGAGAGATTCGTGCTACACAATACAGTACTGTGGTGAACTCCCCAGATTGGCACATCAGAGTTTGATTAGTATGGCACACAGTATACACATTTTCTGTTCATTCATTGACCAAGAAATGTCAGAACTAACCTCGTAACGTGGAAGAGAACCCTTTTGCAAATTCATTTCTAAATCCGATTGATACAGGAATCTTTATTCACCACGTTGGAATAAGACCCAAAGGTGGGTTGTCAAAAATTCACCATTCAACCAGTTTTTTTTTTCCTGGAGAAACTAAACTAGACCTTTCTACTCTACGTATAAAAAATACAGTCATATTGCATTGTCCATTCTCCATTTATGTGACTTTTGGCCTTGTCGCGCATTTATAGTCCGAGAGCATGCACACAGGGATACAAACCAGATGAACTCTGGCCTGAATATTGGATTCTGTGAAATCCTGCAAATCTGTTTCTACTATTGACAGGACATTGATTTCATGTGAATGGATGGCATGTCCACATCTCGAAGGGCGATGATGAGGTACAGATGATCTTTTCTGCACTTTCGCAAGCGTGTGTGCGTGCGTATGCATGCCCACGCATGGAAACACACACTCGCACTTACAACACATGCTGGCAGGATCACACACACACACACACACACACCAGGGAGCCACTTGATAAGTGTCGCATTGTGGGGCCTGTCCATCACTGTATCATTAATTTAAAATGATACACCTCCTTAATGCCTGGTGCGGTGAGGAGAGGCTAGACTTCTAATCTTTCATGTTTCCGCACAGACACACAGCAGACTTAACCTTTGGGTTCTATGACCGGCCAGTATTGTTATTCCATATCCATTTATTTTGATAGACCTGCATAGCGTGCTTTTGGATGTCCAAGCTGTCAGTTTCTCTTGCAGAGCTCTCTGAAAAGCCTCTCTTGCAGAGTGCAGGAGACCAAGGATCGGCTGTTTACGAAGCAGTTTGTGACAGTTTGCAACCTCAAACCCCATGCCTTGAAACGCTCATCTGCACACTAACTGGCACACATACCAAGATGAAGAATAAAGAGATTTAACTGTTAGGCAACAAAAAAAAAGAAAAAGAAAAGAAAGGACTTACCTTCCACCGCTGACTTTGAGCTGTCTTGGGGGATATATGCATTTCAATGGAAGTTCTTTGTACCTGAAGTGAGAAAGAAAAAAAGAGTGAACACCCCCTCCTTAGACACCCATCTTATAATTATTATATGGCTGTATTATTTTGTTATTCACTGATGGCTGCTCTGTGAAACACCAAGATTTAAAATTCATCACTGCACACAACTGTTTCGCTAATGTGCATGCTGCTCCCCATGTAAGTCATGCATTTAAACGTCGTAGCGTTATTCAAGTTATGAAAATGTTAATATAGCCCATGTAGGTACGTGAGTACGGGCCACGGTGGTCTCAACCATGGTTTGTATTACAAATCACGTTGGTCCTTTGGTCTTGGGGACAGCCACATATATAATGTGAGCAGATAAGAATCGCATGCAATTTTATTTTCTTACGACCGCATACATTCCTGCTGAGGATCCCTTAGGTGGGTCGATTAGTTCACGTGTTTGATTCGTGACATTATGTTTAATTGGATACGTATTTTTTCTCTCTCCAATTAACAGAGTCACCCTCGAGACCAATGGCACGACACAGGCTAAAGCACTTCAGAGAGTTCATTAAGGATAAGGATTTTGTCTACTGATTGGGCAGTTTGCCATTTTGCATGGTTTTACTGTAAATGCATGTTGATCCACTAGCCTAGATATGTTAACGTTTATGATTACAATGTAGGTATCAAGACATATCAATACAATATCGCATGTATTAAAAATGAAAAGCAAGACAAACTCAAACTACAATAAAGATAGTACTCATTTTTGAGGGCATTGTATATTTAAATCGTTTTTTATCGCAAATTTTTTTTTTAACAACACTCTAAAAATACACAACGTTTATAACTGAGGTAAACTGGGAGGCATGAATTCCCCCTATCGTTGCGGCTGGATTCTACCAGCTCCTCCCACATGCGCGCGGGGGCCTCATTTGATCAAATCCTTCAACTTGGACCACTTCGCCAGATCGCACTTTTTCCAACACAGGCAATTGGACGCGCCACAACTTACGAGCTGTTCTACAGCCTCACGTCAACTGCTATAGTATCACAAAAGGAGAGCTGAGAAGAGGTGTAAACCGACTTTCATCCAGAGCATCTCTCTCATCCACCAGCTATGGAGAGGGGGGTCAGATTTTTCCCGATCTTGCGTAGTGCGTTGTGGTTTCAGCTTTTGATTACGCTTTATTTCTTTCAAGTCACCAAATCAGAGATAACTTGCAGATCATGTCAACCGGGAGGGAAGTGGCGTGCCCGGGAATTACTGCTGAAAACGAGCTCCCGAGAATTCGCAACAGGGTTAGGAGACGAAGTTTTGGGAAATGGAGACGGGTCAGGGAGAGGGGTATTGGCCAAGGAAACTCGCCACCTTGACTGCGCAGTTGGGTCCACCGAATGCCAATGGAACTACGGTCATTCAAGGCGAAAAAGGAATACTGACAATCTCCGTTCAAACAATACGCTCCGTCTAGGGATGCAGTATGGCAAACGTGAATTTGAGCAAGACAAAGTTCTAGACAGAAGAAATAACGGTTATCTCAACACTGGTGTCGGAAAGGCTCGTGTGGCTTCCACCCTTGCCACTCGGCGCTTGCAACGCGTTAGAAGGAGCAGCCCAAGACCTAACCCCGGGGATAAAGTTAAGTTAACCGGCGCACCACACAACCAAGAATCACTGTCTTTGCAAAAGCTGCATGAGGGAATCACATCACCGGCTAAGCGCAGAGTAACACGGTCCGAATTACGGTGGAGCGGTGAGGAGAGGAGGACAGCTGGCTCAAGGCATGATGAACTGAAGCTGACCAGCTCAACCTTCGCCTTGACCGGGGATTCGTCACATAACCAAGCTATGGTGCACTGGTCGGGGCAGAATAGCAGCGTAAGTGATTTGTTTATGTTGACCGTTGTCGTAATTTGACCACCTGCGCAGGCAATAAAATGTTGGCAAACGGCTATCAATTTTGCATTACAGGTTTTGGTCAATAAACTTAGGTGTGTGTGTGTCTGTGTGTGAGTGTGTGAGAGAGAGTGGTGGAGAGAAAGGGCGAGAGAGCATGTAATGGCGCGCGCCGCGCTGCTAGTGTGGAGCAGGAATCAATCCGAGGAAGGCAACAGTGCGCGCTCTGTTTAGCCTGCGTAATTGACAGTCTATTTCATATGCATCTGGCATGATGTTAATTGAATCCAGTTGGCAAATTGTACCTCCTCTTTCGAAGAATTGGCGTAAACAAACATTCTTTGCATATCACATATAAACAAGGATTTGGTGTGGACGTTTAAGAACAAATCTATCAGAAGTTTATACATATTGTAGTAAAAGCTTTGGTGAGATAAACCGTCGTCATATTAGTGGCCCGAAAAGTCCAATCCTTTTTATCATGGTTACAATCGCATTATATCTGTTTAATGTGGAACTAATGGAAATAAGTGTGAAGTTATCGGGCGGAAGTGAGATCTTGCTGTATTCTCACTCTTCTCGTGGTGCTAAAACAGTCGCATCTTGTGCAAGACATGCGCTTGACGCTGTCACAGATGAAACTGGCTGTTCTCCATTTTGTAACCTCCTGATATGATCGGCAAAGCCAAACCAACATGTCATCCTTATACATGCATTTCTTGTTTCTCCCACTTCACAATTCCTAATTACTCCCACATCACTAACCCTGACTGTCTTTATGGAGTGCCAAGTCCCAAGCTTACGTTACCTTAGACCAGGGGTCTCCAATCCTGGTCCTCGAGGGCCGCTGTCCTGAAGGTTTTTGACGTTTCCCTGCTCCAGCACACCTGACTCTCATAAAAGGTCATTATAAAGCTTCCACGGAGCTTGGTAATGGCTCATTCATTAGAATCACGTGTTCTGGAGCAGGGAAACATCGAAAACCTTGAAGACAGCGGCCCTCGAGGACCAGGATTGGAGACCCCTGCCTTAGACGGAACCCTTACACAGAAACCAGCTTCTATGTCTTTAGGTATTTGTGGGTTTGCAAATACGCTTGTTTCAGAGTTTGACCATACTCACAACCAAGGATATGTCTAAACTCCCTCCCCCTCAAAACTTTCAGACCTATTTTTTTTGTCAACACCATCAAAACTATTTTTAGGTCTCCCCCCCCCATCCCTCCCTGAAACTGAACAGTTGCCCATCAACACCAAACTCTGGTGCTGGGCGATATGAATAGACGGCTTTTTAATGCGCAACCACAAAACAATTCCCCCTTCCACTGACGTCAGCAACTTTGTAACGAGCAAGAATAGATCCCTCATTAAATATGTAGACGTGTGGTGTTTATAAATATATGTACATCTGCTTAAAGAAGCCTCTTCTCCATCGTCAGAGCGGTACTATGAATAAACAGATGTGTCGGTCGTTCAGCGTCGAGCACAAATGGAAGTGTATGGTTTGGAGCGCTACCATCTACTGTATGTGTGCCTAACCTCTTGGGCACTTGCTCAGCCAGTGTCTTTAACGATCCCATATGTTACAAGGCACAGCACATCAAGCCAGATTGGAATGGGCCTCGTCACAATGGCCCCAGAGACCGGGGCGTATGATTGGTGTGTAGGATTCCGAAGTGCAAGGGCGGTCGGGCGGACGAGGTGGTTGCCTGTTTGGCCGGGGTAGGGGTGGTGTAATGTGTAAGGCTTGCAAACAAATAACTACAGCAGTTAGCAATGTGAAGCGGCTGAAGGTGAGAAGAACGGTCCTCAGGTTTAAAACGACCAGCATTCTCGGATGTACTAATGTGAGAACAAACCAGCAAGCGTATTTTGAACAACGGCATGTTTTGTTTATAATAGATGCGATCAAAAAGGGGTTGGAATATGGATGACATGACTGGATACGGTGCTGTCACATAGCCCTTAACTGTTGAGACTGGAAGCCTACAGGAAAGGTTAGAGCAGGGTGTGGAATCCTTATTGGCGGCTTGTGACATATTGCTTACTCATGCAGGACACGCAAAACTTGGAGACTGTGTATTTACATTATTGAAGTGTCAGGCAATTAAGTGGCTCAGGCGTGTCACTCCGTTCAACGTGACCCAGACTGGCGGGTCGTCAATCGCTTTAACAAGTTTACTCCTGAGGGCTGCTCATTTCAGAAGGATGGAGAACTTCACCATATAGATCATGATCTTCTATACAGATTACGTGACTGAAAATACAAGCGTGGGCGTTTCGTCGGAACTTCATGACATAGGTATGGATGACGCTATGGGTTTCCACCTGAAAGTTGACTTCATACTGAATGAGGTTATTCGCCATCTCTGTGCATCGATCAGGTACACGCAGACTAGGTATGACTTTGTGAACGTTCGTGACGTGTCCGCATCACGGTCGCAGAAAACCTGGAAAAATAGCCTTGATGACGGCTAGAGAATGACACGGACGCGGCACAACAGTTAATGTTAAAATGACGATAGTTTTGATGAGATTTTATTCTCAAAATGTCTGCATATTTGCCACAGCTTTTCGGTCGTCTTTTTCCACCGGCCGTGCACATTTGAACCTGCTTGACGTAGGGTGATAATTGGTCTTTATGTTGAACATCTAAAGCCAACCTTGGCTTTGCCTAGATATTGCAGAGCCAATTCTTGAGTCTGAAACATCCATTTCACATCCTCCCATTTTTTCGACTCTATAACACATTTCACCAAGTAACGAAGACACAGATGATGAACAGAGGAACAGTGACGATCACCCTTAAAAAAATGACATTTTAATCCCCCGAGTGATCAAGGCTTCCGGAAATAACGGCGCACCTCAGAGAGATCCTTTTGTCTCCCTACCAGTGGAAACGGTCGAGGAAAATCAAACACTTTTGTCGCCAATTAGTGCAGTTGATCACACAAATCTGCTGAAAGTGTTAGCGAGAAACACATTCTCACCAGCTGCCGTAGCAGACAGTCTGACGCTGAATGCACTGCAGTATGTGTTGATAGATTCTATTTATGGTTCTGTTAAAAAGGAAGTAGAACGTTTACGCTGAAATTAAGAACCGTTGCACTAGATCGTCTAATCCCTGCCCATGCGTGGGTCTGCGGCCTCAAAATGCACGTCATTTCCTGATTTTCGAACAAGGGGTAAAATGCCAACAGGTGTTTGTTATTACTGCGCTGCCGTTAAATGATATGGGTGTGCGACCTGTTCTGAAATCATAGAGGCTGTCTCTGCAAAGCGTATTCTGATGTTGGCTGTCTGGCGTGGAAACAAGGATGTCAGTTTGGTCTGATGGCGTTGTCAGTCCTCACAAACCCACAAGTGATGAGTGTGAACCACCTGGCGGAGCTGGGGGAAGGCCGGAGAAGGTCGCTGACTGAACAGTGTTGCGGTAGCGGTTCCACATCTATGGCGTATGTTGACACACTGGAATGTGGAAGTTGTTTTTAAAAATACTTTTTTTTTACACGCGTCAGAAAACTCGTAGCCATCTTGCACCACTGCATCATACATCTCTCGGTGTTACGAACAGACGTTGCCTCAGGAGCGCTTAACGGCTCTCCCTGGGTCCAGGTCGACAAACAGGCATAATCAGCAAGTTATCCGATCGTCAACACGCAGAACCACCTCAAACACACCCCAGCGCAGAGCTGCTCCATTACCCGCCCCGCCGTGAGAGGTTAGTTAACTCCCATCTGGCGTAATTGACCCTCTGCGGGCCCGCGCCGGGCACGGCTGTGATCAAACAGGGAAGGAGGGGGCGGGGGGGGGGGGGGGAGCGAGGTGGAGGTCTCGCATCGCTACGCAGCGTTTACTGGTCCCTCTCTTTCTCTCTCCACACGCCACCGTCATCTGCTTGTAAACAAACTCTTCTCCATCCCACTTTCCTCTCTCTCGCTGTCTCTCCTCCTTCCTTAAAACACAGGGAAGGGTTCCCACAGGACATCATCACAAGAGAACTCAAACGGATTCAGGGGAAGGAGGGGTGGGGGGTGGGAACCTAAATAATAAAAGCTAGCAATAGCGAGCATGTCAGCGCATCGACACTTAGGCAGCCTCTAGACGAATAAAAGGGGGGTTTATAAGTAATGTACCTGGCCACTTTAATCCAACCTTAGGGGCGCACCTTAGGGCTCACTTCATTTCAGTAAGTGCCCTCGGGTCTTCCAGAGTCCCCTTGTATCCCACCCCACTCCTGCTCATCACTATCCTCCACACTCCTTCACTCACTCGGTTAAGATCCTCTCTCCATCAGAAATTGATATGATCTGATCGTTATGTGAGTTTTTTTTTTTGGGGTGGGGGGTGGTGGTGGGGGGTCTCTCAGTCAACATGTGGAGGGTGAGGTGGGAGTGGAGGGTGGGGTAGTGTTAAGTGGGAGTGAATTTGCCGTTTGCCAAAGAGATGAGATCTCTTGGAGGAAGGCTCTTTGAGACCTCTGCTAAGTCCCTGAGCAAATGGGGAAGCGTTTTCTAAACCTGTCTGGCTCCATTTCAGAGTTTATTAGTGGGATTTCATGGCCTTTCCAAGACGTTCCGCGGCAAAGTAATTGTGTTTGCGTCCATGAATTGATGTCAACCAGTTGGCAGACATGGAAAGATTGATTACGCTGTTTGCAGTGTTGCTGTAGAAAATAAAATTCCTCCTGTATATTCTGTAGGGTGTTCATAGAATCAATCAATTGATACGCAATATGGATAGTGTCGATATATCTTATTCCTGTGTGTTTGAGTGTGTGTGTGTGTGTGTGTGTGTGCAGGGGTGGTTGTTGAAAGCTGATGTACATCTGTCAGTCAGGTCTGTCTGATGTTGGTAAATGAGTGCAGCCAGGCGCTGTTCATCTTCTCCCAGTGAAACATCACCTGGCTGATCCCTCTGGTCGTGATGCAGTGTGACACATATTCCTGTGATAGGAGCTTACCCACCCTCATCCTCCTATCCACTCCACCCCCTTCCCCCCCCCCAGCTGTGTCAGGAGTGGTTGGAGGCATTATCCCTCCCCCCCCTCCCCCCTCGCGTCCCCTGCAGTTCGGTGATGGACACAGCGATGTGATTGATGATGATGGAGGGGATGTGTGCAGGGGAATGTGAGGTGCGACGGGCTGGGCTGCGACCATTAGAAGGCTGGCGGAGCGGGCTAGTGCAAAGGCCAGATGGGTCGGCTTCAAGGTGGAACACACTCTGAGATCATATCCTGTCTGGATGCTAAGAGCTACGTGGGTATAAGCCCTGATTTATGAAGGGGGGGAAGAGTCCGGGCGAGGTCTGAGGACGACTCCATACATGTTTTATACTTACAGTAATATATACAAGAATGAATTTGATGTAGTGATGCCTGGCCATAATTCTTATTCCACTTACAGAAATTGTTAAATGATCAATGACGCTTTTGATCATACAGGATGTTGTCAGGATGTGATCGCTATGACCAGTCATGGACTTACAAACCGCAACCCAGTGACATGTTTAGTGTTGTTTGTGCTTTGATTACCTGGAAAAAATGTTTACTCTCCCTATGGCGGAAGTATTCTTTTATCCGAATTAAACGTGCAAGGATCGAGTATCGCAACATAAAGTTTGAGGTTGATGTTAATGATCAGATCAACCCCAATCTATTTGCTGAGCTCATCCTCCCGAAACGGAACGAATTGATCTTTTGATCTTCGGACACTTGCACAGCTGTCCGCCAAGTTTCGCTGTTGATTAACGCGAACAGACCCCCCTTCACAATGCTCGACCCAACACGCGGTGGCAGAAACTAGGGGAAAACCGATAGAATGAACAAAAGGATAGGACGATAACCCGACGAGCCAAGCCATAATGAATGACAACACAGTGGTGCTCGCCACCACGGGATGAGACTGCACCATCCGCACAAGATGTGAAACGGGATAAACCATGGATGACAGATGGTGTGATAAACCGAATGTAACGCGACTTCCTGACGAATAATGAAACAAGTCACAGAGGTACGTTCAACCACGTGACAAATTAAAGACCTAAGAAATCAAAGGACACAGCAGCGAAGGTAGAGCCAACAACCACCAATGACCCATTAGGCCCCTGATTTGAGAAAAAAACACTTCACCGACCGCACCCACCAGATGCACATCCCAGAATCCTAACCACACCTGCTGCGAGGCCTTGGTAAATGTTAGTAGTGAATACAAGGAAGAGGGGAAGGAGAAAGTGATGCTTCTTGTCACTATATGTACTATCCTAAGGAAGGTGATAAGAAAGTTAGCGAAAAGAATGAGATCGCAAGTCATCTCCTCCGTGCAAATCCCCTTCAGCTCCTCAAACTGATTGACCATCGGCAAGGAAGGCGACGAACCACCTTTTTCCCTTAATCCTTCCAGGGAACACTTCTAGCAAATACGAGGGACAGCTCTATTCTTCTTTCTTACTCCTACCTAGTCATTTTAGAACATCGCAGTACGGATCCACATGTCGAGACTCTTAGCAGGATGAACAACCAGAATGCCCAAGATGTGATAAAGACTTTTGGGATGCCACAGGAATAAAGCGGTATTAATATTAAATGAGGATTTATGAGAGAGAAAAAAATCCCTGGAAAGCAACATCAAAGGCTTGAGTTGAGGGGAAGAGCCCCCTGTCTGGAGGAGAGAGGCCTTTCAAAGGCAGGTGTGAATTAATACATTAAATAAATAATGGCCCAAAAATGTTCTTTCCTTTGAATCCTAAGCGATGCATATGAAAGTATACATAGTGGGCACAACCAGCAGATGTCAAATCTTGTTGTTTACATGGAAAGCGTTATTTGTTGTCTGCTCGGGGAGCTATTTTCTTTGTTCGTTTTCCTCAGAAAGGAGGGTTTTTTGGGGAAGGTTCTAGTCGAGTTCTTCCAGATTCCGTGGAAGAGAGCATGCACTTGTTTGAGTAACGAGAATGGCTTAGGAGACGGATATGACTCAGACTTGTGCTGCGGTAGTATTAGGCTGGTCGTCGCGGCGCTCAGGCTGTGGTCTGCCGTCTGCGTTTCATTTTTGAAATAGCCACGTCGCAGTCAGGATGAAGACTCTGGCCGGAGAATCCTGCAGACATCTGCCCGCGTCCAAACATGTTTGCCTCACCACCCACCCCACCCACCCCCGCCACGTCAGCGGGCAAATTACCATGTAGCCTTCATAAATTCCTTTGATCGCCTGCTCTCCCTATGTCACCGCTTTCAAAGGCAGAAATCAGCCATCAGGCCCCATTAGAAGCCACCAAAGTGATCCTTCTGACAAGCCACCTCCTACAGCAGCAATACCGGACGCATCAGTCACACTTTGAACTGCGAGCACGCTGCGAGTGGATCATGGGATTGCATCCTTATGTACGGTGTCAGTTGGCGAATTCATAAAGTGAGGGTTCATGAAAAGCGCGGTTTCATCTCAATCCTCATAAAAGCTGCGGGTCGCCCCCCACGTGTAAATCGAAAGGTAGCTGTCGGCGGCGTTAGATCCGTGTTGGATAATCACGCCGATCCACCCCTCCCGCACGCTGTCATCCAAGCTGTGCGTCCGCATTCTGTTTCCCTCCAATCGGAATGTTATGTCGCATATAGAATGTGTCTGGAATGAAGATTGTGTTAATGTTTTGGTGCTTAATTTATATGTAAAGTAGGAAAGCGGGTTGGAGGTGGTTGGGGGTGGCGTGGATATTACGCAGGTTTGCGAAGTGATGGATTAGATGAGAGTCTGACCAGAGCAGGCTCAAAATCATTAGTGTTTTTGGGGGTTATGATTGGATGCCAACAATGGAGGAGGGGGGGGGGGGGGGGGATTCTGATCGGAACACTCAAGCACATCGGAACACTCGAGCACCCAAAACACAAGGGGTTGTCCAGGCAACAAGCAGGCTTTCACAACGGGTGGGAAGTTACCACCTTGTTCTAACGCTGACACAAAATAGAAAGGAAATCGCCCCCAACACTAGATGAAACTGTGTCCTGGCCATAGCCTATTGAGTTCTGCCTTCACGCTGTAGTCCTTCTGGTACTTGTGTGGTAGCGTTGTACTTTCTGTCCAGATGAGTGAGGTGGCCTACTTCCTCGGTGTGGACTTCCGAGACACTGCGTGAAAGATGAGGGGAAACACAGAAGAGCAGACTATTTTCACGAGTTGGAGGTTGCGTAGAAACTAGGACGTAGTTCACCTGACGGTCGCCAGAGAAGAGTCGAAGGTTCCACGTAAACAGAGAGCCGTTGTGATGGATCTGAGGGAGGTTGTGTTGGTGCATTCCGTCAATGATCAATAATACATTAATGACCGTGGTTTCCATTCTGGAACCAGGTGGGTCTTTTGATATTCAAATGAGGCTTTTGAATCTGAACTGGCCCCTCGTTTGATGAAGACACCACAGAGGCAAAACCCGCCCCAACACCAGAGTGTTGGGGAGGATACAGATTGAAAGCGGTTTATAAAAACGTTCCTGTGACAGTCACCGGAATCGTACTCGAGTCCACATTCCTGCTCTTTTTGTGTCTAGCGTTTTCTCATTTGTTATCTGTTGGTCGCATTAAAAGGATCTATTTTTTATATTTAATATTGTGGAATCATACCTAATCGTATCAGAGTCAATCTTTTGTAATTGAAGACACATTTTTTATAAAACATGGTCGTCTGAACACTTAAAAGCAGTACCATTTTAACAGTCAGAGATTGTATCACAATGCTTTTCAACTTCCCTCATAGTAGGTAATATTTACCCTAATTTCCAGGATGAACACACTGATTATGATGTTTTAATGTCAATTTAGCAACACATTGTAATTAAATATATCTGATTAAGAGACTTGAAAGGCAGAGTTCAAATCCTGAACTGATAAAACATAATATAATTCAATCTTCTAGCATAGAACTAGTGATACTGTATGATCAAATGGTCTTACTTAATTCCAAATCGGAAAATGATGAAAATACTTCCAAGACCACCAAGCACGTACAGTCAGACCTCCTACAAAGATGACCTTTGAACTTCCCTTCCTTTGCTTGGTAACCTTCCAGTGAAAAGGGACATCATGCTGGCTCATGCCATCTATATCAAAGTGGTATCTCTCCAAATGTGGCTGTCTGCCAGGGTGCTCGTCGCCAGGTTAGTCAGGTGCCTGTGCACCCAGAGTAGGCACTCAAGGCACACATTACCACCCAGGCCAGATGGCTCAGACGTGGGACTACGTCAGCGATGTCTCCCCCTGAGCCCCGTCTGCTTGGTGGTCCTTCCAACCCACGAGGACCGTGAAGGTTCACCTCACTGCAGATATCATGTGCTCGTCAAAAAGTGTCAAAGCTGCGAAAAAATACACTGCATATCTATGCTTCCCACCCCCCCCCCTCCTTTATACCCAGATAAACACCTGTCGTGTCATTCAGTGCCACAGCTCTCTTGTTTGTGCTCCTGTGCTCTTATAGGAGATGGATTGACCGGACATCGTTGCGACTAATACAACCTGGCTGATATCAAAACCACTATGTAGCAATGGTACAGAGAACCGATTTCAAGTGGGACAGCTTAGATGTGGGTGATTTGGGTTTTCCGGAAGCCGGCTGTATCCTGGCTTGATTGCGGCGAACCTAGAGGACAATCAATGGGGGGGGGGAGAAAAAACTGTACAAAAGAGAGGGAACCTTCAGGAAAGTTGAGCAGTCTGTCTAACCTCACACAGACGTTCCCTTCAGACTCCACCAAGGCCAAGGTCACTGGCAGATCCGACTGCGCAAGCATATCTTTTCACTTCCCATCTGGAAAACATCGGGCTGTTTGTTTCGTGTTTAACTGGGCCCGAGGCTGCAACGACCAGGGTCTGCTGGAACTGTTATCTCTGAGATTGCGGGCTTGGATAACAAGCTGAATGATGTTTGTGCAAATGTGGACCATTCGTTGTGATGGTAACTGACCACCTGTGTTCTAACATTCTGACGAACAAATCTCCTGAAAGCAAAACACTGCGCCGTTTTTTAAAAATGGTTGTCGCCATTGCTGTTTTTGGAAAAGCATTAATTTGCCAATTTGCAAAACAAATCTTGTCACGCATTTCGTTGTCAAACTGATCTTGTGTGGCGGGGTTTCAGATTAGCTCCACCGCCAAGACCACTATCCAGGGAACCAAGAGAAAAAGAAAAACTTTAAAAACTTAAAATAACAATGTGCATTGTTCATACTTTCAGCTGTTGCCCAGGTAGAGGACCAATATTTGGTTTGTGTGTTGGTATATGGCACATCAACACATACTGTATCTCTCCGTATCCTCACCCTCAATCTAGCTCTCCTCTTCCCTGTCTCTCTCCCCCTCTCTCAGCCTCTCTCTCTCTCTCTGTTCTCATCGCTGTCAGATTCTGACTGAATCAGGTTAGACAGTGGAGGCACAGAAAACACAGGCCTCCACTGATGAAAATGACAATGCATCTGTCGCGTTCCTTACATTGAGATGCGAAAGCGATCTCCTCAAGCTGCAATAACAACTTACGTAACCCGGTGGAACCGCAAACTTGGGAGACTGTCACGCTGTTCCTTTCCCACCCACTAATAATGCCAACCGCAACTTGTGAAAAACACGCGAAAGGTAAACACAGGCCACACGTTAGTGATGTTCAGAGCCATTTTGCCCCAAATATCCACAAGCCCTTACTGTGTGGACACATACTATTAGATATTTAGATATTTTAATAACGTAGTAAACTGCTGTCGGTGTTCTAGGAGCTTAACGTTATCATATCATAAACCATTGCCAACAATAAACCATTTTGCACTAGGCAAGTGTGGATGGTATTCGAAGATGCAAGTGTGGTATTCTACTCTATTGTGCGTGCGTGGTGCTGAATTTGGTTTTCAAATCCCTTCTGACCAGTCGAGCATGGCTAGTTGCGATGCTTAGCTCCAGGACATAGGCGTCAAGCTAGCTGATGGCGTAGGTTCAATCCCAGCCAGACTGAGTCAGTGTCATCGCCATGAAAAGCTGTCGCTCTTTCTACCCTCCTCTCTGGGGTGGGTCCCTGGTGCGCGTGCTTTGGCACCACCCAGGATAAACCTGATGGCAACAAAGGCAGATAGGTTGAACGACGGCATATTTTTAAGGGGCCGTTTAAAACGCGCCTCGGCAAAAACGAGACGCGTGAAGACGCCGAAGGAGGAACCGTGGAAGGAGACGGAAATTCGGCATTTCTGCCACCGCTGACGTCACCTGAGCGATAGTATTCTCGATTCTGTGTTTTGTGAGTCATACTAGAGAGCCAATGAATGTGTCACCATACAGATATTTGTTCCCGTGGATACATTGATTCCACGCTCCTCCTCTTTACCAGATAATTACAGCGAAAAGCAATGAGAGTCATTATATCACATTTACTTCCCATTACTGTTGGCTTCATACGTGTCTGCTGCACTGCTGGAATATTCCCCTTTTAGAGGCTGCGCGGGGGTAATTGGTGGTGGTGAAAGCAATGTATTTCCTCAGCAAGACGCGAGGAACCTCAAAGACTGGACTTATTTGAAGGTATCTCTTTTCACCGTAGAGAAGTTCTATTTGCTTGTGCGTCACATGGAAGTGTTTCTGTCTGTCCCTCGTGGGACCTGGAAATACTGCTGGTTTGAGCAGTTTTAAGTAGTTATTTTATGGGAGAAATTTGCATGCTGCACCTTAGTTGCCCCCCCCCCTCCCTCCCTCCCTCCCTCCCTCCCCCTCCCCGTCTACTCAAAGCCTTGGTTTCTTGGTTTCAGTGCTGCGGAGGCAAATGAAAAGGACGGCTTTTACCGCTTCCACCTCAGATTTCGCCTTCATCCGCACGCCATCTCTCAGACCAAAGTGACTCCGCTCGCTCTCTTATGAGTATGACAGGGCCCCCGTAGAAACCCGTTTGGATATTGTTCCTAATGAGATTTCCTCTTCCTCGTACCTCCACCCCCTCCCCCC
This sequence comes from Plecoglossus altivelis, assembly GCA_036571765.1. NCBI lineage: Eukaryota > Metazoa > Chordata > Actinopteri > Osmeriformes > Plecoglossidae > Plecoglossus > Plecoglossus altivelis. Next base: position 4,641,969 of record BROE01000002.1, read on the forward strand.
TTTCCTCCTCCTACCCTGCGGGTCGCGAGCACCAGTTTAGTTCAAATGAAGGGGCTCTGTCTTATTACCGGATTCCTCTGTCACATGGGCTCCTTCAGATTCGTACCTCGAGGGAACTCGCACCTTGTTTGATCCCTCCACCTTGTGCCGGTGAATTGATCTGAGGTGAAGAAGGTGGGGTGGGAGGGGGGGTGGGGGTTGTGGGTGTTGTGGGGGAGAAAAGAAGAAACGGGAGGTGCAGCATTCCTGGATGAAAGAGGATCCACACAGCATGGATGTCTCCAGCTCCGCTTTCCAGGGTTTTAATTGTGTGGAAGGAGAGGGAGACAGAGAAACTAAGAGAGAGGAAATCTGGTTGACGCACTGGTGAGGTTCAAATGATTGAGTGAATTGGCTCATTAGGTGACATCCGTGACAACTTCTTTTTTTAACGTCTTCATACTACCTGTCCTCAAGTCCCCGCGTGTGGACAAATTGCAGAGAAAATAATTGGACACCTTTTTCAACGAAAGGCCAAAAAAATGTAATACCGCTCAACAATTGCAGTGGGATTGCATCAAATGTCTGACTTTTGATTTCACGTTCCCCATGATTCTTTCAAATTGATCTTCTGCTATTATTTACAACTGCCTCGTTTAGTTTAAAATGCTGTCGTTTGGCCTTGTATTTAAACCCCCCTGTGCTCAACAGAAAATGGTGTTCGCCCATGGGAGATCCGGCGGAATACATGACACATCATTCTGATATCTCGGAATTCTCGGCCATCACATATTCATGAGTTGTTATGGTAATAGAATCGTTGATAGTGCCAGCATTCTGAAAGAAAGAGAGAAAGAGAGGGAAGGAGGGAGGGAGAGAGAGAGAGAGCGAGAGAGTCAAGCTCTGCTAATGGAATCTGCTAATGAATATAGAGTTTGAGCAGTCTTTCCACGACCATCAATCATTTAATTGTTAATTTCAATGATTAATGTTGCCGTCGGTTCCATTGACTCATGCTGACTGAAGACTGAGCCCCAAGTAGTTGTGGCTGGGGAACGATTTTTCTGATCAGGCTAAAGCTAAGCTCGTTTGAGGCTAAACTGTGTAAAATGTTCTACCAATGCGTTCTATGGATGCGAGCAAGTGAGCAGCATTGGGTGATCAGGGCATACGAAAAAGTGGTGTGTCCTGAAATCCTGCTTTGAGTTTGATGCATAAGCCTGAAACCTCGGAAAAAACATTAGTATGACTTCATTGGAGGTTTTGGGTTGCAACAGCGACCAATCCCAATCAAGCGTTTCGTTTCACCGAACAGCGGTGGCGTTTTGCATGGGTCTGATCTACAGTTGGTTCGCCTGTTATAGGCCTTACTGGGTTTTTTTCCCCGTCTGCCCACGTTTCCAGGGAGACGTTAACACTGCCGCCTCTCACAGTTCTGTTACTCAGCAGGTGTGTGAAGGAACCCTACCGCTCCCTTGTTCGTTCGCATGGTCACCAACACATCGAAAGTGCGAAGAAACTTTAAGCCAACTGATATGGAAGAGGAGTGCTCTCTGAATCATGCACGGTCGTACTCTACCTGAACCCTCTGCCGCACCGCAAGTTCATTTAACTTAACGCAATTTCACTTAATTGTCACATTGCAAATGTCTCGGGTTTTCAACCCGCTGGATTCCGCCGTTTCGTGGAACAATTATCTTTCGAAAATGCGTTAGTGTCTGCAGTTATTTGCGTAAACACGTCAGTATGATGACGATTGGCTGCGTTGGAGAAACGAATCATATCGACGATGTACAGTAAGCATGATAGGAAAAATACAGTCATCACTGTGAACATTATGTAGCCTAACTGGAATCATTATCATACAAGTGAATGAAGTAGCCCCTTTAACGACATGCTTGGTTTATAATTGGAGCCAGGCTTTGTTGGGTATGATGAGGGCCTAAGCAGAGGGAAATTAGGAGTGAATGAAAATGCAATCAACCACCATTTAGTCCCCAGTTGGAGGGACATCTGCTTACTCTTCTCTAACTGTTGACACATTTCCATTGATTCAACCGTTGCTCTAACCAGAAGCACCAATCAAGCGTTCTGTGGTCATTTTAAGGGTATTATTGGGTTGATTTCTCTTGTGTGAAACTCCATGCGATTCCGTCAGATGGCTCTCCGCGGTCTATCTCCCGCGGCACCGTAACTCTTGTTTTAATGTCTGTGACATTTTTTATTTCGACTCGAGCCTTTCACCTCCCAGGGGACAGGAAGGCTGTTGATATTCGTAGTCCTTTCATGGAACCAGGCACCATGCAGGTGAAGCCAGCCGTCTGAAAGACGCCGAGGTTCTACCCTCAGTGCTGCTCTGTTCCCCGTCATTTCAACATAGACTTCCACGGGTTAGACAGACATCTATTTCAAAGGCCCTGACCTACCTGTCTATGTTAATCACGTATACTACACAAATTAAGCCTTATAGCCAAGCCTTACATGATGGAAATCTCTTGATAGAATTTATGTAATTTTAGTTTTTAACAGCATTTGGACTCTAGAGATCAGGTACGTAATATTACTTAGCTGGAGGTAAGATGAGATCAACTAAATTACTTTACGCTCTGTGAAGTTTGAAGTGGCCGGTCTACGATAAGACCTCTTTTTCCCCATAGTGGACAAATCACCAGTAAGTGACATTAAATTACTCTTGCATATATTTCCAGCGAGTGCCAGTAGTTTGATTGAAAGAACGTAACCACAGAGTGCATCACTAGTCCCACTTTACCTTGAGAACAAGCTCCCACAAACAAGTGCATCAGCAATTTCTGAAATTAAAGTGCTGAAAGTTGTATGCGAAAGCCAATTTCATTTAATCTATAGGTTCAGGCAGTAAACCATTTTCTCCCAGTTGTAGTTGCAAATTAGAAGCAAATGATTCCATCTATCCTTGGCTGGCTAAGATCAAAACCCCTGCTGTTTTCTGTGCAAGAAAGAGTCAAGGAAAAACATTGGTTCTCTTTGATGATGAGTACAATAAAACTCTGAACACATAAAAATTAGGTAAAGGCTTAAGAGCAGAATGCTAATGATCTTTTCTTTTATCAAACTGTAAAACACTCCCCCATCCACAGACTAAGCAGGTGAACAGGTTTTGAGGTTGCGGGAGGGTGAAAGACAAAACCAGCATCAATGGGTTTTAAAGTAGCAATCAGTACCAAAGCAGATCAATGCAGCGCTTGAAAAAGAAAAGTGTTTTTTTTTTGCGCGCGCAAACTTTACAAAGGCGAATGTGTTTTTGTTCCATGAGTTAAAGCCACTGAACTCTTTGTGAAACCCTCTGGTCTGACTGGCTGTAGAGGGAGAGGTGGGATACGTTTGAGTTCTGTCACCCACTTGGCCCTCCGGATGAGTTTGACGCTTCCTTTTCCATTAAAAACAGCATCGAGGCGAGCGGCTCAGTGTTGAATTTCAGTGGGATTGTATTCGGATTTGTTTTCCCTATCAAAGGCAGCGGAGATTAGGGCTTTACAGAGGGATCCACGCGCCCTTGCATAATTATGCCCAAATTATTCACTGTCATGTGGCACCTTGTACTATAAAGCTCACTGGGCAAATGTTTGTTTTCGCTGCTGTTTCAGTGTAATCTAGACATGGTTTAATGTGTCAAGGGAAAACCAAGTGAAGGTTTGGTTGGTTTATTGTGCGCTGCGTTGGTTGAGAGTTATTGTATATCCTAAAATTAGCATTGAGAAATAAACATCGAGGTGAAATCAGCACTTGGCAAATGACATGCCTTATGTGGTTTCTGCAACAGTAGGACATTTCACAAACGGTATAACACAGCTTCCTAAGACTTCACAGCCTTACTTTTGCCTTTATTGATCGACTATAAAGATTTCTTAAGTATTTTCCTATCTGCTTATTCTTCTGGCTCGGATCAAGAACTGTGAACACTACAGTGAACACTTCCTCCAAAAAAAAGCTCTGAAAAAGCAAGAAGCCAGTTATTAAATTATGATTTTAGGTGGATTACACCACAGTGATTCCTGCCAACACATACAGTGTTGGCTGCCATATTATTTCAAGAAACCCTTTATTATTAATGAAGTTAAATTAATGACTAGACTCCCATCGGTAGGTCAAGTGGGATGCTTTTAGTGCAGATTTTTGTCATGCGGACTTTACAAAACATCTGGCGTGGTTGTCATCGATGTTTTAGACTCCAAGCTTAATGAAACTAATGAAGCTCAGATTAGATGCTGTTATTGGCTGACTCCAGTCGGCAGGCTCTGAAGTGGGTGGGGAAGACTACCTCTGTTCCTTCTATGGAGGTCATCCAGAGCAAACACTGCCAGCAGAGGGCCAGAGGCATCGTGGAGGACCTCTCTCGACCCCCAGCCACTCTCCCTTCCATCTGGGAAGCACTCCAGAAGGCTGCCTGTGTTGCTCCTGGAGGCTCCGGAAGCACGCTCTCTCTACTCTCTCTCTCACCCACTCCCCTCCCCCTCCTCCCCTCCGCCCCCCCGTTCACTGCACACCTGCTGAATCTTGGACTCACGTCGACCCTGCTCTCTCTAACCTGGCCACACGCCCCCCCCTCCCCACCTCCCAGCTATGACTCAGGAGACCGCCGTCAGACTCCGACACAACCTCGCACCTACGTTTTATTGCACTACTGTTTTGCACATTAACTATTTAATCTGTACTTTATGGCCCCATTTCATTGCAATTCACGGTTGCACATTCACCTACTCTACTTATGACCTCATATATCGGGTTATTGCACCGTTCCACTTCCACATAGCCTCTTACTTTGTTTGCACTTCCTTTTTTACTCAGTTTGTAAAACTGTTACTATTCGCACTTCTGGTTAGATGCTAACTGCGTTTCATGGGCTCTGCACTAAAACTGTTCACAATGACAATAAACTGGAATCGAATATAATCTAATGACCTGTGCTTCTGTAGCCAACAACAATGATCATTGCTGGGAAAACATAGATGGATACAGAGAGGGGAAAAAGGCCACATAGGTCTACAGTAATTAAAACTAGCCACAACAGACAATTACAACATCCAGAGGGCTTTCAGTAATAGCAGTTGGATAGCTTACATATTCGTAATAAGCCTGAAGTTCACTAAACCCCTCAAAAAAAAACAATAGCTTCAGCCAGCGAGCCTTTAGATCTGTCACACAGTGCCCAGGAGATGCACCGAGCTATAAGGTTGGAGTTAAATTAGCTTTCTGTAGGACACACTGTTGCCAGAATAGACTGAAACTCAACCGAAGGGCTTTTGGGATTTTTGGAACACACTCTACATGATTTATGTGGATTTTTGCAAAAATCCCTGTTCGGTTGAGAAATCCCAGAACCGTATGTCTGCGTTGGGCTGAACAACTGTCACAGCATTTCCTTTACCCCTGCTATCAAGGGCTGTGCAGCTCTCTGCTTTCATTGTCAAATGTGCAGTAAAGAGACCAGCAGTTGATTTAGAGGTAATGGTTGTACTTGACTCAATAAATGACTGAAACTCCCCTTAATAGTTTCTAATGACTAACCTCGAGTTCAATTACAGGGTTAACTTGTTAGCGCAGCATGCACATCTTTTACCGGCGTAAATAAACTGCGAATACACCGGTATTAAGACCTTTAACGGGCGGCGCTATCAACCCGACAGGTCTGGAAGTTCTCCGTGAAACCCGAACTCTCTGAGCGAGACGAATTACCCGGCTTCTCCCGGCCTTCCATTTGTCATCGCTAATGATCGAAGTCTCCTCCCTCTCGCTCTCGGGTTGTTTTACCTATAATTATGGATTGATTTGTGACTCGGAGGCTGAAACGTTTGCGAACGAGTGAGAGAAAGTTAGAATTGAACTCATTAAAGTTTGTATCATCCAGTGTTTAGCACACTGATTATGGCAAGGGGAGCCATCTGCTTGTGGGAGCACGGATCCCATAGCTGCTCTGTATAATTTACCAAACAAAGTTTGCCTCTCCATCCAGAAATCAGCCGTCCAAGTGGGAATAGCCAAGGCGTCTGATGCCCGGCAAACTGCGAGCAGGTGTATCTCGGCTGAATCCCCTCTGCAAAGATGCTCCGTTTGATGTTTTCCCCCAACGACGACCATCTCACAGCATTAATTAGCGGAGTTAGCCATTCATCTCTTCCGCGGAGTCAGATTGCCTGATTATGAAACGAAATTGAGTCGCCTGGTGCTTCATTAGGGGGTGATGTCACCAACGCCTCCCCCCCCCCCCCCCCCCCGGTTCATAAGGAGGATTTTAGGGCGCGATTACAGTCGTTCATCGCCGTTAGCAGGTGACGGCTGGTCGACTGCGTCAGATTGATACGACGCTTCCAGAATGGAGAGTGGGTTCAAGATGACGTCTGCACGTCACGTGGGTTTGTGAGTAATGTCTGAGCACTTACAATTGATGGCTGCAATATGTACTCGCATGACATTATAGATGAGGCTAACCTTTAGGTGAATGAATAGGCTATGCAAAGTAGGAAAATAAACAAGTGAAGAGAGAATGGTAGATGGGTAATGACACATATAAACTCTTTGAAGTTATCTGGGATGCAAAGCACTTTCGATAGGTAAATGTTTAATGCCAAAAGGTGTGGGAGTGAAAAGGTGATGGATCTCTCACAAACAGTGTGCTTTCTTGATGTCATCTAGCATTCAAGCGTAAACACAAAACAAGCTCTCACCGGCCCTTATAAATTAACTGAGATGAACGAGGATTTCTCAAACATGAGTGATCCCCTTTCATCCATCATGTCTTCCTGAAGTCTTCATGGGAGTTATTGAGAACGTTTGCTGGAACGCAACAAAAAGCTTGGTTGCAGCTTAAAGTAGCATCTCCCGAAAGACTGAAGATCTAAAAAGTTATATTTACAGGTATTCTAATTTATTTTGCGGTTGGGTTTAGTGTCTAGTTTAAGTGCTCGATCCATTTCTCTCAGCTAATAAAGACAGCAACTCTGGGATAAAACATGTTCATTACCTTTCAAAGTTCAATGGGTTTTTATCTTTTCTATTAAGAGGGCTTTAAGCGCCTTGTTAAGTCCCCCATTAATTCAGCTCATATTGATCACACTGACACTGCCGAACCAGCCAAACATCATATTTTCCCAAAACAACTTCTTGCCTCTGCAAAATGCACGCTGATTACTTTAAAAAAAGTCGAACTCTCAGTACTCAACTCTATCCATTAGTGATCAGCGGTATTTGATATTTCATCTTAAGTGGTCATTACCTCCTTGCCAGTGCAATTACTGCAGGTATTGATGTACAGTTAATATGAAAGTACTCACCAGAGGTTTACAGATTTGTTTATGTTATGGATGACAAGAAATATAACTTTTTTAGCTTTCGATCATCTTTAGAACTGTGTCTGCTAGACTTCGTCCTTCAGCACCTCATCTTCAACTCTACTCCGGCCTCGTCTCTCGAAAATTTTGATCGATAGTTTGTCCAAACAGTTTTGATCCGGCTTACCGAACGGAGAATTTTCTTGCAAAGAAACCTCCGTTTGAAGCCGTTTCACACTGTTCTGTAACTACTTTGCGTGGCTACAGACAGCTGAAAGAAATGTAGCCAACGTCAGACTAGTCGGCTGTCGTTCCCAAGTGAGAACCCAAACTTTTTGGGGGGAGGGAGGAGGGGGGGGGAAGGTTCTGAAGTCCCACTCAGTCTCAGATCAACCAAACGTGAGTCACGACTTGACTTCCCTCGTGTCCTGCTGTGAATGGATACGCCGGGTAATCACAGCGTGGCGGCAGCAGTCCTTGACACTCTCTGCGACCGCCTCTTTTCTCCTTTTGCCTCCATTACGTTTGTCTCTCGCAATAAACTAGAACTCGTCCTCGTTGCGCTACCACAGACGCTCAACCACCATTTTCTCGCCAACAACTTTTCCCCTGATACGACAAATACCACTTTCCCACCCTGTCTAAAGCTCCTTTGACCCTCACCCTCCTTCAAATCCCTCCTCTTCCTCTGCCGGGAGCTGTAGTCAATTATGACTGCGGGCATCCCTCCATCCCCTCATCCCTCCATCCTGGCCCTGCCATGCCCCTCCGTGATTGATCCCAGGGCCCGGCGAGCGGCCATGGCGCCGGTCCAAGGCGCCGCTCCTCCTCCTTCAGGGGGAGACCTTTGTTCTCATCACTGCAGAGAACGATGACCTGTCTGAAGTGATTGAGCTCCCCCGGAATGGCAGATGGAGGAATACATTTCCACCTTCCGTCCTCCGCAGGACTTTACACCCAGGGAACAGGAAGGTCAATGGGAGGGGGAGGCGGGGAGGATTGGAGAAAAGAAAAGCAGGGGGGTGGGGTTGGGGGAGAGAGAGAGGAAGGCATTATTGTGTGTAGTGCAGTTTCACTGCATCTTGTAATGAGGACGGCGTACTAAGGATCAAAGATACATTTGTGCCTTGGAATAGTGGGGGTTTCAACTGCATGTCAGGATGGTTTTATCTGAGAGGTCAAATGGTGTCTGAGAAATTAAGTATCTGACCTTTATACTGAATAATACTGCTGTTTAGCATTCCTTGTCTACATAAAGGAGAACCCCCCCACTCCATGTGAACTTTAGGTGACATTAAGTTACCTAAACAGGCAGACTCTTATCTTACTGACGATGCAATTAAACGTTGACCCCTAGCTTAACTGACTATGTCACTTAGATGAGCCAAACCAAGTTCTAACCAATCCATCGTGCAAAGTTTCACGCACACACACACACACATGCGCTGGAACTTTATACGCAGTTATCAGTTGCTAATGCACAGGAGGATCATTTTCTGTATGTATGTTGTAAATGTACTTTCAGATCAAACCTGTCTCCTTGCTGGCAAGAATGAAACCTTCCTTCATCCTACAAGTCGTTGCCATTCTTATTAAATGATTACCTAACAAAGTATAACCACTCGTTCAGTATTTTTGCCTCGGAGTGCTCTTCATCCAATGGCGCATTGCGTCTCTTTCTCTAGGTTATTAGAGAGGGTCAAAGGAAACTGAAATGTAATTTTGTTTTCCATTTCTGAACTACCTAGTTCACCACAGGAGTTCAAACATACGTCCTTTGGATGCCCTCTCCTTATCATCGTCACGTAGTCAGTGAAATACCTGGACCTTCATGTTCCAGATCAGACAGAAATCTAGAAAGCTGGCAGCTGTTTTTAAGGTACGGTTGTCAGCTGTGGCCAGCCCAAATAACCTCAAGAAGAAGGACACTTGAGAGAAACAATTGATTTGTTTGCGCTATAAAAAGGAAAACATGCATATTGATTCTTGTATTGACAACTTTGCAGGCTGGATAATATGCTGTTTATGCTGGGTGTTGATAATCGTGCGTTTTATCGTTTTGACATTAGCATTATCTCCACACAATGACAAGCATTATACGTTAAAAACAACTGCGGAAAAGACTAACAAATAGAAACGATTTAAGGACTAAATCCTTCAGAAATCCCTTTAGGTTTTCTTGAGTCGTGAATATTCATACGACGCTTCCAGCTCCTTAAAACATGTTTCAGAGGGAAAATATGGCATTGATGTATTATCATTAGCTGGTGAAAATGATGGATACCATTCCTGGGATGAACTAAATTGCCACAATTTGTTTGGATCCTCAACAGAGAATTTCAGAGCATTAATAAAACATTATCAATCATTAGTATGTAACACACAGAGAGTGAGAGAGAGAGGTTGTTGATGCCTGAGTGCAAATGAGTCTAGCCGTTTCAGGAGACGCTGTAGTCGGCGAACCCTAAACACGTTTGTCTTCTCGGCTGCAACCCGCCCATGCCTGAAATTTTCAAAACAAGCCACATGAAGAAAAAATAAAGCTGTTTTGCATATTAGGATTGCGCACGTCAGGTTTTAAGTGGATTAATGCTGTGCGTGCTCCAAATATTGCTTATCTCAGTGTCTTGTAACCACTGTTAGCCTTCAGTCTCATACCGGGTGCTCATGCCTTGTTAACAGGATTCCATGTTCAAGTCCTAATTGTTTGCGTGTACCAAAGTGCCGGTTCCTTAGGAAGAATGCATGATGCGAAACCTATAATTACGTGGTCAGTTGACTAATGCAACAAAGCAGCTATTCCTGTATGATTTCATGACACCCGCAACATATTGATTCATGTTTAAGTCATTCATGTTTGCTTTCGTTTCCCCCCCTCTGAAACCAAACTGACAGAAGGCAGGAACATTATAAATAACTAGAGGTGTAGGCAGCATTCAACACAAGTTCCCTGCGAGAAGGGAGTATTTGAAAAAAAAGGGGGGGGGAGAAATCTGCGCCACGTCCTTTTTCCTCCTCCATCTTATAAATCTCTCGTGTTAAATATAGAGGACACTGAGGAAGAAAGGAAGAGGACCAGCTTCAAAAAATAATTAGTCTCTACAGGGGCAGAGGAGAGACAGAGGCTGGATATACCCATCCCCTGGCCCAACCTATGTTCAGGACTCTCTCTCTCTCTTTCTAAGTCCCAGATAACAGTCACTGATTTGCTGTCGCACCTGGAATGTCTGTCTCCCTCCAGCCTGCGGATTATCTGAAAGTCTGCATCAAACGTCGCCACAGACGAGCGGCCGCTCTCTCTTTGAGCTCCTGTCTGAGCAAGTGACGACTTTCATTACCAAAAACAAACTATAAATGCAACCCCCCCACACACACACACACATCCACCGATCAGCCAATCAGGAGAGTAGAACTTGTACCCTCGCCCACCGGACTGACGATAACCTGCAATGCCGGCTGGTCGAGCAGAGAGCGTCCGTTTACTGTCAAATGATCAACGACGATCATTATCATAGACATGGGACATTAAGCTTGAGGGAGTAGCGGTGGCAACACCTCGAGGCCTCTTCACACTGACACAGTGTCACACAAACAAATTTCCTTTGGAACAGTAGCCCGGAACAGCAGAACATCTGAGAAACCCAGCAAGCTGCAACTATATGTTATCGTAACGCTTCTCCGGTGATGGGAAAAAAAAAAAACCTTCCGAAACACAAGGCCCGCAAAATAAACACCAACACCTATATAGTCTGCTTCTCTCCTTTGACAGATGCGAAACGGCCTCCTCTGATGTGGCAACTGATAGCAGAAGAAAGTCGGTATCTATGCAATTTGGCAGTTGCTTTGGCCCGTGACAAAGCACACATGCAAATGACACTGACGTGATGACATTTGAGTTAGCGCCTTTTCCTCTGACACCCCCCCCCCCCCCCCCCTCTCGTCTCATGTCGAAAGCTGATGCCAACAGTCCGCAGTGTGAAGGTTCTGGGTAATGGATTCCCTGAAGGGAGGGGATCTCTGAGTCAGTCTCCAGTACACTGAACCGCCTCTGTAACACAAAGCCCGCAATCTAAAACAGTGTGGGAGAAGCATTGTCTGGCGCCGAGGGGGAGGAGGAGGAGGAGGAGGAGGAGGAGGAGGGGGGGGGAGGGGTTGAAAGACGACGAGGAAAAAAGAAGACCAGTTTTGAGGAATAGCGGAAGTGTCATTGAGTGCTGCTCTGCAAGGTCACTTGTGGCTGTTAAAAAGTCTTTGGCTTTAGTAAAAGCCTGACCCAACACCGTACTGGGTCACAGAGAGGAAGGCTTTTAACATGAGGCAGGTCCACATTAAAGTACTGCTGGAAGTATTAAAGGCGCTTTAAAAAAAACACACAAAAAACATTTTCTCACCATTGAGCAAGAGTAGTTTTTAACCTGTTTGGATTTGAGCAGGTTGTCTACTTCCTCCCACTGTTAGCTGCCTTCATATCACAGCTTTTACACTTTCATTGGCCTGTGGGTTTGAACTATATGCATTAATGCATGTCATATCATAACGGCATTCACCACGGTTACAGTTTGTTACACAGTGTTGCTATTTCACAGTGTGAACGGCTTTCAGAGCATGTAGGGACATTTTGCTGTACTGAAAGAGCTCCAGGTGTGAGATGCATGGCCCCACGATGCCGAGGGGCATCGGAGTGTGTGAACCTCCCCCGTCTTCCATCAACTCCTCCGAGGCCTGTTCTACCAGAGCCATGCTGACAGCTCTCCACAAACCAACTGTCTCCTCTCCCAGGTATTTAAGATAAGGTCCTGGAGGGGGGTTGGGGTTGGGGGTGGGGTTGGGGTTGGGGGAGAGATGAGCTGGGCGTGGGGAGGGAGACAGTGCGGAAGATGAAGAGAGCTCCGGGTGGGTGAATGAGAGAAAGAGAGAGGAGGGAGGAACGCGGGTGAGAGACCGAAGGGGGAAGGAGAGAGAAAATGAAAAGACTGGAGGGTAGAGAGGACAACGGGGTGAGAGTTTTCTTTTGTTATCAACCGCCGTCTGAACGGGGGCTCCCATGAGAGCCTGAGAGCCAACAGGCCGGTCGAGACACCCAGGAGCCCCCCTCCCCTCCCCCTACCCTCCCCACCCCCTCCCCCCTCCACAGCCACAGAAGCTTTTGCTTGCCATTCTACGAGTTCAATCTCAAACTGAAAGTAGGTGGCCAATCAATCCTACTGAGCCACAGTTGGGAGTTTAATTGACTTAACATTTTTTATTCAGAAACTCTTTTTGTCCACAACTCGAGGTCCAACTTCCAAATTCTAATTTACACTTATTTCCCTCATTCAAATACTCATGGTAGCCTGTAATGAAATGAAATAGCCAACGCAAAATCTGGAATATGCGTAATAGCTTGCCGAGCTGAGATCAGTGGCTGCAAAAACAGAATAACGGATAGACTAAGACCTGATATGTAGTTGTATGGCATGTTCTCTTGAGTCCTTGGCCTGATGGAAAGTTTCAGGAGTCACAGTCTACAGTTAACTCCTCGTCAGCAGTAAAGGATTTTCTTCTAATCCATCTGATCTCATTAAGATGCCCAATAACATGTGATCATCCATCCATAAGGATTTCTTTAGCATGAGTTATTTTTTTAGACTTTTACTTTGACATTGGATTATATATGCATTTAAAACATGATTTACTTTAAAGTATGTGTGTGTGTATATATATATATATATATATATATATATATATATATATGATATATATTTAAAGATGGCATATTTAACATGAAAACGGTATATTTCATATGAAAGATGCATCAATCCTTCAAAGAAATTCTCCCGAAAAAAATGGAGTGGGAAAGAGTGACTGATGTGACCTATGAGACGCCGCGTCCAAAAAAAGACCCCAAAAAAGACGCTTGATAGGCTACTGCATGCTGCTCAAAATGAAAGAGTCTCTCCTTATTAACAAGAAGGTCCTTCCCACATTTCGCCGTGACTTGGTGTATGCGAGAGCGTGACTTTGGCTGCCAGAACAAGCCCCCTGTGGGACACGACACAATTTACATAAGTAACATCTTGATTTGCTGTACCACAAAATTAGGCCCGTGTTATGTTCAATTAACTCCCCGTTCCTCGATGTAATTAAAACGCGACAGTCCCCCACTGTTCAATAACTTCACAACGGGACAGTCAGACGAGGGGAGGGGTGTGAAGGGAAGGCGAGGGAAAGTTTGAAAGATAAACCGCTTGTTCATCATGTTTTTCATCAGATACGACCTTGGCCAGTGTAGCGGTCGAGGTCCGAGGTGTCTTTGGAGAAGAGCCACGGTGGCCAGAAGTTGAACGTTAATGGGAGAAGCGTCAACGGTTGCGTTGTCGTGACAGCGCCCTCGCCAGCTGTTGGGTGGGAGAAGCGCGTGGCCGTTCGGTTGCTCGCGGCCGCGCCAGACGATTTTCCCTGGAAAATTGATCACGTCGGGGAAGGATTACGTTCCCGTGTATTACGCGGAGCAGTTTCGCTTCGAGGTTAACCGTTTTGTGTTCCACTCTCAATCCGCGCGCTCTTTGGTAATTGCTGTAATGGCAGCATTTAGGACGACGGGGGCATGGGGTTCCACTTGCGCATCGCAGCACGTCTTGTCTGACAGTCCCACTGAAAGGGTGAGAAGCAGAGAAGAAGGAGAAGAAGAGGAAGAAGAAGGAGGAGAAGAAGGAGAAGGAGAGGGGAAGAAAGACTTAGCACCCCTTAGAATGAGGTTAATGACACACATGCTCCGTGGGAGGGAGGGAGGGAGGGGATGGGATATGCAAGTCTTTTTTTGTGGTCCAAGTCACATTGTTGATGCAGGGAGTTCATTTGTCACTGCTTCCGATTGTGTGATGAAGTGCAGCGTGGATGGGAGGGGAACCACTATCATTTGCACGGATCCTACAACATCATAACTGCCGTGTCTTTTTCTGTCACTCAAGCCATTCATCTTTATTGCACGTTTACACTGAAAGTGATGATGCCACCCACCGCAGGAAGTAAAACGTCTCTCTCGCTATACGGTGCCTCTTAAGTGGCCGTCACTCTAACCCATCAAAGTTGCTTGTATGTAATATGCACATCTTAAATCATATCCGCATTTGAGGAAAAGGCCCAAACTACATTTTTTAGGCATCGGTAACAGCTGCATCACTGTACTAGATGCAAAATTTAGCTGGTGTTATTCGCTCGCATGTGTGGGTAGTACAGTCCCATGTGATGAATTTAAATCTGTAAAACTTCATACCTACCGCGTGCAACGCCCAAAACAACTTGTATTCGATCCCAGGATCATTCATGAAACCAAACACAACATGAATATCTATCTCAGCTCCACCAGTTGACTTTACAAAGCAAGGAAGAGTTTTTACTCAAATTGCTCAGTGATTGGCCTCGTCTACTCCTGTTGCCCCAGACACCTTAGAGTCACGCCTCTCAAATCACGCTCCTTCAGCCATGTTTTATTCAACAAACCAGCAAATACAGCCTTGGATTTTACCATTTATTTATGACTTTTTTTTTTTCTTCTTCATAATGTGTGCTTCAGCTCTGGTACGCAAGTCTCAGGTGAATATGTTTTTGTCCATTTCAGGCAGTTTGCCGTGTTGGAAGCGAGGGTTCATTGGTCGTTAGAATATTTGGAGAGTGCCTCATTAACATGTAGCTAAAGACCAGCCCGGCTACATTAATGTGCACATTTTTACATCCAAGTTGGCAATGCTGCCTACACCTGCAACTTTCAACAGGAGCCCTACGTCCCACAAGCTTACTATAAAATGGTCTGAATAAATTACATCTATATTAAATGCTGTTTCCTTTCCCAGGAAATGTACCCCTTCCCTGTGGGATAGGCTATTTATACACGGTGGAGACACAGCGCACTCCTGCAAGCCTTTTCTGCTTTTAGCAATAATGAACATTTGTCATTATGAAGTCCGGCTTTAGCTAATTGGAGTATCTGCGTATTTTGAGACCGAGCAAGTGATCTAGGATCATCTTTTAGACGAAATCCACCAAACACGGCCAACACGGTTACCAAGCAGACCCAGGACCAATCACGGTCGACTATGTCTTTTTAGCATGGAGAAATACAGACGTGCTATAATCTCGAACGAATATATTCCAGTGTTGGAGTAATACATGTAATCCATCGCCGGATCACACCGGTGAGTAAAAATGAAACACTCGACTTGAATGCAGGCCTTCCAGCGACCAACGTCTGGCGGTGTGGACAAAAATGGATTGATCCTGCAAGTTATTTCCACTGCTGAACTGACCATTCAGCATCACAGCTATGGCCATCGAACGTTGTCCAGCGTTCGTAGAGCAGAGGCTTTTGTAGTGTAACGCAGCTCATGTTGTCGCAGGCCTTCCCAGAGAGCCGACAGGAAGCTGGCAGGTAGAGGGGGGCGGCTAGATCGTGCCAGGGATCTTTGCGAAAGACTCCTTTTTAATCACACACACAAAAAACCCATCAGCCTACCAGATCAATGAAAATGTAAAGCAGAACCACATTTTAATTCTATTTGTGCTGATACCAGCTTAAAAGATCCCCGTTGAAGGGTCCAGACTTCATTTTCCTGCCCCTGGCGTGGGTCCTAGTTATGTACACCCCCTCTTCTCCTCCTTCCCGCACGCCCGCCTCCTCCACCCACTTCTCTCCTGACACACAATCCCTGCTGTTAAAACAAACCTATTTAATTTATTTATTTCATTATTTTGAAGCGCTGGAGAGGTAGACAACATTATGAAGGGGGGGGAAAGAGGTTGAGAGGGAAAGTCAATCTGGAGAGAGCCACAACACCAATTACTCTGTAATGCACGAAAACAAAGTCGGGAACACATTAAAATGGTCGGCCTGTTGAATGTATTCAAGGTGCTGCAGGTGGACGTCTCTGAACCCAGGTTTGAAAGCTAACAAGTTGGCTTTCTGCTGAGGTGTTAGCTGCACCTCTTAGCGTCGCATGCATAATGAATGCGTTCTCGAGTGCATCCGCGCCGGTAACAAATCCCTCCGTTCGCTGTTTCTGTTTTCTGATCGGGCTGTTTGCGTTCGCCTGTGCACTTCCTGCGCTGTTTATTTTGCTGACGCCAAAGGTTTGCGCCGAGTCAAGAAAATGCAGCCCCTGCCTGTTAGGCTCCGACTTCGTCAGCTAGTGTGTCAGACAGCGATAAGAGAAGTTGAAACATAATTCACCCTTGAATCTTCCCAGCTCCTTCTAAGCGTTTGGCATTTGAGACGGCCAGACAAAGGCAACATCAAAGTGAATGAGGGTGTGCTGTAACGGAAGGCATTAAACATATCCTGTGTGCACTAAATGGCATATTTTCTATGGGGACTGACAAGATTTACATTAAATACAACAAGGTTGAAACATACATATGTTTAGTATAATAACTCTTAGAATGTGTGCGCGTCAGTTTTGCCATACATCTATCCTTCCATACTTCTGGAATATAAATTAGGGCCAGTATAAACAGCCTCAATACAAGCCGATAATGTAATTATAGGCCTACAATCCTTGATTGAAGTAATAAAGCTGAAGACCAAATATGCAACCATCCAGCGTGACGCAATAGATGGCCAGCTCCCAGTCAAATGAGATGGCCAAATGGAGTGTCCGCATTTGAACCCCCTGACTTCTAAGCACCGCAACAATACGTCTCTAGTACGCAACTATTTTATACCACTAGTCAGTTTATTGGATTAGGAGCATGATTGATTGGCGAGGCGATGGTTCAGTAGGCCGCTGCACAAGTGTTCTCTCTCTACCCCCCCTCCCCCCACCCCCCATGTGACTGCAATTAGTAAAGCCTGTGGTGCGTCGGCCCTAGCGCCCGAGGTGCCAACCTGAGCGCAAGACCTCAACATTACAAATGCTGGCACAGGATCCTGAGCAGCTGTAAAAATTCCTATGGGCCGCCCATATCGCTCCTGCATTGGTGGGCTCATCTCTAGAGACGCCATTTGACCTCATTGGTTATGAAGCAGAAGTTTCGGCACAGCTTAAGTACTGCGGCTTATGCTGGCTCAGGCGGTAGCACAGAGCTCACTCTTGGAGGCGGATCAATTATTTACCTGCTTGATCACCTAGAATCCGAGAGTAAATTCCATAGACACCTCGTAGCCAGCGTAATGAATCTACCGTAAATTCCTCACCGCTAACGTCTGCTCTCTACTGACGCTCCTATAACACGTTTTGTGACCTACACCCTGAACCGCGTCAAGCCCTATACCTAGTATAGTCTCCTTCTCTTTCTATATTAGCATATATCTTACTATGCAGTACTAGGGCAACAGTAAATCCAATGGACACCCTCCGCAGATGGAATTCCGAGATTGTACTTCTTATAACGCATGGGCTTTGAAGCCGCACATGACTACAACTATACCCTCCGTGGCAATTTCCAGAAACCTCCTTTTTTTGGGGCGCTGTGGCACATAGAGAACAGGAATGGGTTTTAAACGGATCTAGTTCGGATGCATTAGAGATCCGCGCAAGTTTTCTCCTGTTCCCGAGATCCTCTCCCCCGTGCGAACGCACCATCTGCTCTCGCTCCGTTACGCCTAAATTGCTGAGCACTTCAGTGTAGCCCTCTACCTGAGACTTTCCAATTTAATTATTTCAATGACATCGAAACCTCTCCTGCTTGTGCCATAGTACGAACTTGAATGTGCGGTTAGGTTAACAAATGGCTGGCGTCTCCCGGATGATTCGCAAGTTCAGTTCTGCTCAGAGACATTATGGGACCTACAAACCAGGACGGACAACAGATGTCATACTCTGACTGACAGTCAACATCCAGACAGATTCACAGGTCTAAAAACCTAATGGCAGGAAGTAGCATCTGAAACGACACTGTAGCGTCGGCGCTAAGTCCAGGTGAAAGCTAGAGATGAGCCAATCAGGGATCGAATCGCCTCAGATTAAATATCAATACACAGACAGCGGTGCCGTAATCAGAAGATCGGAGGAGAAAATTGCATCAGGATAGCGGCAGCATAAGCCTAGCTCCCGAAGTGACGACCGGATACTCCCTGACCTTCTGTCTCAGAACTGAGGATTTTAAGTAATGAGATCCGTGCAACGTGGCAGATACAGCTGCAGAATGATAGACAAGCGAGGGGTTCGGAAGGGGGGGGGGGGGGGGGGGGGGGTCCGAGAAATTCAACACAAAATGGAGAAATATGCCTTGGCAGCAAAGGAAGGCGAGAACTGGGAAAGGGGAACGATTCACATTTGGCGAGAGGAAATGGCCAATTCAACAAGGTTTGATATTCCAGCGATGAGGTCAGTTGGATTTTCCATAGCATTTTAATGGCCTACACAGTGACTCTTAACACCCATCCTTCCAGATAGTCCCTGCCTTGGAAGAAAGCAGCTGACTAGGACTCTCCATTAGGTGAGGTTCTGGTACATTAGCAGGCAGGAACAATATGCTCCTAGACGGTCGATTCAGCTGCACCATGTTCAGATGGAAAACTTGTGGGAAAACCCAGGATCGTGTTTGTGTTCCAGAAGGCTCGCGTTCAGATGCCTTGGGGTGTCTGCACTGCGGTCGGATCTACCTCCGGACCTGCCTTGGCACTCGGTTCAGTCAACGATGTCAGACCGTTCCACCCTGTTAGGTCCCAGGTTAGACCAGAAGCCATCATTAATAGGGGTGTTCGAAAAGGGTATTTGTATCCCTGGGTCTGGATGATGTTGACGGGAACGCTGTCAGAGTTGTCTCAATAACAACAACAACAGCAACAAGGTCAGGAAGCAAATGAGATGTGCTTAAGAAAGCTCCCTTAACCCTTGAACCCTTGGTTTGAACATCCGCCTCTTTGTCTTGTTCCAGCCACTTGCTAATTGGTGTCTGCATGTTACTTTAGGTTATAAATGATCCCGTAGTTAAAAGGGAATCTTTTCATATTGAGAAAGACGCAGAGAAACTCATTAATACTGTTTCAGCCTGCTCAGAAAGAGGAGAAATCATTTCATGTGAATGATTTTAGGAAGGTCAGGTCTCTCTTTCTCTCTCTCCTCTCTCTCTTTTCTCTCTCTCCTCTCTCTCTCTCTCCTCTCTCTCTTTCTCCTCTCTCTCTCTCTCTCTCTCTCTCTCTCTCTCTCTCTGTCTGTCTGTCTGTCTGTCTGTCTGTCTGTCTGTCTGTCTGTCTCACACACATTCATCTTTCCTACTCCCCCCACACATACACATTATCTGGCAGGCTCAGCAAGCAATATAATTTGTATATAATTGGACTAAATAATCAATCTTTTTGGACAATTAGTGTGATATCTTGAATTGCTACTTTTTTCTCAGAATTTGTCAGTTCTAGCAGGGCGGCATGTTTGTATGTCAAATCTGCTTGACAAAAACGAGCGTTCGGTGTGCATGTTTTTGCGCTTCTATGTAGAAAAAGAGGGGGGGGTTTGTTAAAGTAAAAAAAAAAACACTACAAAAATATTTACCATTTGCACACTTAGCTTTGTATTCTATGAATAGCAAAGCTTCAGGTAATGTAGATATGGACCAGTCAGGTAATTACCATCTACGGTTTGCCCTTCTCTACTCTAGCTCTCTATTGAAATGCACTAACCCTATTCAGCGGACGCCTGTGATGTTTCCAGTGCTACCCTATGAGGCCTTTGTCATTGGTTGCTTTTGCCATTGTTGGTTTATGCAAAGATATGATCTTGTGTTTTTCGTTCGCTTATTCTCAAAGGCGCACAATGCTGGATTGGTAAACACTGGTCGACAACAACATTGGTTTTATTATGCATCCAATCGTTATCTCCCACACGCCCTTTTTCATCCAACACTCAGCAACCATGTCACTTTAATTTTATGGACGTAAACAGGGAAGTTAACCTCAGGTTCTTAGATTATGCCAGTAAAACTGATCTGGAAAGCATTCCATCTTAAGAGGTGAATCTAGCCGCAAACTAACTGGTTTCCACGTTCAAAGCCAGACCCCCCTCCACACACACACCACGTACAGGTTTTTTCTAAGACCAGTTGGCCAATCGCTAGTTAGCCCACCCCAGTGCTATCACAGTGGGATCCTTAGAGCAATCATAGCATTTCAAGCTGACGGGCGCCGACGTCAGCTTGCTACGGTTAGCTCTCGCCTCAAGCTTGCCTAGGAAATCTGTCTCCCATGTCTATTTCTGAACATCAGTGTGAGGAAAAGGGCCTTTTGTGCCTCAGTACTACTGAAACACTAAGAGATGGGGATGATTGGACTGAGGAACAGGAGTTGGAAGTGACAGGAAGGTTCGGGATGCAACCGTTTGAATGTTGCCCGGCCAACCGATCTTGAGGTTGGCTCGTTGACAGCTTTTGTACACGCTTCGCAAATGATACTGTTTGATACTGTGATATCATGTGTTGAAGCGTCCCGACATTCAACATCGCAAACGAATCGTTCTCGAGTCATCGGACCATAAGTGCCGTGGAATGTGAGACACTTAAACAAGAGCCTTGGCTCCGAAGTGGCCTCTGACTTTAGCTACATCAGGTGATTATTAATTACTGGAAGTAAACATGTGGACAGGAGGATTGATGAGGAAACGAGCTTCCCAAAGTGCTGAGGAGACAGAATTGAGAAGGTCAGTAAAAAAAACATGTCAATATTCAGGGTTCTATGTTACCAAGTCCAATTTTAGTTGAACATACATTAACTCCCCTGTTGTCTTAGTCAACATTTTTCGTAAAAAATCCAGTTTAGAATACCGCAATAATAATAGAAATATGAAAATCTGCCATCGACATGTCTACTCTTGTTTTGACAAAAAGAGGCATTAACCCTCGACGACATTTGATGATGTCATGACGTCTTGATAAGTTTCCTCTGGTCTAGGGTTAGTTTGAGTCACATGGCAGATCTGAGGGACAGGAAATCTTTCTCAGGTTGCAATTCCGTCCCGCAAAGAACGGAACCTTAGGACCCGTAGCAGGCACTTCAGGAACCGTGTTATAATGTCAGAACTAGACCTGTTCCTCCTCTCCCCTATGACAACAAGCCCTGCATACACAGCCTAAAGTAATTACATCTGACTGTACCATTAGAAAGCTGTTAAACATTTGCATAACCGGGACAGGTTTTCTGAATGCCATCTCTGTGCTGAGCACGCCTTAAGCCTACCTGGGATGCATCAGAGCCGGAAAATCAATTTATTCTCTCGCTCATATTTCGTCAAATCAGACAGCAACCTTTCAGAGTTAGCATAGATCCATATGAAAACAGTAACTTGGGAGATTTGCGAAAAGTTAACTTTTCTGAACAGTTGGTGAAATGAAGAAAGGTTGTTTGAGCGAAGGGGGGATTTTAAGTCGGAACACGCACAGCAATAAGTCCGGCTGCATTTACAGTCGCGGGCACTGTCACAACATTGCCCTATTGCGCAATCGTATCTACGCCATTTATTTTGTTCGGTTTCACACAGGGTCTGTACTTACGAGTTGAGGTGTTCCAGAAAACGTGTGTTAATGTGCAACTAAAACCCAAAGAGCTGCAGGGATTTGTGCAGGGAGCGACTAAACCCTCAAAGCCCTGCCTGTCAAACGCACCTTTTCTCCATCCCAGAGGCCAGCGAGAGCAACCGCAGTCACAGGGAGGTCAACAAGCCTTTCGTCTCCCACACATTTCGACGTGAGACTTTGTCGATAAGCCGATAGGGGAAAAAAAAAAAAAAAAGAAGTAAAGCTAGTTATGTGTCTGCGGTCATTAATTCCTCTCTCCATATCTCCCTCGTATGTCCCCCCCCCCCCCCCCCACCCCCCCTGGAGGACTCGCTCTCCGCCGTGGTTTTAGCTGACCGTAGAGAAAGCAAGCCTCTGCTTGTCGTCTTCCTGCTCCTACTTCCTCGGAGGTGAGAGGATGCTGAGCTGTAGCTGAATGAGTCACAATGAGCAGTAAACACTCTGGCAGATAAGGCAGAGGAGGTTTATCGTTAACCAATAACCCTCCGGCTTTATAGGCCTCGATAGTCTTATGGTGATTGTCTTATGGTGGAGTTTCCATGTACGCCATATCCTCTCGTGCCAATGCAACAACTCCCTGCCCGCCTATTAATTTATGCATTAACTTGGACGTGGTCCAGACTGAAATTTGAAATGGCGACTGCTCATCAGGTACCGGCCCAAATAATCCCAGCATAAGTAATTGGATGGTGTTAGGAGAGCTATTAAAAACCGCGAAGGGGCCTTGGCAGGAGACGGGTCAACAATCAATCAATATTGCCCCCACACCCCCTCTAACCCTCACGCCCCAAACCCATATTCTACACTCCCAATAGGAACCCCACCCTTGAATGGTGGCAGCTAATTTTCCTAGAGCTTTTTAATTGGGAGTTTTCGGTTTTCGCCCCCCCCCCCCCCCCCCCCCCCCCTGCCCCTCCTGGTCCTGTGTTCGCCTTCTACATTAAACAAACACTGGATAAAGAGGCGTTTCTCCAGCATGATATACAGCCACACGCACCCAGAGGTCAGTGCCAGGGTGGTTGGAACAACTATTAGCTTATAACGCATAGCAGGTTAGGCCACTAAACCCATACAATGTACCATGTGTAATCACAGAGGCGGGAGAAGCCAATAAATTGTACTTCGTAGGGGTTTACAGTTAAGGCCCTCACCATTTAAAGCATTGTGGAGGAGCCGGAGGATATAGGCATCGATCATGTTTACTCATGTCCCCTGCATTAACCTGTAGGTAATGACGCACGTGCAGATCGATAATTCTGATTGCGTACCGCCGCCGTTAATTGATTCCGTGGGTTGAGGCCAATGAGCTTCTCCAGATGACACTTAAGGAGGCGATATCTTTGACTTGTGTGTCTCTATCCCTCTCTTTCTCTCTCTTCTTCTCCCCTCTCTTTCTCCATCTCTCTCATTCTCTCTCTTTTTCTCCCCTCTCTTTCTCCATCTCTCTCATTCTCTTTTTCTCCCCTCTCTTTCTCCATCTCTCTCTTTCTACATCTTTTGCTCTGTGACTTTCTCTCCCTCTCTCTCCAATCCCTCTCTCTTTCTGTCTCTTTCTTTTTCTCTCTCTTTCTCCATCTCTCTCGTTCTCTTTTTCTCCCCTCTCTTTCTCCATCTCTCTCTTTCTCCATCTCTCTCTTTCTGTGACTTTCTCTCCCTCCCTCTCTCTTTCTCAGAAGTTTGCACTGCCTGTCAGCATTTTGGACTGTCTTGCCCATTCATCCTTCTCTGGCTTTTATAACCCCGGTGTGTCGTCCAGCTTCTCCGTCTGCCTCATACACCCCCCCTCCTCCTGACTCCAGCCAAGCCTGGCACACTCACCTGGCTGTGAAGGACTTCCTGTGTGGGCCGGGTTGAAATTGTGGTCACATCTGACGCCACGCTGGGATTGGTCAAACTCCAACATTGGGTAGAATCAGAACGTCTAGTAGACCTGGTGCGTTTTTTAAAGTTTTTTAACATGTTCAACTTGTGCAGACACTGAGTGTTTCCAAAATCCCGCGACTGGATCACTGTCTCGGCAACCGCGCGAAGCGCTCTCAGTTGAACTGCTTCTGGGACTTTTGAGAACACCGCTGCTACTCTTCATGTCTCCTTTGTGTGCAGGGCATGTCGCCTAATTCTATTACTGAGCTGCACTCAGTTGCCTGTGTATTGATACAGCTGTCTGAGTGTACATGCAGAAAAGGCTGGCTTTCAGTTCCCTTGCCCCCCCTGGGGGAACCCTTTTATCATCTCATTACAGTGACGTTGAGACAAGGTCAGAGACCCGTGTTGATTGCAATTCTGGTTCTCATGTAACGGCCTCTCATTAACTGCTGGATCCAAAGACAAGCTTCCACTTGAGAAGCGTGTCGGATGCGTGTCCCGCGCTCACATTAGCGCCCTCCTCCCCCTCCTCCTGCTCCCTCTCGCTCTTCCTCCTCCTCAGACCGGCTGAAATGTTCCTAGAGCAAGATGAAGCTACGGAAAGGAAGTCGCTCGTTTGGTGAAACGCCCCTCACGCGATGCAAACTGACGATCTGCACGCCGAGGCGACGCGGCTAGTGTCGACACTCTTGCGGCGCCAGTCGTGATTGAGGTTTAATTGCGGGGAGTCTGGATTGTTCCTCAGGAAAATGATGACGTTTTGACTTCTGCGAGACCCCCTCAGATAATAAACCTTGAATCACTTGTAAACGGTGGGAATCAAGAGATTTTGATTCTAAACAGTAGAAACAGTGCAAACAATGGAGGGGATAAGAGCTTGTTAGAAGCCACCATCAAATCACTCTGCCTGTCTGCAGACGCCTTGGGGAACTTGTATATATAAATAAAGAAAACGATTCTGCCTTGCCCTGGGCTACAGCTGCCCTAACCCCAAAGCCTATACAGACCGGATGGGAAATTAAGCGAAATCAATGACTCTTTTAATTCCCTTTCAAAAAGAGAACAAATTACCCGGGGTTGCCACGTCTGCGAAATGTTCTTCTGCGGTGTTATTATCCCATTAGTGAACCATTGGTACTTCTGACGGCGTCAATTAGAATCATTCATCCGCAACGCGACGGATTCTTTTGCCCCTGTTTCTTCTCTTTTTTTTCTTTTTTTTCTCAACGCGATCCGTCTGTCTGCCGTACAGACGACTCCCACTCCAGCTGAGCCGCTTGCACGTGCCCCACTGCAGCGCAGGGGATTAATAAGAACCATTAACGTGATCGTGCCGGTGAGCGGGTGTCAGGTATTCGTAAAAATAGCAGCTTTCGTTTGTATTTATTATCGAGAGAGGAGCAGGTGATTCGGTCGGCAATTATTGAGGCCTGCTCCTATTATCTGGGGTGTGAATATGCGTGTTATCTCCTAATGCAGGACAAAGTTGCTGCGTTTATATACGGTAGCAAGGGTAGGCTCCTTTGGAAGTGAGGCTGTATTGCTTTGCTTTTCATTCCGTGCAGGCCATCTTTGGCCACGTGGGATGAGGCGTGCACCTTTATCTACAGAGAATGTCCGTGAATATCATTTTGAATAATTGTGTCAAGTGTTATCTATCCTTATGGCAAAGTACTAAACACAGTGATTTATTACCCGAATAAACAATTTTCAGACACATATTTCATTCAAAACCCTCGTCCGTATGCAAACACTCCCAAATGCACACACGCACACCCGCACGGCCGAATTTGCCTGTGCACACAGACGCCAAGATTCCAAACACAAAAGTAGATGCTGCGCGCTGAAACAATAGCTGACTCTTATCCATAATTCATGGAGGCGTGTGTATATGACTGAGAAGAATGTGAATCTGATATTAAGTCAAAAGGCAAACAGTTCTGAAGGCCCCTGCTGGAGGGTAAGAAAGACTGAGACGAGGGGTCCTACCGCGTGTGTTACAGCGTGTGCTACTCCGTGTGCTACCGCGCGTGCTACAGTCTAACCGTCGCTACACTACGCCACACGTACAACACAGTTGCAGTGGGCATTAGGATTTTCTAAATCCCCCCTCTCATCAGGAGGCCATGTTTCAGCCTGTCTGCTTTCCCGATGTTCCTTTTTTTAAAAACATACACATGTAGGCCCCAGCCCAGATAAACCCAATCTGGAGAGAGGAAGTACTGGTAAACATCTGATTAGCATAGACAGAGACCACGCAGGCCACACACACACGCTGTTTTACAGATGATATCTGGACGAAAATCTTCTGGTTTTCACCGGATCTGCCACAAATAATTAAGAGGATAGACTATATATAACCGTGGTGTTGTAAGAGCGGTGGATGATCAAGGCGCTGAAATATAGCCGCTCCTCGCTCTTCCTCTGGCCCCTCTGATGCAAGAGCATTTCTTCGCGGTTTTTTTTGGGGCGGTTTTTGAGCATATTTCGAACTCTTTTCATATTCGTATTCCCTCTGTGACACGTTACTAATGACGAGATTCCATCACCTTCAACCGAAGACGATCCCAGGTGTTTTAGAAATCGGAGAATCTTTGATCCGCAGTCAGACTCCTTCATATCTGTAAGGGTGAGCGATTGGTGTGTGTTTTCCGAAATAAGCCATGACAACTGCCAACTAACTGACAGCAGGGAATCCCATCCCCGAAGCACCGGGAGTTGAACTGTCTCAGACGTTGACATCAACCAGGAGGGTGCGTGGTTACACATCACACGAGAATATTTGAAATGTTTTTTCGGAATATCCCGGTTCGCAGCTACACAATCCCTTTTAATGTCATTCTTAAAACATAACCAATGCAGTGTTCCTCCATTATTCACAGTAATGATCGCATGCAAACCCGATACAAATATGCTTTCCAAAGCTTAAACCGTTTCGACAACTATCGGGACTCAACGTAAGGGGAAAGAATTGTCTATTACTCTGGCGTGATAAATAAATAAATATTGACAAAAAGAAGGAAAACAAACAGTTTGTAATGCCCCAAAGTATATGAGCGGAGCGCAGAGCCGAGCAGAGACTTTGCTAGGTTACAGCTGCTGTTTAGCTTGGTATTTATGTACATGTTCCGCCTCCCCATGCCTGTAGGAAAGAGTAATTGTTATTTGTATATGCATGTTTGGGGATTTTGGATGCTGCATGAAACCCCCCCCCCACCACCCACACCCACCCCCTCCACCCACCCCACCACCACCACCCACCACCAAGGACAATCATCAAACATCAGGGAAGACGGAAAGTGCTGGCAGCAAAGGCATTGGCTGGTAAAAAAATAAATGAATAGAAAAATAAAAAAACACAAATGTGTGAGCCGTGTTAAACACTTGCAGCATTGCAGAGGCACAGATCCCACTGATCTCTCCTCTCTAAGCCTTTTCTCCACATCCTTCTTTTGCACTGCCAACACCTCCTAATATCTAATACTGTATCAAGACAACAATAAAAAGTCATTTTTACACATATAAATATATTATTTGGTACCTTTCAGTGTTCTTGAAACTCGCACGTCTCGCTTATTTCAAGAAAGGGGCATTTATGTCATCTCCAACTTTAATCACACCCCTTCAGAATGTTCTCTGAAAGTGATTGTTACCTTTTCACCGCGACGAGTCATTCACAGTCTATCGAACCGCTTCCCCCTGCAAGTCCATCACGTCGCTTATAACCACCACACGCCAGAATTAAATCATTTGTACTGTACCCCCCCCCCCCTTCGACTCTCCCCCCCATACATCCCTAGGCACCCAGTCCACACCTGGTAAAGGCTATCGTGTGGATGGAACATCTATGGAGGTGATATTTACAATGGGAGGAGCCCACAGGCCTAACTGGCACAGTCGGCAAAGGAGCATATGTGGTTTCCAGTGGGGGGACCATCTGATGCGACCCCTCGCTGATGCCCACCCACGTCAGTCTCCATATGGGGGGGACAGAAGGGCCTGTGTGCAGGCTGCCCTTCAGCGGACGTAGCCAAGCACAGTGCTCTGCTCAGCTCACCGCTAGCGTCTCTCTCCCAGCCTCTCACTCCCAACCTCTCACTCCCAGCCTCTCTCTCCCAGCCTCTCTCTCCCAGCCTCTCTCTCCCAGCCTCTCTCTCCCAGCCTCTCACTCCCAGCCTCTCTCTCCCAGCTCCTCTTAGAGGACTTTATCCAGGAGTCTGGAGCCAGCCACGTTCTGTCACCTCAACACGTGCACACACACACACCGATGCGCGCACATGCAGACACGCATATTGTCACAGACGTTCAGACACATGCAGACGTATACACACACACACACACACACACACACAGATGTGACACACACACGCAGACATACAGTATGCACATGCACAGGCAGGCGCTTGCAGCCTTGACAACACAGACAGGCTTATTAGATGTAAGGGTATGGCTCCACACACCCACACACTCGCACACACCCCTGGGCTTGCTCTAAAAACAGTTGAGATGTGAGAGAGTCAGAGAAGTAGACAGACAGGGGGAAGGCAGAGAGCGAAAGAAGAAAGAGGAAAAAGAGAGATGTGGACGGATTGAGAAGGGGAAAAAAACACGAGCAAGAAAGAGCGAGACAAGAGTGTGAGAGAAGGAGGGAGAGAGAGACAAGAGGGTGAGAGAAGGAGGGAGAGAGGGACAAGAGTGTGAGAGAAGGAGGGAGAGAGAGACAAGAGGGTGAGAGAAGGAGAGAGAGAGACAAGAGGGTGGAGACGGAGGGAGTGAGAGAGAGACAAGAGTGTGAGAGGAGAGAGACAAGAGTGTCAGAGAAGGAGGGAGAGAGAGAGACAAGAGTGTGAGATAAGGAGGGAGGGAGGGAGAGAGGGGTTGGGAGAGGGTGTGAGAGACAAGAGTGTGACAGAAGGAGGGAGAGGGGATGGGAGAGAGGGAGAATCAAAGCTGTAAGGGGCGAGTGTGAATCCACCCTCCAGCTGGCTAGCTAAATGGACTCGGTCAGTCATTAGCATGCATAGGTCTAGTCTGGACATTTAAGGTTATTCATTCCTCAGGCTAATTCCCTCCTCAGCGGAGAGCTAACTCACCAGCACCTCGACATTTCCTCCTCAACTGCCGTTAATTCAAAGATTGGTGTTGTTGTCTGTCACTCTATTCTCTCTGTCCTCTCTACCTCACCCCTCACCCTCAAGCCAGCCAGCCAGGCAGGTCGGACGAATCCAGCGTCCTATGCCTGGAGGGGGCGCTTGTTTCGCAAGGGCGCAGATGTTTAGCGCATATTTAATAAGCGCGATCACAGGATGTGCGGCGCAATCCTACCGCCCCCCTGAAGTGTGTCTGCTGCAGCTGTGCTAGGAAGAACCCCACGCTGGCAGAACTGTTTCACAAAGTCACAGGAAGTTGTCCGGCGACTGCGCAGCCACCGTATCACAGACGTCTAGACGCGGGAGGAAACAGTTGGACATGGGTCTGGTCTCTGCGTGGAGCTTGTCTGCTAAGACGGCACGTATAAATAACGTAGGGTGGCGTTGCTGTACTGCACACAATGTGCTTGTCTTTATTCTACGCACGAGATTTTGCACTGAAGTTTTGCTTTTTGAAAGGTTTTGTAGAGGTGGAGCTGTTGGGCGCACCTAGGTTACCTATTTGGGGATTGCTCAGCAACAACAACAAAAACAGCAGCTGCTAAACTTGGCTAGTTGTTAAGGTCGTCTGCCGCGGTGGTCAGTTTGCTAGCAGGAGACAAGCTCCGCCGGGCTGGTTTGCTCCTCTCTCCCGCCCCTAGCAAGATGACCTCTGCTCCGCGCTCGCACAGGCTGGCCCCCCCGAACGCACGGGAATCATCACGGAGCTTTCGCAGACGCTGACCAGCTCTCTCTCTCTCTCTCTCTCTCTCTCTCTCTCTCTCTCTCTCTCTCTCTCTCTCTCTCTCTCCCCTCTCATCTCTCTCTCTCTTCTCTCTTCTCCTTCCTTCTCTCTCCTCTCTCTTCTTCTCTCTCTCGTCTCTCTCTCTCTCTCTCTCTCCTCTCCTCTCTCTCTCTCTTCTCTCTCTCTCTCTCTCTCTCTCTCTCTCTTCTCCTCTCTCTCTCTCTCTCTCTCCTCTCTCTCTCTCTCTCCGCTCTCTGTCCCTCCTCTCTCCGCTCTCTCTCTCCTCTCTCTCTCTCTCTCTCTCTCTCTCTCTCTCTCTCTCCTCTCTCTTCTCTCTCCTCCTCTCTCTTCTCTTCCCCCCCCTCGAGCGATTACGGTCAACACACGCAACACACAGGCAACTCGCACAAACCAGACAACTTAAGACCCACCCCCACCCCACGCATCAAGTGCCCCCCCTCCCCCGATACAGCAGCCGTACTGGAGAGCGAGCGGCAGACCCACAGCGGAGCGGGAAACGACCTACGGATCTCAACGCCAATCAGCCAGACTCTTCAACGTTACCTCTCTCCTCCCTCTGCGTCTCCGTCGCCAGAAACTACACACGAGACATTGTTCCCATGGACCTTTGAAATACCTCATCTAGCGTGGAGCAAAGTAAATAGATCGAGAGACGCCGTGCACATGTAGATCTATTGACGTGCAGATTGTGATGTCGTCTCACCCCCCCCCCCCCCATTACTGGCTTCCTGTTCCTCCCTTAAGGCTCGAGTTGACCTATTTCTCTCCCAGATCCCATCCACCTTAAGGGTGCTTAACCGCACACGGCATATTTACCATTCGGTATTTAGATCGAATAAGTGATGATTTAGTAATGAGTTTGCAATAATTAGACGCCCGCACAACAGGGTGTCTGATGAATCTTTCAAAGCTTCGCACGGTTCAACGCTGTTTGCTCTTCAAACCACACACGGATCCAACGGAGAGGAGGAGAGGAGAAAGAGGGGGTTCTGGGAACTCGTGGCCGACTGGAACTCCTAGCGACACGTGTGCCTTTGAAAAGCAAACGACGTGGATCTGGATGATAGAAGCGTGTGAAGAGAATGGAAGGATGGTGGCTGGGTCTAACTGATGAGGGGAATCATCCATGGCACTTTACATTTCCCATTTTCAATGTGTTCTTCCATTTTCTTTCAACCCTCTATACCAGCAATGGGAACTGATGGATATTTGCATTGACGTTCAGAACCCACTCTATCAATCAGTAGAACTTGGAACGTCATTTTTTAAACTTCTTTTGAAGATGTTTGCTGGAAACACCACCATCAAATCTTTTGTGTCTTAAAATGTGTTTGTCTCTGTGTTTTGCAGGTTATTCTGATGCTGACTAAGCTGTTTGACTTCAATCTCAACAGCGTCACCGAAAGCTCACTATGGAGGTAAACCTGTTGTTCCTTAATGGCTTGATTTCACACACAAAAACGAAGTGCCCTTGAATATCCCAACCCTGTTTCATGTTTCCTTTCGCTGAAACAGCTGCACTAACAGGTTTGTTTTGAACTTTTATGAAGTGCGTGAGTCATCAGCTGTGAACTGTTTCATTGAAACGACTCTAACCCTGAACAACCTTGAACACATCCTAAGCACAACAGCAGACGATCAACAGGCCCGCGAGATTCATGCTGTCACACGCATACGCACATTGTTGGTGTGTGGGTACGTGTATGTCATAGAAAAGAATGCGTGATGATGCTATGCCAGTATACTGTATTGAATGTAAGCCACACTGTACCATGTGACAATACTCCGTTGTACATGGTATAGTGAGTGCATTTCTAACTCTACACAAATGTCCACCCTGAAGCCATGGTATGTTTGACCTTGTTGTCGACGATGCCGCCAAACTGACAAGACCACAAATAATATGTCGCATATCCAGAATGCATCACTTCTGCCGTATGAAAACGAAACACAAGTAGAATGCTGGTATTTTGGGTGTTTCTGCTCTGCAGCCTCCCTCACCTCAGCCTCATTCGACGGCACGCGGGTAAACAAAGTGTCATCTCAGTGTGGCAGAACTCGTGACCGGCTAGCTCGACTGAATTCTCACCCTCGTAGCGACGCTCAGGGCGTACCAAACCTGCGTCGCCTCTCCGTCGCCGCGGTGACATCCAGCAAATGCCCTCTGACCTGTCAAAGTGTCTCTCTGCCGCACCCTATCCCCATAACAAGGCAAACAAAGGCCTGTTCGGAGCCCCGGTTGCGGTAAATGAACCGTCCTATTATCGCTTTAGCTCCGAAGATGGGATTGTTTGCCGTCAACCACACTGTCACCACATTAGACTCTTAATGGTGCAGATAACTTTCGCCGCTAACTCACAGGAAACGCGATAGTCTGCAGGAGAAAACCTGATGCTGGGGGGGGGGGAAACAAAACATAACGATGGTGGAGAGACAGAGGGAGACGGGTAAGCAGATGGGGAAGAGAGGGAATGGGAGTTTAAGTGTCTGAGAGAGAAGGAGATTGGGAGAGTGTAAGAGGGGGAGAGAGGGACGGGCGAGAGAAATCGGAGACCGAATGGGCGTGTGAGAAGATGCTCTGTGTCGGAGTGTTAGCTCTAAGTAAAAATGAAAGGTCCCTCTGTCAAACCTCAGGGCAGAAATACGAGGGATTAGGTGAGCGCAGGATGGAGGGGATGAAAGAAAAAAGAACGGGAGAATACAAGCGGGCAGGAGATATACTATCAAGAGATCGAGGAAGGGCCTTCCATAAATTCATGTGGAATACGCAGCAAAGCCACGCAGCAAAGCCACCACTGTATTTGAGTCCAAAGTCCAAACACTTCATGTGTACGTTCACACCATGTTAATGCCATCAGTGACCTCCAACCCAACACTTCAGAGGCCCCGCCCCTTCTTTAATCAACGCCTTGACAGTAGCAGCCTCTTTTTGTCAGAGTATTGTACATACAGTACATTAAGGATTTAAAAAGTTGATAATGATAATTTGAACGGGAGTAATTACCGTTGACTTGCTCTCTCGTCGCTCTGAATTGAACTATCTGATCATGGACGTTATCAAATTCAAAGTTAATGATAAGAATAATGGAGCACCTAATAAATGGTGTTCAGGAAATTGAAGTTGAGGTTTTTAACAGTAAGAGGTGGGAACTAGGTCCTTGTCTTAATGTCTCATTAAGTCAGGCCTGTTCAATCCTACACATGAGCAACTGTAGGGGTTTGTCTCGCCCAGGGGCCATAGATGAAGGGAATCATAACGTAGTAGTCCAGTAGTCCAGCCCCGCTTTACACACACACACACACACACACACACACACACACACACACACACACACGCGTAAACCCAGCCCTGTCTTTTTTTTCACCAACCTCCCCTCACGGATCGAGGCCCTTCAAATCCACTCAGAGTGATGAAACGAGACGAGACGCTTTCACTCCGAATCTTCGTCCTTGAGAACCCATCATTTTCCTCTTACTGTAACTTTCATTTTTCGCCCAGATCGTCAGGCGAAGGCCCCATTTTTTATTGGTCCATGTCGAGAGTTGCTGTAACAGTGAAAGTAACTCATAGGATCTTAAATCAGGCTGGCCGATGATAGGAGCTCTGAGGGGCAGATCAATATCTCGATGATGTCATTGTCCCGTGGTTCAACTTGTCGATGGCTGCGCCTTTGATAAATGTTACCGCGGTGATTCAGGGGCTCTCACCGGGGCGACGGCGTATTTCATTGCCACGGAAACCGGCTCACGATAAATCTGACGGAGGAAGAACGAACTCAGACCCAGGGGGCCTTTTTCTATTTTTGATTCAACAACACGTGTTTGTCAGCAGACAATTGCAGAAAGCGATGAAAGCACACCTACATCTACATATATCCTTAAGCTGCGGTTTTTAAGCTTTGGTCGGTATTTAACTGGAAGCGGGGGGGGAGGAAACATCCCATAATGTCAGTGGCTGCTGTGTTTGAAGTGACAACAAGCATTGTACTTGTGCCATGCATATTTTCGATGCCCCCACCGCCCGCTCCCCTGCTTAGCTTTTCTCTTTACTAAGCCTGAACATGAAACCAGAATCCTTGATTGACTCGGCGCTTCTCTCCGGAAAAGGAATCGGACCTGGCAGTTGGCATGTTGTTGTTCAGACTTTCGAGACGTTTTGGGAGGAGCCGGATCCTGAAGAACACGCATTTTACATTAAGACTTTGACCTCACGTTAAATATTGCAGCGTTCACCTCGACGAACCTCCAGGTCTACTTCATCTGCCTCTTGGTCATTTTTGCTTTTTCATCGGCTCTGTGCAAAATCGAATCGTTAAACAGGCTACCAGTTAAGTCTGCATTGGAGTTTGACATGAACCCCCGCCCTCGCCTCCCAGAAAGTTCCACCAAACAGCAGAACAACATCTCTGCTGTGTTTCCTCCTGTCGTTTCTTTCGTGAGGAGACTGTCATGTCTCCCAGTCGGAGACGTCTCTGGCTGTTATATTCACCGGGGTGTTTACACCGTCAATGCTTCGACGAGGCGCAAATCTTAAGTTCACAGCGCTTCACCTGAGGGGCTTCAGTGTTTCTGTCAAACTGCCAGGAGGGGGAAATGACATCGGGCCTTTATTTAGGGGGGGGGGTGTGTGTGTGCACCTGAGCGCTCTACCTGTTGATGTCAGCATGTGTCAGGACGTTCCTTCCTCTGTCAGAAGCGTTTGACAAGGGAAGGAACAGGAAAACAGGGTCCCAGTCGGAGCGCTGTTCTGCTCGGTGGCTCAGATAACGTAGCCTCCGAGCACGGCAAACAGCAGCGACGCCATTGGCTACCATCCAGACGTTCCGCCCAATCAGAACAAACGGGTTGCTTGTCCCTCGTACTCTGCGTGACGCAGCTGGTATCCTAAGCGTGCGCGCGAGGAAGCCTTAATCACATGCGTGCCGTTTCCCCCCCCTCTCTCCGCCAGAATTCTCTGGGGAATCTTTTTTTTTTTTGGAATTGCAACAAGTAATTCATCAAGTCTTCATCAACATCTCTGATTACATTTCAGGTCAACCGACTACGGAACCACTTACCAGAAGCTGAACGAGAAAGTCGGGGCGAAGACGATCCTCCACTACTTGTACGTCAGCCCCAACAACAAGCGCAAGGTAACGTGCTGTTCAAGCTCTCTAATGGACGTGTTTTTTGGGAGCCGTTTGGTTCCTGTCTCAACGTAGCTCAGTCGGAGGGGTTGGTTGGTAACGCCGACCACCGTCGGACGATAAACACAACATTTGGGGGCGCTCCTATATCCGATAAGGTTTGGGGCCTCTATCTCTCATATCAGAGGGATCCATTAAAATAAATGTGATTCCCCTCCCAGAGACTTAAGTGTGCTCAAAGAAAATACTCTCCTAGATTTAATATTAATAACTTGGCTATAGTTTCTCTCTTTCTTCCCCCGGAACTAATGAATTATAGACTAGACGAGGGGGGGGAGGTGCAGGAGGAGTGCGGCTTTAATAAATTCCAGTGTTTTAATCAAAGACGTTCAAGAGAGAGGTCATATTTACGACCATTCTAGCACTCCGCAACACCCCCCCCC
>BROE01000002.1:4677800-4760419 GCA_036571765.1 Plecoglossus altivelis
TATGGTGCTTTCGCTATCTTTTATATTATTGGTCTATCACATTTGGAGAGACTGAAAGTTTACCCCACCCCTTCCCTCCACACACACACAGACACACACACACACACACGCTACATCCATTTCTCCATCCTTCTTCAAGAGAGATAATGTCTGACTGAAAATAGATACCGTCTACACCAGAATAAATTCTTGACAAACCAACAAAAGGGCCAGGACATGTACGGGGAGAGCGGTCAGGTTGCTAGGGTGGCTGGCTCCTTGCTGTTATTTTTTTCCCATCCAGAGAAGGTTATCATCCATTGTTTGAGACTTTGCCTGTGTGGTACATGAAGATACAGCCTGTCTGTGGGAACACAAAAGAATGTGTCATTTTTGCCTCCTAACGAGCACGTCTTAGGGATGACGCACACACGCGCACACACATGCACATGCTCACTCTCTCACTCACTCACTCACTCACACAGAGGATTGCACAGTGGGTAGCAGTACACTCTGTGACTAGAGACAGAAAAAGGAAAACTGGTCACACACACACCAAATAGAGCACAGAAACTTGTATACAGCTTGCTATGCTTCTAAAACCGGCTGCACCTACACACATACACACACATACGCACTTTTTAGACATGTGGGTGAAGCTGTGTGGGTGAAGTATTCCATAGACTCATCAAACACACAGACTGTTATCTGTGTGTGTGTGTGTGCTGTGGGTTTGTCCCTCTCCCTGTCACCCCTGGCCTGACTCGGTGCAAGGACTATGGGTGGCAGACAAAAGCGCTTGTCTTTACACGGCTGGAGTAAATCAGTCCTCTGTAAGGCTGCAGGGCACATAGAGGAGGGAAGGGAGAGCAGGGAGGGGAGGGAGGGAGGGAGGCAGGCAGGCAGGGAGTAATGCACTGGGAAGAGAGAGAAATAAGGAGAGTCTAGGAGATGCTGCTGGTGTGTGTGAGTAGGAATAGGGTGACAGGAGAGGGAGGTAGAAACAGGGAGAGAGAACGAGAGAACAAGACTAACAGAGAGATAGAATGGGAGCAGGGAGGGAGAGAGACAAGGAGAGAAAGAAGCAGGGAGGGAGGGAGAGAAAGAGAGACCAGAAAACATTGAGGGGGGAGAATGGAGGGAGAGAGATTTGGAGGGAAAGAGAGATGGAGTTATCGCAGAGAAACAGAAAGGAGACAACAGAAGTTTCATCTCGAATAAACCCCTGAAAACGTAATCCAGCATCCATCCTCTCTATGGAACAGAAGACGGGAACAGTTAGAGCCCTGGACAGAAGAGCAAACAGTTGCTAATTGTTTGAAGTACAGATGAGCGAACATAAGAAGGGAGAGATGAGAGATGTTTACATCCGTTGCGTGGATAAACACGACAGGATGGATGTTAACATGGGCTGGATACGCTGATCACTGTTAGAGGAGCGGATTGCAGTTGCAGAGGTCGAAGGTTTCATTCTGCGCATCGCGTTTCATTTAATGGCAATGATGAATAAACCAAGTGAAATGTCAAACTTATTTCGTCGGAGTCTTTCTTTCCCAATGTTTAGTATTGTGGGAGGAAAATGGGAGGAATTTCGAAAGCGAGGGAGCGATGATGTGATTCAAGGAGAACTTTGCTCGTTGATATCTGAAGCGATGTCAGTCCAAAAAAAAACTCAACATGAACTGTAAAAATACTGTGGGTTTTAAATTGAAAATATGCACAGTGTGTATCTGTGTGTCTATTCAGGGTGTCTGCCATGAACTGTTGTGACCTGGTGAGGTTACTATGAACCGGCATGTGGGTGGCAAACAATCCTTTCCTTCCAGACACTGTTTTGGAGTTGAGGCTGTCATTCATTAGCCGTCTTTTGGAACGCTCGCGCTGGTAAAAGTGCAGATGATTTCGGTTTTATAATGTCCTCATACTGTCCTCCAAAGTGCTGAACACAATCCTATTGAATCCTGTTGAGCTCATAGTCATACACATAAGTGTACCAACTGGGGGGCTTTTAGATAGCTGTTTAATGACTCCACATTAGAACACACAGAGATACAGACAATACGATATAGGCACTTTACCATGCGTTGCGGTTGAGATGGGATTTTGTTTTGCCAGGCCCCAGATTTGGTGTGAATATATCTACATATTATAGTATTTCTGAAAAGGAAACATCTAAACTGTCTAACTGGGAGCTCAGAGTGGCCTGTGTAGCATGCTAACGCAGTGTGATTAACTGCACTTGCACACCTTAGTGTCAGCTACAATGTTGCTTTAGCATGCTGATGTTCTATGATTCATCTGTTCACCCGAGGGAATCCCAGTGAGACGGTTGCCTTAGCGTGCTAACATTAGCCTGCTAGAATTAGCATGCTAGAATTAGCGTGCTAGAATTACCACGCTAGAATTAGCGTGCTAGAATTAGCGTGCTAGCACCATGTTATTTACCTGTCAGTCCTTTCATGTTTCCATGAGATAGAACCAAGCCCAGGGAGAACTTGCACACTTTTACTTTCGATCTATGTGCCCTTCTGTCTTTATTTTCCCTCTCTCCCCCTCCCTCTCTCCCTCTTTCCCTCTCTCTTTCTCTCCCTCTCTCTCACACACATTTGTCTCCTGCTCTGCCACTTTCCCCTTGTCCTTTCATTCTCTGTATTCCCCTCCCTCGCTCTCTCCCTCTCTGTTCCCTCATCCTGCCTCCCCTCTTTCTTTCGCTCTCGTCCTCCGGTCCTTTTAAATGGCCATCGCGGCCAAGCCGAGTCGCACTGAATCAGCAGGGCTGTGCTCAATTGTGCCGCATGTGAATGTGCTGGTAATGGGCTGGAAGTGTACATCTTCACTGGTGGACGGATGGAGGTGGGGAGAGAGACAGAGAAATAAAGTTAAAAAAATAAAATCAACGGAACATCTGTCAGCCCCCAGGCAGACTCTCCTAATGGTTACCATGAGGGGAGTGAAGGCAGGAGCACTGTGGGGGAGAGAGGGAGGAGAGAAAGGATGAGAGAGGGAGGGAAGGATGGATGGAGGGGGAGGAAAGGGGAGGGGGTGGAGGACGAAGTGAGGGAGGGAAGGGGAGGAGTGAGGGAGGGAGGGATGGATGGGGAGGAGGAGGGAGGGAGGGCGATGAGTTGATGGGGAGGGAGGGGGAGGAGGAGGGAAGGATGGGGGAGAGGGAGAGATGGAGGAAGGGAGGGAGACAGAAAGATGGAGAGTGGGACAGAGACCAGATGAGTGCATCATGAAGAAAGGGGCAAAGATAGGAGGAGATGGCAAAGACTGAGACGTGGAGAGAGGGTGATGGATCAGTGCTGGGATGCATCAGCCATATCTCACAGCTTCACCGTCAGGGAAGTTCACGACAGTCATCGTCCCCGTGGTCTGCACCTCTCTGAATCACCGTTCGTCTCCGGAGGAGAGGGATCTCAACAAACCACTCCCTTCTTCCAGCGTGTCTCTCAGAGATTTCTCTTTGAGGGTTTTTAGGTTGGTTTTAGGTGCAGTTCTGTGGGCATTTGTGAAGCCCTCTATGACATTGCTTGTAATAAGGGCTGCACAAATTTTATTAGACTTGACGGCGTGGACCGTCTGAGAAACTGAAGATTTTTTCAACTGTCGAAATTTTGGAGAAAAAAAAAACATTTATCGATGACTGACGTGATAGACAGGCATAGAAATCTGTTTTTTTTTGTCAAATCAAAATGGTGGAGAAAACACACACTACAACACTTGTAACATCTCTCTAAAACACGGCCCCTTTGGACGCTGTTGTTTTTTTGCACTATTAATATGCTAATGTATAACTATTAATATGCGATGAAGCTAAACTCTGGGGTTAGTAAAGAGGCTCCCATACCTCCTGTATGTTTATTATTTATTCATCAACTTTGCCAAGCAGCTGGCACAGTGGTCTGTAAACTGCTCCATTACCAATAGAGTGCTTCTGAAACGTTTCTGTTTAAGAAGTTCTAGGTTGTTTTTTTTGTTTTGTTTTTTTCCAGAGAGCGAGAGTAAAAATGTCACGAGCTAGTCAATTAGCACTGACTTCAACTGCCCAAGATCAAAAGACGGCGCTTGTCTTTAATAACTGGAGTTCAGACTAGCTAATGGCACACGGACAACCACCTGCGTCTCGCCGGGGAGGGGCGGAGACCTTCCCAGACCGCGCACAGGTGACGAGCCGAGGAAAATGATCAAATGCCGTCGCAGGGAAACCAAAATAATGACTCGGTAGTTCTCTTGTGTGTTCCCCTCAAGAGCTCCTCAAGAGCACATTTCATGGTGTGTTTCATCAAACCTGCACCTGTTCAGTTCTTACCCCTTCCCCGCTCCCCCTCTTGCTCTCCCCTCCCCGCTCCCCTCTCCCCGCTCCCCCCTCCCCCCTCCCCGCTCCAGCTTGAGGCTGCACTGTCCATGTGACGTGTATTATGAAGACTTCAATTTTGCTCGGGAAAGACCAGACGAGACACGCTCCTCTACGTGACTGCCCTTTCGCTCGCAGCCTCAATTAGGCCCCCGTCTCCCCTGCCAACCGCGACCCCGGTAGTTAACCCTTCCCTGTCCCTCTCCGTTCCCCTGACTTGACCTTAAACAGACACGGAGGCCGCGGAGAGGGAGCAATCATCAAGAAAGCCCCAAGTCAGGTGGTGTTAGGGGTCTTGGTATTTCACACACACACACACACACACAAACACACACACACACACAGATAGACATAGCACACACACAGCACACACACACAGCACACACACACACATACATACATAGCACACACACACACACGCACAGACATAGCACACCCACACGTACAGATCATTTGTTCATTGGATTGGCTCATTCTCAGATGGGCAAAAGCTTTATTATTAGTCAAAAGGATTTTTCTCCCGATTTTTCCCTTGTCTTTCTCCCTCCCTCAAGACTCAAAGGATTTCAAAAAAATATTGAATCTCGCTTCCTCAAAAGGTTTTAGTCAGTGTAGATGTGGGATCTCACAATAACGATTCAAAGGCATCAAAGACATCCACAAAGAGGCGTTTTTTTTAAGATATTTGACTGAGGGAATTGTATGAGTTTCAATTCCATCCAATAGAAACTTGGATTCTAGGTGCAGGAGCGGGCAGAATATCCGAACATTGTGGATTTGACTCGAAACCTTTAGAAACTGAATAAGCCACACACACGCACGCGCACGCACACACGCACGCACGCACGCACGCACACACCCTCTCCTACTCAGCCCATTAACACACACACACTCATACACATACCGTGTATATGTACTGTGTATACGGTTGTAGCTTTTGTGCTCGACGACTAGAACGCTTTCCATGCAAGTTGGCACCGCTGTAAAACTCAATAAGCTGCAAAGTTCATCCAAGTTCAAGGCACTTCTTTGCCTCCTCTCCCTCTGCTGTTAGCCTTTTCAAAGTATTCA
Organism: Plecoglossus altivelis; assembly: GCA_036571765.1. Lineage (NCBI taxonomy): Eukaryota > Metazoa > Chordata > Actinopteri > Osmeriformes > Plecoglossidae > Plecoglossus > Plecoglossus altivelis. The sequence goes on from BROE01000002.1 coordinate 4,683,208, forward strand.
TCTGCAGAATGAGTCAGGCTGATGCACAGTGACCAAATGCAGACTACGAAGGACCTTGAAACAATCTTGGCATGGGTCACTTTTTTCCCCTCTTTTTACCATGGTCGTTTTGTTGTAGTACCGTCTCCAGCCACCAGATGGCAGTTGACCGTTACCAGTTCCAGAATGAGGAGGAAGCCTTGTCGTCGGGGTCGGAGTTCACCGACTGGTCACGGTCTTTGCCGTCAGGACACTATCAGCAAACAGGAAGTAATTGGCTCCAATTGCCCGTTTGACAGTTGGGCTAGTAGGTCCCAAAGTGCTTCCTAACTCAGCCAGCAGCGAATCAGAATCAGTTTTATTCGCCAGGCAAGATATACAAGCACAGAATTGACTGTGGCAGGAAAGTGCAAACATAGAACAGTTATGGAACATAATGAAGGTAGATGAAAATATAAGAATCTATTATACAATACAAATAAGATAGAAAGTGGACACGAGCTGTACAGATGAGATAATCATTTTCCATTTCACTCATCACAAATGTCCTTTTCAAAATGTAGCCATTAGATATACCCCTGCAGAGCTACAAAGACTGTATACATCATTGCGATTGACCAATATGTTACAGTGAGATTTACGTAGGAGCAGCAGGAACCAATTACTGGGACAGAGTTGAAGTTGAAAATACCGGTCTAATTTCATTAACATTCTATGACTGAGTATTTACTGCTGCGGTGAAGATGGCTCAAGCATTCCTCACACATCTTGGAAACGTCGTCCAATGTGCCCAAACGCTTCATTAACCTTTGTCATTTCCAACCACTTTGGCCTCATAATTTAGCCGAACGCGCGCACACGTGCACACGTGCACACGTGCACGCAGCTTCGCACTGAGGCTGGAACACACTCAGACACACTCGAGAACGTCCGCAGGGACGTGCATGCATGCACGCTCACGCAGTGCACCGACGCACACCGACGCGCACACGCACGCGCACACGCACCCGCACACGAACGGGCGTGCACGCACGGAGATAGTCATTCTCAGCATGCTCCGGTCTCCCCCTCAGAATTGCACGGAGAGAGTGCGAAGCTTTGAAATTAACCAAATGTCATAGTTTAAGTGTGGTTTCTCCAACACACACCAGATAAAGAAAGTTTCAGGGTCAGTTTGGTTCCTCGGGAATTTTAATGAGGCTCCCCTGAATTCTAAAGAGACAGGCTCCATTAAGAGGCCGCAAATCTTTTCACTCACATTGAAGTCAACCAGCCACGTCCGTGAACTGGAAAAGAAAAGGTTTTGAAAACAACGAGACTGGAGTCCCATCGCATTCCTGAAACGCGCAGATGAGAACAAGGGGTGGGGCTAATTCAAACGTTTCGATCCGGATGCTAAGTCTTTCATCGTTCCTCCGCCCTCCACCGTGGCACGCCACCCTCCGCCCTCCACCCGGGCACGCCACCCTCCGCCCAACCCTTCCCCTCGACCTGCTCCGGTCTGCCCAAGGTTAACCAGGAACCAATCAGAAGTGCAGTCCTTCGCTAAGAAGCTCAGGGAATCTCCAAATCCTCATTACTTGCACGCCACACAGGAACATACTGATTTTCACACTCCAACGCATCCAATTGGAAAAAGCCAGTGCATCTGAGGGTAGCAAATTGCCAAAAAACCCATAATCACATTTTGACAGTAGCGTAAGTGTATATCACCTTACAAATCCGGCTCTCCTGCTACGAGGGGAGATGCACTTGCTAATTAGTGATAGGGGGAGTGCTGAGCACTTTAGAGGAGGCTACATCGGGTGCACTTGATTTGCCTGGTCGCCAGTGATCAATTAGAATCCGGATGGTCGCAGATCATGATGGAATGGGGGAGGCGGCGGAGGGGAGGGGGGATAATTCCACAGTCCTTAAGATTCTAAACTCCGTCATGCTGGAGGCAGAGGGAAGCACTTCACCACTGTCTTCCAGCCCCGTCTCAACCCCACCATGTGGTCTCCGCAGGATGCCTGTCAGCACACTGTCGAAGCCAGCCTGCCTGGCAGCCCCCATGGCCTCCTCCCCCCCCCCCCCCTGCAGAATCAGTATAAAGCCCCCTTACCTTTGTCATCCTCTGCACGACTGAGCTCATCTATTCCAATTTACTGGCCTAATGTAATCAGTGGCTTGGCACAGAGAGAGAGAGAGAGAGAGATGAGAGAGAGGAGGGAGGGAAGAGAGAGAGGAGAGAGAGAGAGGGAGGGGAGAGAGAAGGGGGGTGACGGAGAGAGAAGAGAGGAGGAGGCAGAGGTGGAAGGGGGAAGAGGAGAGGAGGGAGGCAGAGGAGGGGAGAGAGACGGAAAGAGAGGGACAGAGAAGGAGGAGCAGGGAGAGGGGAGGAAGAGAGGAGGGAAAGACGGAAAGAGAGGAGGTAGGGAGGGAGAGAGAGAGACGGAAGAGAGAGGGACGGGGGACGAGGGAGAGAGAGAAAGAGAGGAGGTGAGGGAGGGGAGGGATGGAGGGGGAAGGAGAGGAGAGAGAGAGGGAGGGAAGGGAGGGAGAGGGAGGGAGGGAGGAGGAGGAGGGAGGGAGGGAGAGGGAGGGAGAGGAGAGGAGAGAGGAGAGAGAAGGAGAGAGGGAGAGAGGGGAGAAAGAGGGAGAGGGAGAGAGGGAGAGAGGGAGAGGGAGAGAGGGAGAGAGAGAGACAGAGGGAGAGAGAGAGAGAGGGAGAGAGAGGGGAGTTCGCCTCAGGTCTCCTTTGGTGGCAGACTGCACAGGCCTGCAGCTGAACTCATCTCCAGCCTCATAACATCTTGATTGGGGGGCTCAGAGGTGTGTGCTTGTGTGTGTGTGTGTTGAAGTTCTTGATTGTCGTGTGTCAAATACAATGAAATACTGGTTCTCCCTGCCTTAATACAAGGGGACATCATCACCCCCTGGGTAACACAAGCCTTTGCAGACGCTCTGTACCCAGACCAGGAACACAGTTACACATAGTGTACATTATATATTTTTGTATACATCATAGACAATAACAGTACGCGACAACAATGTGAAGGGCCAATGGGTGTCTCAGCTGATTGGCTGATTGTATATTGCCACAAATCCACCTTAATGACCCTCGCACACTGACGCACGCATGCACAACCTCCCTCTTAATTGATCTACTTTCAACCACACACATCTGATGGTGAAAAAGTGGTTTGTAACAGTCCGGGTCTAGTGATTCAATTATATTTCCAGCCGATTATATCTTTAGATTCTTTTTTTTCTGCCCCAAAGTTGGCGCAATCACCAAAATGGCGTCCCTCTAAGAACAGAACAAAGCTCGTGGGAAATTAGAACTTTCTAGGCCTGACTGCACATCAACGGAGGATGGAATGGAGAGATACACACACACACGCACACACACACACACACACACACCCGTCCAGACGCGCACACACACGTCAAAACGTGTCTGTACGACTGTGATTACGGTGACACCAAGCGCAGAGAAACCCAAATTAATAATTGAGATGTCTAATGATGGTGTGATAACAGTGAGCACAGACAAAATGCTCCAATCCAGGCCCTAAATGAGTTACACTGATGCATATGTACTTTCAATGACCTCCAAAAAGTAAAAAAAAAAAAAAATACAATCAAATTGTGAGAAATGTTTTAAATTTCAGCTAGATTGCCTTCAGATATTCCCAGATGTGGCTTATTGTAGAAGCCATGGTTGAAATGTGTGTTTCTGTCTGGCCCTCAGGGCCCAGAAGCCCTCCATTTCTGCACAGCCCTCTATCTCTGTTCCCCTCTCTCTGTTCCCCTCTCTCTCTTTCTAGCCCTCTATATGTGTTCCCCTCTCTCTCTTCCCCTCTCTCTCTTTCTAGCCCTCTATATGTGTTCCCCTCTCTCTCTCCCCCTCTCTCTCTCTAGCCCTCTATCTCTGTTCCCCTCTTTGTCCCTCTCTCTCTTTTTAGCCCTCTATCTCTGTTCTACTCTCTCTCTCCCTCTCTCTAGCCCTTTATCTCTGCTCCCCTCTCTCTTTCTCTCTCTTCCCCTCCTCTATCTGTTGCCCTCATGCTCCACCTCTCTTTCCCTTCAGCTACCCATGTCATTTTCCTCATCTCTCCCTCTCTCTCATCCCTGCCTCTGTTATCCGTCTCTGAGGGTGTGCTCTCTGGCTTCTCCTTCAGTCTCTCCATCTGGATCTCGCTGCTCGAATCTTCTCATCTCTCTCCGGCTCCTTTCCCTCCCTCCCTCCCTCCCTCCCTCCCTCCTCTTATCGCTCTGTCTTGTTCTCTGAGTTCTAATCCTTTCTCCTCTCTCCGTTTTCATGTCTGCTCTACCTCCCTTTCCCTCCCTCCTTCTACCCCCCCCCCCCCGACCCTCTCTCTCCTTCCCTCCTTCCTCAGATAATGCTGCTGACCGACCCGGAGGTTGAGAGCAGCTTGCTGATCAGCTCAGATGAGGGTGCCAGCTACCAGAAGTACCGCCTCAGCTTCTACATCCTCAGCCTGCTCTTCCACCCTGAGCAGGAGGACTGGATCCTGGCCTACAGCCACGACCAGAAGGTGAGAGCCAGGATGGGGCACTCTCACAGACACACACACACACAGATACAGCACACACACACACGCTTACACAGACACACACGCTTACACAGACACACAGACACAGCACACACAGACACAGCACACACAGACACAGCACACACAGACACAGCATAAGAACATACACAGACAGATACAGCACACACACACACGCTTACACAGACACACAGACACAGCACACACAGACACAGCACACACAGACACAGCGCACGCACATACACAGACAGACACAGCACACAGATACAGCACACACACAGACTAAGCATGCACCCACACACACATACTCAGACACAACACTCAGACAAAGCATACACACACACACACACACACACACACACAGCACACACACAGATGAAGCACGCACACACACACAGCACTCACACAGGCACAGCATGCACACCCAGAGACAGACACAGCGTGCGCACGCGCACACACACGGCTGTGAACATCAATGCCACGAACGCCGCCACCCACACCTACTCGCATAAACACTCATACTGTAGCTTTGGGTACATACTGACACTACATGCTTACACACTGGCACTCCAGAGTGGATCCGTCACACTTAATAGACACACACACACTCTCACTCACAAGCGAGGGTGCTGAGGGAGGCCGTCTGTGTCTTGGCCTCTGTCGTACGCCAGAAGGAGCGAGCCACAGACGCCGACGGGATGGGAGAGAGAGGGTGACACTGCTAGGCTACACTTCAGCTCTAAAACCTGACTCATGGTGGGGGGGGGGGGGGGGGGGGTGTGGTGTGTGTGTGTGTGGGTGGGTGTGGAATAGAGAGAGACAGAGCAAGACAGAGCGGGAGGGGAACAAAGCGATGGAGACTAAACGGAATAAATGAATAGCATAATTAAATGTTTAAATCAAGTGTTCTCGTTGGCCTTCAGTTCAAAATGAGTGGTGTACACAAAGAACCGTGTTCGACAGGCAAAGTCGACTGCGCACTCAAAACTTGTCACTTTTTGCCCTTTTCAAACAACCACCGTTTTAATGGCCCACACTCCTGGGGAATTTGAAGTACGAGTCAATGAGTCTTTCAGCTCAAACCCCTAAAACTTGAACTGTAATATTCACCCCAAAATATTGTAGCGATGGAAACACCAATAACGCAGAAGGACAACAGCACGGTTCAGAAAAACAAACTAACTCCTGCTTTTTCTACGCTCATCCATTCCCCCATTTCTTCTCTTCTCCCTCTTCTCTTCCTCTCTAACCCAACGCAGAAGAGATGTAACCGCTCATTTCGTTGATGGTTCTCTGTAGAACAACGGGACATTTTTCAAAACTCAGTCAAAAGTAATCGTTTCGGTTGAAGGCAATTTCTATTTTCATGATTTGAACCCAGCTGAGCCGGATATCAGCCCAGACTGCCATGTTGAGACCTCAGCCTGCCTGATACAACTTATTACGCCCCCACACACCCCTCGCTCCCCTGCATCCACAGGTTAAGGATCTCCATGGTGATGTTTTTCCTATTCAAATCTGGCCCGTCAAGTTAGTGAGATCGCTCTAAAAAAAACACACAAAAAAACATCAACGAAATGGAGCCAAAGTGAAATGACATTTTCCACCTGTCCACCCCTTCTAGCTAGCTACGTAGGTAGCAAACTGACTTTCACCTTGACCCTAAACAAGAAGCCTTTGATTCCCTCCAAATATTTAAACACGAAGGACATTACATATTCATTGAAACAATGGATTAAGAGGTGATAACCTTCCCAGTCAAGACGGCCCCAAACACACTTCACAATGTACCCAGAACTTGTACCCTTTCTGCTTACCGTCGAGGCAGAGGAGGAAGCGATAGGAAATAAGGAAGGATGTATTCCTGTGTGTTTCAGACACTGGAATGTATTGCCATTTAGAGAATGGGCACTGCACATGAATAAAAGGCTTTCCTTGCACCCGCGCTGTTTGGCTGCTAATGTTTCGTCTTAGATGAGTTATGAAACTGATACTTGTTGTTTTGTTTGTTTCTTTTTTCCTCCTGAGGCATGAGTTGGAAATAAATATCTCTGGAGATTTTGGAAAGTTCTAGAATGCACCTGGCCATGAAACACTAGGGAAACTTTAGAATAGAGTACAAGTTCACGTGTTAGCGTCTCTCTCTCTCTCTCTCTCCGTCTCTCTCCCTCTCTCTCTCTCCGTCTCTCACTCCTGCACACACACAGTTACACAAGACAGTATACTCAACACACACACACAATCTTGTCTTTTTTTGTATCGCACTCTCTCTCATTTTTTCCTTCCCTCCAGTCCTGTCTCGCTCCCTCCCTCCCCCTGCCTCTATTTTCTCCACCCCTCCCAGCACTCTTCTGCATTCGTAGATTGAGAGACCCCGTAGGGCAGAGCAGTACGTATTTCAGGGTGGAACTCTCTAGTCTGCCTGACTCCCCTCCTCTCGTCTCTCCACCCTTCCTCTCTCTCAGCAACCCCCCCTCCATCTCTCCTTCCAACCACTTTTACCATCGCTCCCATTCTTTTTCCCTCTCTCATTCGCTCTACCCTCTCTCACTCTCTACACCCTCCCTATCTCTCCCTCTCCTATTTTACTCTATCTCTCCCATTCTCCTTCTATACTCTCACTTGTTCCCTCTCACATTTTATACTGTCTCTCTCTCTCCCCCCCCCCTACAGTGACTTGGCCTGGCTAAGTGCTAACCCAGTGTTGGTGGGAGTTGATTAGTCAAAGTGATTTGCTACCTCAGTGTGCTCTCTGCAGCCCAGCTTCAGAGCTATATCTCAGCACCCTGGCTGTTCCCTCACCCACGCCTGGCATGGAAATACAAGAACCGTATTCTACTTTCCGGTATGCAAACGGCATCCTTGCTCCGTGGCCTTGGACAGAGCACTTTATTGCTGTGTTCTATCACTTGGAATACCCTCTCGACAGAAAAGAATCTTTGTAAAAATGGACGTGGTAGGTTCGTGTTGCCATGACACCTAGCAGACCTGTGCTGACAATACTCTGTAGTTCACGTGTTTGCTGGTTATTTCAGCAGAAATGGTCAACTCTCCTGTTTTGTTTGTGTTTCGTTTAACTAATCTGACTGAATAATATCAGGCATCGATTAATAGAGAGAGTTTGCTGTTGCTATCCAAGGGTTTGACTTCACCCTTCAGGAAAACGTAAATAAACACCAAAAAATAAACAAGCGGCGTCCCAATTGAGTTTGTTGCTAATATAATAATGTTTACTTTCTCCGCATGGCTGCTCATGTTTCAAATAGAAAAAGTCCAAACGAAAACATTGCAACTGCATTCACGCCTCATTTGATACCTGCCTGTAAATCAAGAGGCGTTTGCCCTTGCAGGTGTTAAAAATCAAAAAGAGGCAATCAATCAAATAAGCACATTGACAAGTTTGTTCTACGGTTTTCGGGCAAGTAAGCACAAGTCATCGCAATAGGTATAAAATGACAGCCCAAGAAACAACAAACGCACGGATGTTAAGACTTGTAGTGTTCACCTCCGCATCTAATGTGCGAAAAAGATGTCAACAAATCGGATACAGTGCCAGAGACGTAGAAATCAGCGGAAAATCTAGTAAACGCTAGTTGCTCGGAGCCAAAAAATAGGCATTGTCCATTGGTTTTCAAAATAGATGACTGTGGTGTGGGTGCTGAGTGAAATTTCTCCACCACTCCCCCAATTGTCAACCCCCTTGTCCATCACCCTCACCCATGTTACGCCTCGACACACCCTCCCCACCCCTCAATATGACACCGACTCACCCACTTCCCCACCAGCCTGCTCCACCCCACAGTGTGACTCTCACGCTATTCCCACTAAATGAGGACTTCTTTCTCTAACGGTTTCCCATTCTGTTAAGTCGACTCTTTCCCGTGTGTAGGCCTACATTATAGTATTTCCTATGAATCGCTCTTTAGTCAATCGTGAGGAGTAGGTGCTAATCTTGCAGTTCTAGACTCTATGTAAATGACCCGCTGTAGTCTGAACTTACTGCGTAAACATCGGTTTGGCTACTCGTAGGAGCCACCGCTCTGTTAGTTCGTTAAGCTCCCGATATCACGCTGTCGGCCAATCGCACGCCCTTGCCCTCCCACCCTCCCCCCCCCTTGTCACCTCTGAGTTACACCGCCTGCTCAACCATCACATCAGTCGACCTCTTCGCTTTCTCACTAGAAGATGTCGAGTCTTGTTTAAGAGCGAGCCTGAGCGTTCCCCCCACCGCATGCATGTCACCAAAGCACAAGATTCCCGCTCTAGCCCTCTCCGTAAATCTAATCAGCCTTTATACACCACGGGTTCATGTTGCCCCGCCCCCCTCTCGCTTGTTTGCCTTCCCACCACCCCCCTCTCCTTGATCCCTGACAACCAGTATGTGGATTGTGAGGGACTAAGGCAGGTGGCTTGTGTGATTGTTAGTCTTAGGATTATGGCGCGTGTTTGTTAGGATCTGGCTCTATGATATTGCTTTGTCTAAAGACGAGATAGTAGGAACGTCTGTAGGTTATCTCTGATAGTAATGCCCTCATGTCTTATTTGTGTGTGTCTTCTTCCTGGTTCAGTCCTCTTTTACGCTACGATCTTCCAGTGGAGTTGGCAGAGGGCAATGGTCCATTTATTATAGAGGAAAGTTGCGCCCCTGCCAACGGCATTCGATTTTGCGGTACTGGGTAAGTAGATCACTGTCGACCTGCAAGCGCCCAGCAAAGTATGCCTGGATGGCCTCAGTATAACCATTGTATATATCTACAAGGAATCTACGTCCAATTTAGAAAATCCGGTAGTGCACACTTCTGCACTCCCGAACCGGCCCAGATGAGGGCATACTCTGGATCAGTACCCTGCTTGCCGTATGAGTCAAGAAATTTAAACTGTTACCAAGCACGCTTTATCCAAGGGTGAATCTTGCATTTGTTTGTTTTGTTTTTTAATCCAAGAGGATTTATGTTCCTGGGGAATCTCCATTTTAGGTCTAATTTAGAGGTAATTTAGACTGAACCATACTTTTGAGAGGTCGCGGTTCTGCTGCGGCGTCGTCTGCCCCCGTTTGCCTGCTGACGCTCTCGTTCCGTAGGCGACCTTTCGTTCCTTTCTTACGTAACTTCCTTTAATCGTGACGTCACTTCTCGTTTTCAAACTCAACGTCTTTTCATCTCGAAGCTACTCTGAAAAAAGATGTCGAAACACTAACAAGCTGAGGCAGTTGGGAGTGACGGTTGCTACTGATCTGCAGAGGAGTTCACTCGGTACGAAGGCTGCGGAAGGATCCGGAAGGCCCAAATCTGGCCCGTACCCGCGTGAGCTGAACGAAGACGTCATGTCTGGAGAAAGCTTATATTACTCCTGTCGACCTGCAATTACATTCTAGGAAAAGCAAGACAGAGATGGCGGTTATTTATTCCTCCCGTAGCCTGAAATGTACGATGCTGTCATGTGTGTTATCATCATCTTCTTCTCACCTGGATTAGTAAACGAAAAAGCTTGTAATGAGAGAGATGAAGGGACAGAAAAGTAGGTCATTACACTCCGAGCTCCATTTTATCATGGAAATTACCAATACTGCCAATAAGTGTCATAATTAGGACTGTAGGCTCTCGCTGGTTCCTGCCTATCCTTCGCCATCGCCTCTGATTCCAAAGTCCTTTTTATACATTTTTCATGGCGTTATAATTAAATGCCCGCTCGCCGTTCCTGCTGGCTTCGGCGGCAGGCGAATCAATGACTTTCCCTCCGCTCCTTAACGATGCCAGGATACACGGGTGGAGCCCGTCTGGGGGGGGGGGGGGGGGTAAGCGAAGGAAGGGGTGAAGGAGCGCAAGGAGCATTCTGCTTGGCGTGAAGCGTCCCTGGAGCCCTTGAAAAAGCAGCGTACAAGTTAGGCGACAGGAGACCACATGGCTGCTGCTGACCCCCAGGGTCTGACACTCGGAAGGCGAGGACGGTGTCGGATACGGATGGGGCGGGAGGACGATGTTGTGCGCGACGGTTGTCATCGCGACACAATGTGCAGGGAGCATATCTGGGATCGTAACAACAACCCCCCGGCGGTGACACGTTACAGGGGGACTAGATATCGCGTTGCCTACTCACACTCTGTCGTCCCTCCGGTCAGAGGGGGGGGGGGGAGGGCAGGGGAGAGGGGCAGGGAGGGGTCTATTATCCCGCTGAAACCCATTTTGTCTCCTCACAGGTCGAAAATAGGTTTGGACAAAGAGCCTGGATTGATCCACCTGGAAACCAGCATATCCGAAGGACGTGAGTAATTGATTTCCTTGAGTTCCAGCTCAAAGTCCTAACCTGCCACGTCAAACTGAAAGCGGGCGGAGTGGAGGCAGCTGAGGGTGTGCGTGGCGGAGGTGAGAAAGATGAGCATAGACGCAAGTTAGCTAAGCGCGACAGAAGGGAGGCCCAGGTAAGGGGACGCAGAGAGACGACTGAGGGAAAAAGTAATGCATACATTAGACTGTCTTTAAGAAGCGATTGACTTTCCCCATGCACCCAAACGTCCTGAATGACAACGAGAAGTGCTGACAGGTTTTGTGTTTTGCGAGATGCTTCTGTACATGTGATTCAGACACACGTTTCCCTGATCTGCCGAAAGAAAGCATGACAATTATGTTTATATATTCCCGATAAAAACACAATAGGCCACCCCATACGATGATTATGATGGACAACTACAGATAACTACAGAAATGACTGATATATAATACATTGATGTTATCAGATATTTAGCCATATAGTACGTGTGGAGCCAATACCAGCAGTAGTATTTCTCCGCCTCCATGTGACCCTGACCTTCTCTCCTAATGTCCCTCCAACGAGAAAGGGTGCTGGACATCCTCTCTAAGCTTCACGAGAAGGGAAAAAAATCGAATAAAACGGATTTTTCCGCACTATCCATATATCTCCCAGATAGAACCTACTCTTAGTCGGGCTGGAGGGAGTAGTTATCGGGAATGCGAGTTCAGAGAAGTTGGAGGGTCGGGTGAGGGGGAGGTCGTGGGTGTATCAAGCCAGTTGGCTGCGCGTCGCACCCCCCCCTATCTCCCCTCCCCCCCACCCCCTGTGACTTGGCCCTGCCTGCCCCTGTGGAAGGCCATCTCTATTGATCATGTGCATGAGGACGAGGGACAGACGCGCCGTTAGCAGAAGCTAACTCACACGGACAGCCTCCTCCTCCGCAACGCGATTGAAGGCAAAGAAAGCAATTGGCCTCTGTGGTCCTGCCTCTCTGGCCCTCCCCCCCCCCCTCCTCCACTCTGCTCTGAGGCAGGGAAACTTTATTGATGCCATTAATACGAGGGGCAGATGGAAGCTGGGCGAAGGCTGTCCTTCTCTCTGACAGCTAATGCTATCCCTGACCATGTGTGCGGAGAGATCTGTGTCGGCGGGTATGTGCAGTACGTGTGTCTGTCCTAAAGCACGCCTTTTTAGCTGCACTTGTGTGGGCTTGCGTGCGGTCATTTAACCGTGCGCGCGCACCCCGGATCTCGTGCGTGTGTATATATATCTCACTGAGTTTTTTCTTTTTTTTTGTCCACAGTGGCGCTGTACGTCACTTGCAAGTTGCAGAACTGCACCGACGCCAACAAGGGCAAGCCTTTTCCCGGGTACATCGACCCCAACTCCCTGGTGGTGCAGGACGAGTACGTGTTCGTCCAGGTAGGACACGGCGCCCGGTCAGACACCAGCACATTAGCGCTGTCCGCCCGGAAGATGGACACTGTGCTCCGAAATGACAAGTCAAGAATATCACAGACAGTCTGTCCGAGGGGAAATTCATCATCGCCCTTTCGTGCAGAGAGCTGTTTCCCTGCGTTGGAGACAGATGTGCGTTTGGCGTCGCGGTGAGACGCGGCGCCGAAGGTGTAATAATGCGTTTCTGTTCAACGCTTTCTTGAACGCGCAGGTATCCACTGGTGGACGCGTGATCTACTACGTGTCGGCGAAGAGAGACGTGTTCACGCCGATGAAATTGCCCAAGTACACTTTGCCTAAGGTAACCTCCCTGACCTGAAAGAATCAACTTAGCATAAAACAGAAAGAAAGTAAAGGAAACTGAACTTCTATCCAGCATTTGATGCCTGTTTATCTATTAATTAATCTATTAACAACTCCCAAGCCCGATAGTTATTATGGATTCATTTGTTTCAGAATGTACGTTTTCACAGTGCTGGTATGCTAATAAGCAAGCCAAGTAGCGTATGGTATTATTAAGTGTCAGACTCTGAGTATGTGGAGCTCCGTGTAGTGTGTGAGAGAGCAAGGGCCAGGATCAGCTCACAGGGGCATGCAGCATTGTAATGCCATGCGGTCCTTTTGTAAGTATGCGCTCAAGAGTTTGAGCGTGCGCGCGCGTGCTCAAGCCATTGTGAGTGGGTAGGTTTGTATGACTGTGATTGTGTGCGCGACTGAGTGCAAGTCTGTGTGTGTGTGTGTGTGTGCGGGCGATTATGTGTCGTTGCACAAATGTGTGGGTTTTGCAACTGTGTGCGCGTACGTGTGTGTGTGTGCGCGTGCGTGTGTGTGTGTGTGCGTGCGTGTGTGTGTGCGCGTATTATTTTGCTCGTGACCCTTCTTGTCACTTTCCTAGTTGTCAAATGAAACATGTTTTATTCAATCAAGTCCCCAGGTAGTCTGCTTGCTCACACAAGGCGTTATTGGCACAGCCAGTGGTAGATGAGCTAGCCAGCTAACCAACCAGTGTGAACCTCCCTGTGCTAGCTGCTGTTAGATCCGCCCCAACAAGCTCAGTTTAAAGGTAATAAGCAAGGCTATCTTTTCAGTGGCGTAGCAAAGGTAAATTATGCATTCCTAACGCTGATTATGAATAGGAATTAGCCAAGTGGGGGGGCTTCTGAAGAAATCGGAAGCAACCAGACCGAACTGCGTCACTTGTGGAATAACTTGCTTGTCTTGTTGCATGCATTATCATTCCACACTCTCTGGTTGTTAGGTAAAAAAAAAAAAATCAAATAGTTCTGAATGTCAGTTGTATTTACTGTTAATCAAGAGAGAGGTTCCTTTAGATTAGACAATCATTTGTTTGAGTTATTTGTAGTTTCTGCTAAATTATTCAAAACCTCAGATGTTACAGTGCAACAAAAAGACGATTTTCAAGAGACAGGCTACCGTCGCGAAAAAAAATCAGTGACCGAGAATTAATTCAAATGTCGTCATCATTTCGTTCGACCCCCCCCCCCCCCCCCTAAAAGGTTAGGTTTCACCAAAGTTCAGTGCAGTCGTCCAATCCCCTGCCCTTGTTCCTGCGTCCACCAGGACCTGCACGTGATCAGCACCGATGAGAACCGCGTGGTGGCCGCCGTTCAGGAGTGGAACCAGAACGAGACCTACAACCTGTACGTGTCGGAGACGGCCGGCGTGTTCTACACCCTGGCCCTGGAGAACGTGGTCAGCAGCATGGGACCGGAGGGGAACGTCATGGTGGACCTCTACGAGGTACGCGTTGCTGGGAGACGGAGTCTGCTCTGGTCTGGTCTTGACTTGTCTGTTCTGGTCTGGACTGGCCTGTTCTTGACTGCTATTGGCCAACATGTCGTTCCTTTACATCAGCTGACATCAGTAAAAAAAAAAAAAACTGTTTGAGGTGCCCATAATTAAATTCCATTGAATTCAAACGAGGCTACCGATGGAATATAGTCGTAGGCTTCAACCTCAAAGTCTCCAGAGCTAATGCATGATTCCCTATGAAGTGCTCCTTGATAAAAACCTGCCAAGTACATCTTTGTTTGGAAGGCAATCTCCCCTAGCTAGATTAGGGCTCTCGTATTGGGTTACACCAACCTGCGATCAATGTGTGAGCCAGAACAGGGAGCGCTCAACTCATTTCAGAGACAAACTCCCAAGAGCTCTCCCTGTTGCCATTTTTTCCAAAAGGAACATTGCATGAATACGAAGCAGCCACAATCTGCTGACATACAGTAACACTACGGCTTCAGATGTAGGCTGAGGCTGGGGGTATAGATTTTGCCGGGCGGGAGGATCGTTTCGTTTCTCACATGAGTAAGTGCAGATGTTGGTGGGCAACTCGCACACCCTGCTACAGCGTCAGGGAACTGCAGTCCATCTGTCAGGTTAGGTTACAGGAATCCACAAAGTCGTTACGCGAGGGGGGGAGAAATTAATCGGCGGTGTATCCAAATCTTCGAAAGCCTCACGGATAAAGATATCCGCAACCTGAATAATTAAGGTGCCCCAAACCACATCGTTTGACTTGCCGGGGAAGGAATCACATATTGTCATCTTGATTGGGGTTACCAACCCGAGCCGTTGCGTATGCTAAAATCTTTTGCTCCAAGGCGAGACTTGAGTATTTGGCCATTATTGAAGAGGATAGGGAGTAGTTCTTCATGTGCCAGAGCCTGATTCTAAACTCCATGTTCTCTCTCCGGGCGCTCCCTAAGGTGTCTGTCTGACTCGCCGTGGACACCCGCTGATTGCTTCAAATCTACACACACAATCAATCATGTGTTGCTTAACTTGTTTAGGTCGTTTTTTAGGGGGTGGGGGGGTGGGGGGGTGGTGGTGGGGGGGTGTCGACTCCATTCCTTTGAGTGGGTTGTTTACCAATACTGCCTAAAGGCGTTTAATCATTCTCACAGTACGTCGTCTACTTATATGACTATTACAAAAAAAAGAGTAAACACGTCAGCCCAGTGCGTTTCTGTGATGTGGTAATGTTAGCCCCATGGTGTCGGTGTTTTCGTCCGTGTTCATAGGTGGCTGGGATCAAAGGGATGTTCCTGGCTAACAAGAAGGTGGAGAACCAGGTGAAGACCTACATCACCTACAACAGAGGGAGGGACTGGAGGTTGCTGGAAGCCCCCACCACTGACCTCAGGGGAAACAGCCTCCACTGTGTGCTGGTGAGAGTGTGTGTATAAGTATGTGTCTTTTTGCATGTATGTGTGTGTGTGCGCATGGACTGGTGAGAAAGTGTTTGTGTGTGTGCATGGACTGGTGGGAGTGTGTGTGTATGGACTGGTGAGAGTGTTTGTGTGTGTGTGTGTGTGTGTGTGTGCATGGACCGGTGAGAATGCGTGTGTGTGTGTGTGTGTGTGTGTGTGTGTGCATGGACCGGTGGGAGTGCATGCGTGTGTGTGTGCATGGACCGGCGAGAGTGTGTGTGTGTGTGTGTGTCTGTGTTTGCGTGCTGGTATCAGATGACACGCTGCCGCGGGAGAGCAAAAGAGAAGGAAAGTACGCGAGGAGGGAGTTTGCAGCCAGCGAGAAAGAAGGAAAGACAGAGCGCGCTCTCATCAAAGCCAGGCCTTGTCAGAAGCTGAGTGATCCCGACCGCGGCGGCGGCTCCATCTCTCAGGAAGAGCGGCGCTCGCTCGTCAGAGCTGAGCGCTCCCAGGCCTTCCCCGTTAAAAGGTCAGCCGTCTTGATCCAGCCCAGTGGGCTGACCTCCCATTTAGACAGAGAGAGAAGTGTCAGGGCAAGGCAGATAGACAGACACATCCATTTCCCTTTTGTTTTCCAACAAACTTCACTTCGGAGCCCCGGGAGCCTGTGATGTTTATTGGAGTCGGGTGTGTTCCTTTGCCGTTTCCTTTCTCTAAATGACTCTCGCTCGAATAAGGTTAGTTCCCGGAAAAAACGACTACAAAAGAAGTTCTACCCTTTCCCAGACTGCAACTTTGAAACGACAATACAGTATAGCCGGCTACAAAACATTTGTAAAAAAAATCCTCAAGCAGTCAGGTATTCGTCGGGAAGACCAAATAACTGGAGTAAATACGCAGGTAAACAAAACCAAATGATGAACTTGTGTTTGATGTTTGTCCGTCTGGTCTGAGCCCCCCCCCATGTCAACCCCTCACCCACGGAAGGAGCAGATGGCATCCATAAATACACCCTAAGAAGAACAACACTGATAAACTAATTACAGTAGTCCTACAGTAGTAGAGCTTGTTCCGGTCCCAGGTTCTAGTCATTTGTCAGGGAATATCTGACTTTTAATAAACCCCTTTAACACCCCGTCACAACATAGCTCGCGCCACTGGCATTTGCCTGTGTTGTAATGAGTTTAGTGTCTGTAAAGGTTAGACTAATCAGAATTAATGGTTAGGCCGTGTCAGTGGGGGGTGGGGGGGGTGTGGGAGTGTGCGTGTCAGCGTTCCCGATAGACCGCATGACGGGGTGTTGGTTTGTTTGTATTTGTGTTCTCGTAAACGCCGATGGTCTAATGCGTAAGGGCCAACGCAGTCACTGTGTACTGATCGCTTTCCTCACGTGTGTGTGTGTGTGCGTGCGTGCGTTTAAACGTGTTCCAGTGTATGTGCACGTGCGGGATAAAAACGTGTTCCAGTGTATGTGTGTGCGTGCGGCGTTTGAAGGCGTTCCAGTGTGTTGCGTCCTCTTGTAACATATGTGACTGCTTGTTCACTCTCGCGTAAACGTGTTGGAGCGTATGTGCGTGTACGCTTATGTAAACGCGTGCACCTTTACGTCTGTTCGCTTGCATAAACGTGTGCACGTTTGTGTGTGCGCTCGCATGAACATGGTAACATGCGTGTATCTCTGTCCCCTCAGCCGTACTGCTCCCTGCACCTCCACCTCCACGTTTCGGCCAATCCTTACACCTCTGGGAACATCGCCAGCAAGGACTCGGCTCCAGGAATCATCATGGCTTCAGGTAGGAAGAGAAGGAGGACGAATTCGGAACTTGGTCATGACTCTTGTTTGTTTTCACACCAACAACCTTTAGCTGAGCCTGCCTGGGCGGGTTTGAATGTTGAAGGTTTGGAACGGCGAATGTCAGATCTTTTATATATATATATATTATTTCTAAAATGTTGTCTCCTCAACTCATCGTTCCTCCTTTCTTTTTGTTTCCTGAATTGTTTCCATGCAAAGTTCCTGGCTTGCTTTCAGAGTTTGCCGTGTTCAGCGTTGCCCGACACAGGCTGCTGTCCTAGACATGTCTTCCGCCCAGACGAAAATGGGTCAAAGAGAGTCCCAGAGTGTAACTCCATCCATGTGTTGAACACAGATGGACTCGGCTAAGTGTGACCCTTGAGACTCGGAGTGGGAGCATAACATTTTAGAAAGCGTTTGTTACCCCGTCTCCCTCCCTCTCTCTCCCTCTCTCTCTTAAAGTGCCTTCTCCTATTCAAGTATGAAAACAGCTCAACACAACTGACAGCTTAACTTCTTTGTACTATGCAGCGCACCGCTGTTAACAAGAGACACACACGCGCGCGCACGCGCACACGCTTGATGTGTGACGAGATATGATGTGAGGTTATGTCTCCCAGACTGCGGGGGCGGCTCGTCTCTGCGTCTAGCCCGCTCCGTCACCAGACGGCTTGCTCCGCCCACAGGGGCACCGCGCAGAATGGTCTCGTCACCTCACGTTTGAGGACAAACCCCCTTTAAAACACTGGAGTAGTGCGCAGTCTTACCCAGAACAACAGCCATCAAGACTATTCCTTCTGGCAGCCCGACGTTGCCCGCGTTCAGGGGACACTGGTTTCTCACGTAGCCTTAGCGAAGCAGAACTAGGAGGAGGGGGATGGAGGGGAACAGCAGGGGTCTCCCCGGTGACATCTCACCTGTGCTCCCCTTCCTCCTCGTCACAGGAGGTAACTCCACGTGACACTTCTCAGACCTACGGAGTCACGGAAGGGACAAGTTTGACGCAAACGTTGGGCTTGCGTCCGTTTGTCAGCGTGTTAAGGGGTCTTTGAGTGGTCATTTTGAAGGTTTTAAGATGCATTTCTGATCACAATAGCCCTGAGCAGGACTTGAGGGCAAAATAAAAATCGGAAAAAATCTGTACATTTCAGAAAGATTAACATTTGAGTTAATTACATTTGTATTTTTTGGGTGGTTAAACCATGAGATCAGCTTTAATCATTGCAGCAGTGTTTTAAACCCTGTCTTACTGATCCAATGTAGTAATGAAAATACAGCATATGGTATGAGTTTCCTTTCCACTCAATCTTGTTTGTCCTTCCCCAGAAGCCGTTTGTCCTTCTAGTCAAATCTAGCTCCTAATCTAATAAACGTTTATATTCCCAGTGTTAATCAAGGCGATTCAGAGAGCCGCAGCGATCCAGACACAAGTCTGTTACACCCTCAAGGAGATTTCTGTCTGACGCTTCTTTGGCATTCTACCCCAAACCATTAACCCCCCCCCCCTCCTCCCTTCTCGTCCTTCCTACATCTCTCCTACCCTTTCCTCCCTCCTTCTCCCTCTCTCCTTTTCTAGGCTCCATCGGCGCAGAGCTGTCCACCAGCAACGTGAGCATGTTCATCACTTCTGACGCCGGGAATACCTGGAGACAGGTGAGCACTGCCGTTGCCCCCCACCCACCCAGACGTCTTTTCCCAAACCAAGGGTACGTTGGTGCCCTTGAGAGCTCAGCCCTGAGGCACACAGGCCACACGCTTGCTGCAGCGGTTCACCCGGACCACCGTTAGCTTCCATTAGCTTCTATTAGCTTCCGTTAGCTTAGGGTGTGTTTTCCTGAAGCCACACACAGCATGAAGAAAACGGAAGACTCTGATGCCGATACAAACCAGGGAAACAGTATGAAGACAGCGCTACATAGAGTTACAAAGCCATACAAAAAGACAGTCACACCAGACAGATGATATCAAGCCCTCCCTGTTCCAGACACACACACACACACACACCTCTTTCCAAGCATAAAAAAAATTATCTTCGCCCCATGCCAATGTTTTTAGTGGACGATAATCAGATGAGATGTGGGGAGTAATTTGATCTGGAGCCCCTCACTGTGCCCATGGGGGCCTCTCTCCTCATCTGACAGCCCACAGCTTACATTTACTGGGCCGCTTTCTAATTAAACATGTAGATGGGAAATAATTAATCTAAAATTGATGTCACACACACATCACTGTATGATGCTTGTGTGTGTGTGTATGTGTGTATTATCAGGACATATTATCGTCGTGCTGATTTGAGGCATAACTCATTCCAAGTGTTTGTGTGTTAGTCATGTGGATGTGGGTGTGTGTGTGGATGTGTGTGTGTGTGTAAGCATCTGCCTGTGGGTGTCTGTCTGTGAGATGGCTTTCATAAACATTAAAGTCCACTCCCAGTCAGGGGCCGTCAAGGTGATGATTGATGGAGCGGAAACAGCAGAGTTGCACCCATTCCTCTTCTCCTTTTCAGATCTTCGACGAGGAGTACGCTGTGCTCTACTTGGATCAAGGGGGGGCCCTAGTGGCAATACGACACACTCCACTTCCCATCAGGCACCTGTGGTGAGTCACTGACAGAGGGTGGGGGGGAAGACAGGTTGCCCGTGTAACTTTTCCGTGCCAAAAAAATATATTTGAAAGTATCAAAAAGAACGAAAGTCAAGCCGTGCTCACTTACAGAGGCATTATTGCGCGCGCACGCACACACACGCAGTGTACACACACACACACAGTGTACACACACACACAGACTCAGTTCACACATACACACGCATACAGTACACACACACGCACACGCAGACCACACACACACAGATTCATACACACACACACACTCGCACAAACACAGACTACACACACACTCTTGTAGGCACATAATCATGGACAATGTGAGATAAATGAGTGTGTCAGAGTACACCGAGTTATTATTCTAATTCCGAGCCAGTGATGCGTGGGTCTATTTCACTCCTTTGACAATTGTCATTCAATTTCACCTTCCTTGTTTGAACTTGGGCATGAGTCTTTGTTTACTTAGTTTTTGACATCCTCTGTTCACACATGGCATCGCCACAGCTCAATACGAAACACCTCGTCCTAAAGCAACTCTCTCACCCCGTGGGTTTCGATGACTAGGACGGCGGCCACGTGTGACGTGACGCGTTTCGAGTTTAACGCCAGGCTTCGCTCGTCACGTCCGACATTTCCACGTTCGGAGCGTCGCCGCGACTTCCCTTCCCCTTTCTTCACGGTCGTGTTGCCGTTCCTCCGCAGGTTGAGCTTCGACGAGGGCCGCCAGTGGAGCAGGTACAGTTTCACGTCGTCGCCCCTGTTCGTGGACGGAGTTCTGGGGGAGCCAGGAGAGGAGACCCTCATCATGACGTAAGAGCAGGATGACAAGGACATCTTGTCGTCGTCCCCCCCCCCCCCGTTTGCCTTTTCACCGTTGTCACATGATGGGCGGGGAGAAGATAAGGCAGGTGTTTGGGCTGTCATGTCACTCACTGTGCATGGGCGGGAGATATCTTTTTTTTTGGGGGGGGGGGCGATCCATCTTGATTCAATGGCCTTGACTGACCGCCCCATCCCCCCTGCCGCCCCCGCTCCCCCCCCTCCCCCCATCCCCCTTTCGTGAATAAAATAGATTTCTCCCAAGGTCTACCTAACATCAAAACTGTCTGTCTGGGGATTGCGATCACAGAAGATCAATGGGGCTGGAGCCAGCGACAGCCGAGCTGTCCATTTGAAGAACATGAGAAAATATGATCAAAAAAACGAAGTCGAAAAGTCTCTAACAAGAACCGAAACTTATAACAGCATATAAAGCATGCAGTTTAAAACATAGTTTTCAGGACGCGAGTTTGACATCAAGACAACATCCAAAATGTGAGGAGGGCCTAACATGACAGCCAGCAGTGCGTCAGGACCTCCTAAGACCGCAGATCGAAAAGAGGAGGATCTACACTTCCCTACATCTATGTTTGATGCCACGGTCGTGGTGCCAGACAGCTAACTTTGTAGTTTATGGCAGGACAACTGGCCACAGCTGTCAGCGGAGTGGGAGAGGAGAGGCAGGGCGGAAAACAATAAGGGACGAGGAAAAGAGAGGCAGGGAGAAGGAGACAGACAGACAGAGAGAGAAGGAGAGAGAGGGACTGAGAAGAGAGCGAAGGAGAGAGAGGGACTGAGAAGAGAGAGGAGAGAGAGAAAGAAGGAGAGAGAGAGAAAGAGTGAGAGGGACAGAGAAGACAGAGAGAGGGACAGAGAAGAGAGAGGAGAGAGAAAAGGAGAGAGAGAGGAGTGAGAGGGACCGAGAGGAGAGAGATAAGGAGAGAGAGAGAGAGAGAGAGAGACAGAGAGGGACTGAGAAGAGAGAGGAGAGAGAAGAGTGAAAGGGACAGAGAAGAGAGAGAGAGGGACTGGGAAGAGAGAGGAGAGAAAGAGTGAGAGGGACAGAGAGGAGAGAGATAAGGAGAGACAGAGAAAAAGAGAGATGCGGAGGGTGCGAGGCAGGAAACAGAGAGAAGCAATGAGGGATGGATGGTTCTGTCTGGAGGTCTCTTGGCGACACACTTCTCTGAGTCCAACCGGCAGGAAGAGACACGAACCTTCACAGTTTTATAAGAAATGGCAGCTCCCTGGTGACAAGCGTGTGCCTCTCCCTCTCTGTGGCGTGCCATTAGTCCTCATTAGACACCCCACACCATTTTCTTATCAATTTGTAATGATTTTCACTGAAATTGACAGTCACAAGGCAGCGCCTCAGTTGGTTAATTGATGGACTGATTGTGATGAATTTGTTGTTGAATGGATGCTGCGACAGGGTCACTTCAGAAAGAGCCTTCCTCCCTGCAGGATTTACACTAACAACATATTTATTTTCTCATATTTTTCCTTTCGCAACCTTGAATGTAGTTTGGGCAGAATCTGTGGAAGCTCTGGGACTCGATGAACGTGTGAGACCAATACTGGGGCGTCTGTGGGAGTCCATTACTTTCCACACTGTCGTTTCTCGGAGAGTGATCACGACTGTCGCACGCCCCAAATGAGACCTTACATTATTCACTTGCGACACATTTTGAAGGTCACACTTGGTTCAGACATTTCTTCTGAAATGACTTCTTTCGGCAAGACTGTACCTCCCTCTCGTGCAGCGGTCCTGCCATCTGTAGCATTAGCCGTCCTCTCGACAAGAGCGGGCACCTTTACGTGAGAGCTGTCAGCCTCTGTGCCAAGGCTGTGTTTGGATGTTTGCAGGATATTCGGCCACGTCAGTCACCGGTCAGAGTGGCAGCTAGTCAAGATCGACTTCAGGTCCATTTTCAACAGGAGGTGCACAGAAGGGGATTATCAAACCTGGCACCTGCATGACCAGGTAAGGGTCTCACTGCCTGCCTGCCCATCTGTCTGCCTGTCTGTCGACCTGCCTGTCTGTCTGTTTGCCCATCTGTCTGCCTACCTGGATGTCTGTCTACTTGCCTGCCTGACTGTCTGTCTGTCTGCCTGCCTGCCTGTCTGTGTGCCCATCTGTCTGCCTGTCTGTCTACCTGTCTGTTTGTCTGCCTGACTGTCTGTTTGCCCATCTGTCTGCCTGTCTGCCTGTCTTTCTGCCTGCCTGCCCGCCCGCCCGCCTGTCTGTCTGTGTCTGCCTGCCTATCTGTCTCACTGAGCGACCTTGCAAGCACGAGCTGGTTATGCAAAAGATCTTTTTCGATGAGTCGTTAGTTCAGCTCTTAAATACAGATGGTTTATTTGTACCCGGAGTGGATAGACATCTCCCCGCATTATGTTATTCCACGCAGAAAGTAAGTTCGGTGTCCTTGGCAGTAGCAAAACACAAGTTCTCACTCTCTCATCTTTATTCCAAGGGCTTCACCGGAAACATCTCCACTCTGGGAGAAAGCATCAGTCTAATAAGCCGCGTTCAGAAAGATGTCAAAGTTTTAGCCGAATTAAATCAAGTTAAATCTGTGTGAGTCCAGGCCTTGGAAGCTCTCCCATCTATTGCTATTCTGTTGACTGAGAGGTCAGACACAGCAAGTTTCCTTGATCTCGTCCAAGGCTGTTTGACCGAGTGCAGTTTCATCACTTCGTCGGGTTGCCTCTCTCCTATTGGCTCGTGCCACGTGTACGGCGGTGTGCACACCATGACTTGACAGATCTCTTGGCTCAGCAAGCACTTTAGCATATTCTCCTTAATCCCTTTTTTTTTTGCTGCTGCTGCTGCTTTAAGTACTGTATGAAGCCTTCCCTAAAACACGGCATACTCGTCCAGCCTGAGTGGCAAACTGAACCTAGCCAGACAGGCCCCAAGCCAAATGACAAGTAGGGCGAGCTTCCTGCTTGTGAGTGGTGCTTGTTTTAATAAACTTAGCCCCCCCTCCCGCCTTTGAAATCTATAGACAAATACATCACGTGGAAGCGGCCAACAGTCAAAGCCGATGGACAAAGTCAACCGTGGCTTGAAAAGAGGGGTCTGGCTCGAGGAACACTGTAGGGGCCCAGATCTCCAAACTGACAAGACCTCGGTGTGTGTTGGAAAACTCTTCAAGGGGGTTCGGTGCGTTGTGTTTGCGGTACGTCTGGTCTAGAATTCAGAGTATCTCACTACTGACACCTATTGCTGGGACAAAGAATGTCCTAAAGGTCGTGGAGCGAGCAGGCTGAAGGAAAGACCAAAATGCTGATCGAACGAGCGCTAGAGTCGAGGGTGTAAATGTTCTAGACATACGGTTTTTAACTTTTTATTCATAGACGGCTCAGAGGTAGCGAGGCACCGGGTTCTATTGGCTTTTTTTTATTCATCCGTCACAAATCCAAGGCCCCCCCCCAAAAACCCCCCCCCCAGAAAAGCGGATTTTTCTGAAACGGCTCATGTAACAGCTGAGGTGTGAACGGCTGAATATTGAGTTTAGCTCTCAAACAACAAACACTGGGAGCTGTGTCTAGGCGGCAGACACTGGCACAGTTTGTACAGATTACAAGCCAAAGGGAAAGAAAAACACCATCTATTTATACTGCGCCGTGGAGCGAATGCAATTGGGAAAAAGATCCGTCCCTTCTCTAATGCAAATTCATATCTGATTGCTACTCAGGGAGAACCCTGCATCATGGGAGTCAAAAGAATCTACCGGAAGCTGAAGCCAATTGCCAGGTGCGTTATGGGTAAGACGTACTCTGTGACCATGACCTCAGGACCTTGCGACTGCACGGAGAGAGATTTTGAGTGGTGAGTGAACGTTTAGTACCAAGTCGATCATCTCAACACCTTCTCTCCTCATAAACTGAAATCAATATGTACAGGATGTACAGTATTGTCTTTTTTTAAAGAAAGCGAAAGGTTTTTGGTCGACACAAACCAATAACTCCCCAGTCAAATCTCATCGCTTGTACTTTGGGGTAGGATTTTCAGTGTCAGTACCATGTGACATGGGACAAAGTCAAAAGTAAAGATGGTAGGAAACAAAGAGAGAGAGAGAGAAGCCAGAGGATGAGAAGATAAGAGATCACCGTCATGGTGAGAGGGACTTCAGATTAGAATTGCAGAGCAACTTGGGCTCGTTCTCTATGGAGGCTGCTCCTGCTAAATGGAAATCAGTCAGCTGCTCAACACCAAGCTGTGTGTGTCAAGGAATGAAGGGGGAACACACACAAAGTCCTGCCAGATCCATGTCTGGCAAAGAGATGTGTGGGTGTGGGGGAGTGTGTGTGTGGGGGTGTGTGTTTATATTAGTTTGTGTGTGTGTGTGTGTGTGTATATGTGTTTATATACTAGCGTGTGCGTGTGTGTATTTAAACATATAAATAAATGTGTTTGTGCGAGTGTGTGTGTATGAATCTATGTGTGTGTTTGTTTTATGTCTGCGTGTGTGTTTGTAGTCTGCGTGTGCGTGTGTGTACTGTGTGTGTGTGTGTGTGTGTCTCAAAGCAGCTCTCTCCTTGAGTGTGTCATTGCTCTCTCCTTGAATGACACCCTGCCCTGAACAAAGGACTGCTGCCTTTAAAGCTTCCGCCAGTGTACTTTTCACTAAACAAGCTTAAAAAGCAGGATTAACTCAAACTTCGCTTCTTTGCAGCCCAATGTTCTTTGAATCATCAACCTTATTAATATGTGCTTTTGTCTGTTAATTCCCCCCCATTCGAGGGCCCCTTGAGTGATGCGGTGCCAGAAAGACGCTTCCTTTGAGACTATAAATCATCAGGCTTAATAGCTTTCATTAACAATCACACCACTTCTGCATCTGGGTGCATGTAAGCACTAATTGGGGCAATTTGTTTCCATCATTGTGAGGGACACACAGCGACGTTGCCTTTTAATTTGGAGGACAAACAAGTAAAAAAAAACACAAAAAAAAACAACCTAAGCATGTCAGTGTTTTCTGTGCGATCAAACTCTCTTTCATCACGTCAATAATGTTCCTTTCCCCCCCCAGTCAAAGATGAGTCGAAATACAAATCATGTTGAATCTACGGTTTGTTTGTAGTAAGCGTTCTCGCAGTTGTTAATTAGGAGCCCCCCCTCCACCCCCACCTCAGGAGATTGTCAGACATCTTTGAAGTTGTTATCAAAAGTGCATGAACTTATTAGTGTTCGTTTTTTGGGGGGGTGTGTGTGTGATCCAAACGGTACAGCGACTATGGCTATGAGAGGCGCGCCGACAGCAAGTGCACCCCTGCGTTCTGGTTCCATGCGTCCACCATGTCGAGGAGCTGCACCACCGGAACAACGTTCCTCAACAGCACTGGGTAAACAGTCCACCCCACAGTCAAGTGTTCATACACTTTAAAAACTACAGTGGCTTTTTTTTAAAAGGAGACAAAACTATGAGTAGCTTCTCACTCAGAAATGACCACACACACACACAGACAATTCATGTTCCTTCAGCCACGCCTACACATCACCTACACAGTTCCGTGTTATCCAGCGTGCATGTGACCCGATGCGTTTGTGATCCGTGCGATTACCTCAGCTACAGGAAGGTGGTGTCTAACAACTGCACAGCTGGGGTGATAGCAGAGTACACAGCCAGACGGCAACACTGCCCTGCCCAGGCCCCCAAAGGCCTGCACCTGGTCACCAGCGAGGGGACCCTGGGAGCCACCCTGGGAGCCAACATCACCTTTCTAGTCTTCCTGGAGGAGGTACAGTCTTTAGTGTCATAAATGGGATTTGGCTATGCTGAGGTTTAGCTGTAGGCTGCGCTCTCCCTCTCTCCCTCCCTCCCTCTCTCCCTCTCTCCCTCTCTCCCTCTCTCCTCCCTCTCTCCCTCTCTCCCTCTCTCACTCTCTCTCGCCACTCTCCTTTGAAATGAAACAAGCGTAAAAAAAATGGTTATCCAAGTTAGCAGCTCTGCTGTTAAACCCTTAAGAGCTTTTTAGTTAGCGTGAGAAGTCGTTCCAAGTTCCTGCCGATCACTTCCTGTTTATCCCGTTTAGACTTGTTTTGGTTCTGGCGTTTTTTAATTTGTACCCTTTTCTCATTTCCGCGGCTGGCGTCCGCGAAGGGAGACGGGGCCAGGACGAGCGTGACGCTGGAGTTTGGGGACGGCCACGCTCTGACCTACTCCAACGTCAGCTCCATCCAGGAGGGGATCAAACACGTGTACAAGGCGGTGGGAATCTACCGCGTGACCGCCACGGGGGAGAACTCCCTGGGCTCGGAGAGCGTGACCCTCTACCTTCACGTCACCTGTGAGTTGAGGCAGCTGGGTGGGGCGAGTGGAGGGGGGGGGGGGGGGGGGGAGTCTGGGAAGGCTAGCGTGTGGAGAGAACCTGAGGACCTGAGGGTGTTTCTGTTCCAACAATGTTCTAAATGTATATAGTTATAGCTAATCCGCAAATACAACTTTTGAGAGCTGTAGAACGTTGAATTGACAGGAACTGTGGTCGTTCACGTGTAGTAAGACTATGGGCCCGCCTGCCGCATTACGGTGCTTCACAAACCAATATCCCATCCCATTAGGATTCCACTGGAGTCACACTACCCCTTCAGGCTAGAGCCCTACCCTGCCTAACATGGAAGTCACTCCTGCCTCCAGTGTGACAAAGCTGTGCACTGAGGTGTGTGTGTGTGTGTGTACATGCAAGCGAGTGTGTGTTAGCTGACCACCCTGAGTGTATTGAAGCTTGACAGATGTAACAGAACTGACTTATTGATCAGGGGAGAAGCAAGACTCTCCAATCTGTCAATCGGATGTGCCAGCTGTATAAATGAGGGCCGTGTGGGCACAGGAGTGCCATGGATGAAGAATAACACCCAGATGGTGGCAGCCGACAGTCCCCAAGATGATCCACATCCAACACAACTTGTGTGTGTTTTTGAAGTTGTGCCTTTCCTGAAGGAGAACGTGGCTGAAAAATGTACTGACGGGCCGTATTTGGAGAAGTGGTTCTACGGTGGACGTGGCTAAAGTAGATTTAGGTCAAGCTGAGGTTGTTTTGGTACGCTTGTTTTTAGCAGGGAACGTGCGCTAAACAGCTCTACATTTGTGCTTTTCATTCTGTCGGTTGAAAAACACCTCCATTTTTGAGCTATGAGATAGCTGATGTGTGTCTGCGTGTGTGTCTGTGTCTCTGTGTGTGTCTGTGTCTCTGTATGTGTGTCTGTGTCTCTGTATGTGTGTGTGTGTGTGTGTCTGTGTGTTTGTTGTGAGCAGGTCCTCTGGAGTACATCCATCTCTCAGCTCCCTTCGTTGCAGTGAAGAACAAGGAGGTGAACCTGACTGCAGTGCTGTGGCCCAGCCAAGTGGGGACCGTCACCTACATCTGGTGGTTCGGAAACAACACTGAGGTACGCCACAATCTGGCCAAAAAACGAAACACTTTTTTACCAGAAAGATAAGTCGGTTAAGAAAGTATTTCCTCATTAGATTTGACCCAGGAGGCTTATGAGTTTACTGTTGTTCTAAAACAGAATACTGAGAAATGTTTTTAGACCAAGCTACCATGCTTTAGTTTTTGTGGTATAAACCACTAGAGCAATGGATTACAACAAACAGAATTACTGTAGATCTTCCCCGACATGAAAGACAGACTGATCTTACATCAGCATCTCCCTAGCCAGTTGAACAGTAAATGAAGATGTTTTTAACAGGTAGAAATGCATGTGCCAGTGTGTGACATAGTTAAACCTCCACAGACAACTCCATGCAGCGCAGCCATGATCACCACTGTGTGTGTGTGTGTGTGTGTGTGTGTGTGTCGCTGCCTGGCTGACATCTCTGTAGTGTAAATAACGACTGTGTGAGATGTTAACCAGGTTGATAAGGGGCTCCCTCGGGACCTGCCTAACGCTCTCTTCCTCTCTCTCTTTGTCTTTCTCCCCCCTCCCCACCTCCTCCTCTGTTCCCCTGGTCTGTGGGAATCCACAGCCAGTGATCACCCTGGAGGGGAGCGTGCCATGTGTGTTCTCCAGGGAAGGCATCAACACTGTCACTGTGCAGGTGTCCGCCGGGAACAGCATCCTGCAGGACAGGAAAACCATCGCCGTCCACGGTGACGCACACACACACACACACACACACGCACGCACACACACACAGTTACTGTGCTCCACTGTGAGGGTTTATGAAAGCCGTGTAAACAAACCGACAGTTCTTTTAAAAACAAGCGTCGTGCCTGTTTACATAGAAACATAACACGTACCGTTGACATCTTATTCCTTTCAAGACAAAGAAGGCCCAGCTTATTGAAAGATCAAAGCGTTTCTTTGGGGGTGCTGCTGGGAAACGTGACAATGTCCTCGCTGTCCCTTGTAGAATACTTCAAGTCTCATCTCCTCGCCTTCTCCTCCAACCTGGATGACCACAACCCGGACGTGGCAGAGTGGAGGCAGGATGTGAGCAGGGTCATTAAAGCCTCCATGATCCAGGTGAGTCCCATGCAGAACACGTCGAGCTGCGTTCACAGGCCCCGACTCCTCCCCCGAGTCTTAGTCTCCGCTCCCTACTGGAGAATTATCCCGACATGCCAGGTCGCAGACAACCTCCCTGCTGCTGAACGCCCCCTGGCAGCTTTCTCCATAGCCAAGCCAGGAACGGAAGGTTAAAACGCAAGGGTCACCTGACCACACCCACTCAAGTGAACCCAGTTACCACGGATATAAATTAGAGGTCTTATGACTTACAGAACCAACCGACAAAGCGAGAGAGGGAAAAAAAAACATTTCAAGTACATTATGATTGCTTTGCTGCCGGTTTGCTGGTTGCATTGAACCCAGAAATAGATGGTTTAGGAGTTCAGGGTCGTCTCTGTGGGGTTTTGTCCAGCTGGCACAGATGGACTGAAGGATAAATCAGCCAAAAAGGCGTGTGTCTGAGGTGGTGTGGGTGTGCCGATTTGGTGGGGAGATGGTCCCTCTGAAAGTCACACAAGCGTCGGGGTCAGAAGCCCTGTTCGTCATGTTTACTCGTGGCGTGCCTGTGGATGCTGTCAGGCTATATTTCTGAATGCGCTCGGAAATTTACGATTGTGGAGTGACCTAAGGACACGCTGTATTTGATCGAATCATCCTTGAAACGAAGGATAAATCCCTCGTTTTTATACGAGGTCGCATAATGCTGCCGTCTCGAGCAGGGTAACCAGACTGTAGTCATAGGAATGGGTGCGTCGTTCGACGACTCGCGGTGAACATCTCCACATGTTCTGACTAAGATGAGAGAGTTCTTGGTATGGCAAACGCACTTTTTAATGATGTCAAAGTTTCTCTCTCTCTTCCCTCCAGGCTTCTGGGATTAGAGAAGACAGGCTGCTCGTCACAGTTCTCCCCGGGTTGCCCACGGCAGCAGAGTTTTTCCTCCTGCCAGAAAAGGAGTTCACTGAGGGAAAGCCAGAGAAGAGCTCTGCTCACTTAGACCAGGTGAGACAACTTCCAGGCTCGTGTCCAGTGGAACCGCCGAAGCACAGGTAGATTCGATCGGCTAGACGACAGTTTGGAATGCGACGATGGCAAAAGAGAACGTAGCGTTTCCGTGGTAGCTCTGCCCTCGAACTCACCGCTCCGCAAGCGGCAGGAACTACA
Source organism: Plecoglossus altivelis (assembly GCA_036571765.1). Classification (NCBI taxonomy): domain Eukaryota; kingdom Metazoa; phylum Chordata; class Actinopteri; order Osmeriformes; family Plecoglossidae; genus Plecoglossus; species Plecoglossus altivelis. Next base: position 4,713,469 of record BROE01000002.1, read on the forward strand.
TGGCTTCTTCCTGCCAGTAGAGGTCAGTGTCGTTCCACCAAGACACACGGCCGCAGTTCCGGAGCACACAGGATGAATTCCAACCGGACTCGTCTGTACAATCCATGTGACAAGCCTTCAGCAGCAATCTTCAGTGATGACTTCAACTTCCTTTTAAACCTGGGATTGGGGGGGGGGGTGGTTCATAGGGCCTATAATTTCAGACAAAGAAGGTGTCAGGTCTGATCAGACCACTAAATCACACCATTATCAAGATGGGCTGCATTAGCTTGGAGCCTCGTATAACAGATAATGAATGAACTATAATAAAATCCGATGTAGTCCTCATGGGAGGTAGAAACAGGGAAAAGAACAGGGAGGAAATTAAATAGATTTTCTTCCCCTCGCTAGTTTCTTTCAAACCTTCCTGATTGCTCAGGAAAAGCCCTCCCTTAGAAAGAGTTTGCCGATAAATCTTCATTCAAGGTTGGCATCTTGAAAGTGTAATGTTTGGACCGCTTATTACGACGTATAATAGATGTACTGACCCTGACACACAGGCGGGAAAAGTGATTATTCAAATCGGGTCTAATTTTAAACTCATAAGAAACAAAGGGGGCACGGAAGACGGACTAGAAAAATTACTTGTACTGCAATTAATTTGCCAAATGAGGCAGATCAGATTAACGAAGCCTCGCAAATGAAATCAAATGGATTGTGTGGGGGACTTGTTTAGTTGCGGTAGAGTTTTTGTCTCCCGATCGCTTCATGGTTCCTCAGGTGTGGACCCTGCTTATACAGTATTGCGAGTAAGTTATAAGTTATATTGCATAATATTATAAATCGCTATGTAAAATATGGATTTTTTTTTAACCATCAATCGAAAAAATATATATATACATATATTTCAGTATATATTACACGCATCAGCCCAATAAGCACTTGGGTCAGGTTCTGGTCCAGCCAGATAGGATTCGTCTGAGGTGTTTCTTTATGGTTTAAGATTTTCCTTCCGGTCCAGAGTGATTCGCTTGATTCACGTCAAATTAGCATGTTAGCATGTTCCTGGATGCAGAAAGGTTACTCGCCTCTCTGAAAAGCCAAGTCGAAAGCAAAGATTCAGCCCTGTGCATTAAGCAGTCAGAGCTGAATGGACCCCATCTGATCTCTCCACCGCCGTTACTGTATTTCACTTTAAGTGGGGCTCTTGTAGGAAGAGCTGAATTAAGCGAGGGTTGGTCTGGCCATGGCCCGCGGAGCGCCGTCATCAAAAGAGTCGGAAGATGGCTGTCAGCGGGACTAAAAGATGAAGAGTGACAAGCGAGCGCATGCCGCTCACGCTTGCTGCCAGCGTCCAATCGAGTTCGTAGTTGAAATAGGGCACCTTCAAAATGGTTCTCTTTGTGTCCCCTTACAGCTGTCGGAGGTCTTGCTTGGCGCTCTCAATCAGAACCTGGTCCAGTTCACCCTCCGACCAGGGGTCCAGGTCACAGTGTACGCAGCTCACCTGTCAGCGGGTGAGTCCTGACCCTCAGAACCGGATTCCTCTCGTTAGTTTCAGTCTTCTAGCTCTGCTACTACGTAACATTATTGGGACGTCACAATTGAGCCCGTTGACAGGCACAGAGTAACGTAGAACGAGTGAGTCAGGTGTTCTTTTTTATGTTGCCCCGGTAACTAACGACCCCCAACCCTGTGTGTGATTGGCTCCCCACCATAGCTACACAGAGACATTCAGAGAGTGAGCATCGTTACAAGTATGTGTGCCTGTTCCTATTGGGGATGCTGCTTCAGTCCTAAGGGGCTTATAAGCTAAAGAGTAAGAGAAGTCAATACTATAACACTGTATTCCATCCTAAATGTATTTTTTTTTTCACATACGAATGAAAAAATAACAAGGCATCAACGTTAACCTCAAAGCTGGCTCCTAAGTGCATGACTGTGTGTTGTGTGGATGGTACCAGCTTGGGTCATTGGAACAGTTGTCAGTCGCCGTGTGCAGTACTATGCAACCCTTGTCTTCCATCTCTGCAGCTCCCCTAGTGGACACCAGCGAGAACCACAGCGGCTCGGCCATGCTAATGCTGCTATCGGTGGTGGTTGTGGGTTTAGCTGTATTTGTCGTCTACAAATTCAAAAGGTACAGTGTTTATGAAACGGCACGGAGCTCGAGCTCATTCGAGCAACGAGCTGAGGTTCATACCTACGCAGTGGAAGTTCCTGGCAGGTTTGACACCAGCAGAACCGTCTGAACGTTTGACTGTTGCCTACACCCTGGCAAAGGGGAATTGGCCTTTCTCATAGTTCTAACTGCAGACGTTCTTAGAATCATTTGTGTCAGGGAATTCTCAAAAAAAGCGGAATGTCAGTCAGGCCTCAGGCATTATCAATATTTAGCCTTTTGAGCTTGGCTAGTTGACCTTTATGAAATGTTAAATTTTCTCTGTGCACCCAAGGTGCTGGTTTGGTCGGAAAAGGGCAGCGAGGGTCAATGAGACGAGATCATGAGAAAATAAAAGAGAGAGAGAGAGATATCTGGCTATTTAAAAGCGATATTTAAACGAATTCTTTCAGAATATTAATTTGACTTTAAACACAATTGAAGCAATAATTTAAGCGATGCACATACAAATTTGTTTGGAATATTTTCTTCTTTTTTTTTAAAGCCATGGAAACAACACAAACTGTGGGCTTCTGCCTCTATCCTCGGCCGAACTCTGTCTTGATCTGCTGGTTTTCGGTGCTTTACCTCGCGTCTCATTGTAAATCTTTCCTCAAGGAAGATCCCAGGCCTCAACGTCTATGCGCAAATGCAGAACGAAAAAGAACAAGAAATGATCAGTCCAGCGAGTCCGACTGAGGTCGCCCCGGGCTCCCAGCGAGACCTGGCCACTTCGTCGACGTTTCTGGACACAGAACTTAGTACACGGCCCATCGGTGACTACAGATAGCCATCTATGTGTTCCATGTTTTTTCTAACCTCCTAACTCTTCCTGCTTTCATTTCATGAACATTTCTCGTACTTCCATTGTTTTTTTATACTTTGCTATAACTCCCCCCTCTCCCCTCCTCAAAGGTAATATTTTTGAAACTTCAAAGTCTGACTTAATAAGTCAACAGTCTCTTTAGTGGCTGATTATGAATGTAATGTTGACCAAACTTCAATTCTCGGTTTTTCCTCTGTAAACTGAACTTTCTCTCTTTGCTTTCAAAGGATGTATTAAGCCTCACGCACATGTCAAATTTTCGACGGAACTCCCCACATACATCAACGTTTAAAAAACTTCAGACACGAACAACAGTCCAGAAGTGTCATGGATTTTTCGACCCTTGTTCTGGACTCGATGGTTTTGAGCTTTATACCTGTGCATGTTGGACCTCGCTGACACTAACTGTGCTCTGTGAAAACCAGAAGATACTGTGTACAGGTGTACTTTTTTTACATATATATTGAACATCCATCTAATAATTAAGTCATTTTTATGATGTTTATTTATATGACTTCATTTACATAAGGGGGAGGGGGGAAGCCAGCATGAACAAAAAAGAAGAATATTCGTTAGTTTGCTTGGAGGCAAAATGACACCCACGCATCAGGGCGGAGCAGGAGAGAGAGCCTGTATCAACAGAGGCTGCAGGCACTCGAAGCTGGTATGAAATCACCGGCCTTCAGACCAAGACTAGTTATTGGTTGACGGGGACGGGGGCGGGGGGGGGGATTCACCTCTCACCTTGCCCATATCAATTTGAAATTCCTCTGAATTTGTGGTCCTTCAAAAATATTCACCTAAAACAGCCACCCAGTTCTGCCTGTCTGCAACTGTAGGTTCCCAGAACCAGCGACCACCGTCCTTTTGTTCCGCTCTGTTGCCTACAACAGTGCCCTGTTCATACCACAGAGAATCCTCTGAAGTAGATCACTGCGATCGAAATCCCACTTATTTTATAAAATCATGAACGTCAAACCGTGTGCATTTTCATAACAGACCGTAAACAAACCGGAAAACCCTTTATAAGTCCTTGATATGGCCATTTCGCTTCCGTTTGTTGTCTCATTGAGAAATGATAATGGCACAAAACATTTTCTACAAACAGAGGTTATGTTTTCTTTCGCTTCCAATCCAGTACGCGCTAATAATACATACAGGGTTTGTTTCCCTCTGGATTCTGGCAGTTTTGTCGAACTGTTTAATGTTGATGTTTTAAACACAAAGAAAAAATACAATTTTCGATAATATTTTGTTCCTATGTTGTAGCCTGATAGGTCATTTTTTGAAATGTTGTGCTGCACAGTACCATACAACCAAACTATAGGATTATACCCAGTTGTACTTTCTAGTCCTTCAGCTTCAAATATATACCGGATTTGACTGGACAGACATCTTGTAAAGTCATTTTATTTAGGAAGTTGGCATTGTGTCAGTTTTTTATTTTTCCACCATGCCCTCCTACCAGTAACCTCTAAAAGCAAGTACTGTCTAATACACACAAGTTTACAAGATCACAGATTGTACCGGAAGTTATTTGAGACACTATTGAACTCAGAACACCAATCGAAGGAGTGTTTATCTTTTTCGTTCCGAAACGCGAAGTCTCTGGGTGTTCTTGAAACCGGAGACATAGAAGTTGAATTCCTGAATACTTAATGTAGCAAGTCAAGCTAAAGGCTGTCTAAGGTTGGTGACACATTGAGGCTAATGTTCTTGCCTCCGCTCTTGCTAGCTCATTAGCCCCCCTTGCGAAGAACGAAGACAAGTAGAGCGGGAGGCTACAGCACATGGATGGTTGACTTGTTTCTGAGAACTGGAAAGGCTGGCAACCCCACGCAGACCATCTGACAGTCATGAATGTTAGACTGGTCTAGAGTCTTTGGAGGGAATCTGTCCCAATCAAGTGACACCGTAGTTAGCGTAAAATAAAGAGGCTAACACAAACAATATTGAGGATCTATGCAGTGTGTATATGGCGTACACGCTAGTTATGGACAACATAGAATGTACATGATGATAGGCGATGGCTGACGCATGTGATGCCAAAAGAGACTAAATTAACAGTTACTAATGGAAATGGTATTGATTTGATACCAATATATATCTATATGTATCTATATGTATCTATATAGATACATATAGATTGGTATTGATAGACTAATTACCTTATTGATGAATCCCTGCCCCTATCATATTGCATTGCTGTCTTAAACCATATAATTGTAAACTTGTTTTAATTGACGATTTATCTTTGATATCTGTTTGAATTAGTAAGGCTAGCCCAGGTTTGGATATGAAACATGTATATTGGAGACTGCATGTGTAACCTTTAAGTTTTTTTATCAACAGACCTGCTTTCATTTAACATTTTCTATTTTCATGTTTTGATGATTTAAACCAGAACACATGAGTTTCATCTAACGTAGTAAAGTATGATGGTGTATACTTTGATTTCATGAGCTGACTTGTGTGATGGGAAATCATCCTTCTGTATGATATAAACGACACGCTTTACGGACAACTACAGGCCGATTACTTGAATTTGAATTTGAATTTGGCTTTTCTTTCACAAATCTTGTCTTAAAAAGTTCAAAGACAGGTTTTTCCCCCCCATGTTGGTTTCTTGGCTCCTTAGATGTAATTTGGGCCCAGAAAGCAAACAAGCCAGTAAAGGCAACAGCAACAATGGGCAATACTTAGTACAGAAAGACGGAACCTGACCCTACCTGGTTGAAGTTACCTTGAGGTAGAGTGTATCCCGACAACCGCTGATCTGAAATCTGATAAACCACTACCCTCACGTCTTCTCCCCTGCTATAAGGGTATTAACTGAATCTGATCCTGGGTCAGTTGGTTGATAGAAACCTCAATCTCTTCTCTTAAACGAAGCACCTTCTGCCTTTGGATTCCTCAGCTGAATTAAAGAAAAAAACAGCAACAGGAAGTTGTCAGGTGTAACTTCCTGTGAGCGAACGATAACGAGGGAACTTTGACCTGCATGTTAGGGACATACTGTGATCAAACCTCAGTCAAACACTACTTTCAAATACTGTTGAAAGTATTTGATTCCAGTATTTGACGTAGGTTTGAGTGTGACTATCACAGAAGCCAAGTTGAGAAGGCAGACTAAACCACTACAAACTAGATAGGTGACTCTTTCCCCATGTAAAATTAGGTAGATTATTTTTGTAGAGAAACAAGAAAAGAGTTTTATTATACTGTAAAGCTTTTATATACAAACAGACGTTAAGGTGTACAATGTTTTTGTTTGACCTCAACTGTGCTGTGTAATTGTTTTATGCATTTACAATCATATTTATTAAATGGTACGTCTATGTTAACGATATGTGTTCATTTTCTTACAATATTTGTACAGAAATACTATGTATTTGCAGGAGTAATATTCAACCTATAAAGAAAATCCCTCAACATGAGTGTCTATTTTGTTTTACTCAAGGAATCCTCTAGACCACATCATTTCAATGTATGACTGTGGAACAGTTAACATTTGCAGACCTTTTCCATATATGGTCATAATACGAGATTATGGGGCGCGATGGCAACCAAATAGTCGGGGAGAGCGGCTTGAACCTCCTGAGGCTTTCAGGGCCCAGTGAAACATGGCTATGATGATGATGAAGAAGATGATGGTGCGTGGACTGTGCGACGCATCTCCACTTGCATCGAGCAAAGGCTTCAAGTACTGTAGAAATCCTTTTGTAAAAGGATGTCAAAGACTGCCCCTGAAGATGGAGGGTCCGGTCATGTTCTCCCACCCGTATAAACATCCTCCCTGTTCTACTGGCGTCCTGAACAAAGTGCCGGTTGGACCCGGGAACAGACTTCTGTGTGTTGGTTGGCAACGCCTGGCAACCGTGCCGAGGAAGAGCTAGGGGGAGGACTGACTGGAGAGAAGGCCTAATCTCTTTTAGTCAGCCCATGCCCGCACGCCCAGGGGAGGTTGGAGATTACCCCGACAGGAGGAGAGGGGGGGGCAGGGGGGGAGGTGGCATAGCTGACATCTCAAGGTAACGGACAACTGTGCTCCGCCCCCTCCCCCCCTGCCTCTCTCCCTCTATGGACCCGCAGCCAAGTTAGTAGCTGGTGCTACTCCAGAATTGGTGTGAAGGAGACTTGGGGAGAGAGAGAGAAAGAGAGAGAGACAGAGAGAGAGACAGAGAGAGAGAGAGAGACAGACAGAGAGACAGAGAGAGAGAGACTGGTCTTAGAGTTGTTGAGGTAAACAGGCTAATTAGAGCATGTGGGTTACACGCCATGCTATCGAGCGTGGTTCCAGTTTTTCAAACTCGTGTTGGCTGTAAGCACACTGGAGCTTTGCACAATAACATGGCATGGAACGAGCCCAACTCCGCGTGTGCGATTCTTCTGCAAAATGAACATCACCTCCATTCTGTCCCCGGCCCCGAACACGGGTGACTAACGCCAGCGACCCGGCTCCATGATGTCACGTCCAGTTAAATCCCAGGCTTAATGACAGGTCGTCCTGTATTGAAGGAACTTGACTTACATCTAATTGCTCACGGGCCGTCTGAGAGGGAAGGGCAGAGAGAGGACAGCCGTGCACATGTCGGGAGAGGGGGGAGACGGGCGAGGGATGATATTTATGGTTGTACGTTGATAATGAAACCAAGTACGGTTGTATACTAGTTAGCGCACAAAGTTAGCAAACAGTTATGGGTATTTACTGTCATTTGGATGTTATTTATAGGTCATTAATTACGGGAGAAAATATCAAATGTTTAGCGTGTGTAGAATTTAAGATTTAATGTTAATGTTGCTTGGAGTTCAGGGCAACTGCTCAAAGAAGCAGGACGACGCAGCCGAATTCTATTCATCGCAAATCGGCTTGAGCTTGAAGTGAGGGTGTGTTTGTGTGTCTGTCATCACCGCGCTGCACACAACCTCACCCCCTAATGCCTCATCCTGAGCTAGCTCTTCCCTGGCTGTGAAATGGGACGATGTTGATCACAAAACTCTGTGACCAGACCCACAAACGGGAGATACCAGAAACCAGTACAACAAATCTAACAATCATCCCAAGGGTTCTGATATTACGGGGGTAGGTTTGAACAATTTCAACAGTTTACGTGCATGTGTGTGGATCAACATGCGCGTGTTGAGGTAGAGGTTTGAGGATCGCCTCGCCCATGAGGACTGCGTGAGTGAAATAGCCCCGAGTCACCACCCAGCATGCACCTCCAAAACATCAACCCCCATCTACCCCCACCCCCCTCCACCACAGCAGTGCACTTTGATGGGAGACCAGTCTATTAGGTATTCCTGCGGAGCCTTCCTGCAGTTTTCTTTAACATCCCCCCTGAAAAAGCCCCCACTGTCTGGTCTGGAGGGTGACTCCAACGCTCAAGGCTATCTAACGCGCCACGTATTCTCTTCAACGCCACATGACGGAGCATCTCGCCGCCGCCGCTGCGTGACGCAGGAATTCTCTCTCCCTCCAGAAAGGGAGAGAGAGAGAGGTGCAGCAGGGCAGTGAAGGGAATGTCACTTTCCTGGCGATTTGCACGGTCTAATGTTCATTATTTGATTAAAGGGGCCGTCCCGGAGGGGTGGGGGCGCTCTGTGTTGGCAGTCAGGGCTCATGATGACCTTCTGATGTAGAGCCGTCAGAGCACCAGTGGGAATGTCCTGCGAGTGCGATAATACGCGCCCTTCCAGATTTTAGACGGTGCTGATTTATACATGTTCGAACGCACACATGCATGCAAAAATAGAAATGATATCCTTGGGTATGTAAGAATTCACACCTTTCCAACTGCCCACCCACCCTACACTCACACACACACACTCTACACCCACCCTACACTCTCACACACACACACACACACACACACCCTACACCCACACACCCACCCTACAAACACCCTACACCCACACACACACCCTACACCCACATACACCAACCCTACACCCACACACATCCTACACCCCCACACCCTCTCAACAGACAAGGCCAGAAAATTGATCCCAGCCTTTGCTATGAAAGTGCAGCATAAGCTTGACCAGTTATTTGCATTCTGCTGATTACGGTTTAGTCCTTTACAGCCTTTTAAAAATGAACCGTGCGTCTGAAAATAGTCTCTTGTTGTGACCAAATATTCACTGTGTCCACTAACTATACGACAAATGGGACCTGACAAAAAAGTATGGCTGTTTATCTTTGTCCAATTCATTCTCTTGTTGCAGAATATCAGTATGTGGCCCAAACAGTGTACAAGATACACTGGTGTCAGGCTCTGTATGTTTGGAAAGCAGTAAGATGGATAGTTGCTTTGTTGACGTTTGTCTGGTCAGATGTGCCGCATTTGCATGTTTTATACGATGATGAACAAACATCACAGCGAATAATGACTTCACTCTAGACACACCTGCAGGAACACATGCCCGCCCGCACACACACACACACGCACACACTCCTACTCCTTACATTCAGCCCAGGTCATTAACACACCAGCCCATTAAAATCATAGCTGATCGTAATGTTCCTCTCCTCCAAGGCCTTCTGAAGAAACAAACAGCTGTGTAGTTCAATCCGAAACTGCAATAAGCCTGGCTTTAAAGTAGTTATCAGGCATCAAAATGCAGAAAAATGACTTGCGTAGGGCCCGACACGCTCACAATTCGAACGGTTTTATTCTTAGAAGCCTGTCATTAAACGACAGTGTGCACGCGCTATTCACGCCATGACTCAGGAGACAGTCATAAGGCATTCCATTGTGCCACGCCGTGTTTTGAATAAAGACGTGACGTGCTTTGTCCACGCCAACAGTTTGTCACGGGCAGGACTCCATCAGTTACCTTTATATACGAAACTCAAAAGGTTTGTCTCTGGGAGATATGTTCCGATCTGGATAAAGGTTTATTACAGCCAAAGTTTTTTAACCTACTCGTGAAGAACTTTGATTTATAAGACACGATGCTGTTGATGTCAAACGAATGTGACGGCCTTGGTTCATGGTTAACGCTCTTGGCAAAAGCAAACCTGCATTGAATCCGTTTCAGATAAGGCGAAAAGTCATTGTCATTCATGCTGTTCTACAGGATTCATTTATTACTTTTTTTTGATTATTTGAATGCTTTAATAGACACTATTACTGGAGCCCAGTTCATTGCCTGGAAAAGAAAGATATTAAAACAAGTTAATTAATTGAGCCAATGAATGTCTCATGAAGAAAGGCTCAAACGAAACTGAATAACGCATAGTAATGCTATCCGATTGCCCTTAGGGAGAAATATGTAGACAATGGTAAATTAAAAACGTTCCAACTCCTGGCAAAGATTAATCTGTAATGTTGGATCTCTTACTGCTATCTAATCAAAGTAGCTGTTGTTTGTTGTTGTGTTTTTTTATGTGTGTCTTTTCAAACAGGCATAGAAGCTTTTGGGAAATACGAAATTCAGCCTTCCCCTTCCGTCAACAATACCCACTCAGTTATTATCAAGCCACGGGCCAAATGGGGGGGGGGGGGGGGGGTTTGGTGCGTGAGCAGCTTTAGATAGACAGGTCCTTTTCAAAGTCGACACGAGACCTTGCCTTTCTCAAATACCCAGGGAAAAAAGCAAGGGCTTCCTAATGACCTGAACACCACCTCTGCTTCTCTCTCTCTCTCACTGGATGCAGGTTGCAATTCGATGTTCCTACCAACAGGGGGAGATGTAGATCTGTCTGGCACCGTCAGTAAATCAGGACCTTCCAGATGAGTTCCCACAGCAGCACTTCAGCGACACCTGACAGGCCATAAATAAGGTTCGGCAGTATAGCTGCTGGTGTGTACCTGTAGGCTCAAGCTGGCGCTGGACAGAGAGAACCGTCAGACCACCCAGTTAATCACAGGCTTTTCCCCCTGTCTCCGACCACACTCAGAAGAGCGAGCTATGGGGGTATCTGAAGGGATGACACCCACATCAATCCTATTGAAGCGCCGGCTTAGAATACAGTCAACTTCGCCTGGTGCTGTTTGCCAAATACAAACACACAAACTACAGAGCAGAGCGACTGCAAAGCGAGTCGTTGGACCGGAGTTTGTGACAGCCAGTACCTTTCATCTGACGAACAGTAAGTGGGCCGGGACCAACCGCTGTGCAGTGGGCAATGCGGGGGGGGGGGCGTTTCACATAGACCAGACAATGATTCCTACGGAGATTACATGCTTGGTTAGAGACACATCTGCAGCAATTATCCCTCCCTGACACTGTGCATAAACCACCTCAGTGCTAAAATTACCTCTGTGAGGCGGGAGAGAGAGAATGGAAGAGGGGGAGGGGGGGGAGACAGAGCAAGAGTAAGAGAGAGAGGGAAGACTGTCGAGAGAGAAGAGAAGTTACAGTTGGTATGATTGACACGGAAGGAGGAGAAGCATGATCAGGTTAGATCATAATTATTAGGATTTCTTAACATTTCATTTGATCAAAGAAACAGTCAAAGTTTGTTCACACTTTCTGGTACTTCCAAAGAGGCAAAGGAAAAAAAACGAGTTTACTTCATAAGCCTGACAACACACTTTAAGTTTTACCGCTGTGACTGTAGTGAGATGCTCCTCGCCATCTCTGGACATCACGCTCAGGGAACCCTTCCTCTATGGGCACTTTTCCTGAGCACCTCTAGGTGTCACTGTGCACATGGTTTTGTTTCAGTCCCAGCGTCCCCCCCCCCGTCCCCGTCCCCTCCCGCAACATAAAAACAGTCCCAAACTTACCAGCAGTAAGCAACTGCAATCAATTACTCCCTCCAAGGCTTGGGATTTATTAAACCACGCCAACATGCAACGACCCAGAGTCTTAAGTACTGCGCTCAAAGGAAAAAGGACAACATTTTGGGTTTACCATCGCTTCCATCTCCCCATCCCACAGCCCTACAGTTGGGTATTATTATTCGGAGTCAAGTCAGCAGAGGTGAGCCTCTAACCATTTGCAGTGACAGCGAGTGAATTAGGCTGAGACTGTGTCAGCGCCCAGGGAGCAGTATGGTTAGCCCTGGTTGGCTCCCATTCCCTTCCAGCCAGATTTAACATGAGCCTCCTTGCCAGAAAGGTACAGTGTATCTGCGAACCCAACAGTTGGTACCGACACCAATTCAGAACGGCTACAAGGCAGTGATATGTGTTCAGCACACCTGTTTTGCATCACATGTAAAGAGGGCTCTCTCTCTCCCTCTCTCTCTCTCTCTCCCTCTCTCTCTCTCTCTCCCTCTCATGCTCACTATAGATGCGTTTCTACTGCAGGAACTTGGATCCAAATTGAGTTCCAGGGACTAAAAAAGGAGGAACTATTGATTTCCTGTTCCACGGGTAGTGCTTCCCAAAATAGAAGAGCCTTTGGGGTGGACCTTGCGACGCTGAACATTTCTGATCGGTTGAGTATTCAAGCGGCATTGAATTTTCCAGAAGACACTTCAACCGCCATTATTTTGTATTCGGCGACGGCAAAAAAGAAGGCTAATGATGGCGCTTTTTTTTGTTGCTGCTGGACCCTTCTCAGCAAGCAAGCACATTAAACATGATGGAAAGAGGAAGGCACAACTCATCTGCATTTCTACCCATTCGTTCGTTCGTTAATTTCTACCCAATAATGATAAATTATTTCCCCACTTTAACTGAGGAACGTTTCTCGGTACTGAATGTTAATTATACCTGTTTGCTTCTTAGCCTGTGGTCAGAGTCGATATGGAAGATCCTGTATTAGAACCATGTTGTTATTTCGTGTTGTACTCAGTCGAACTTATCAACTCAAAGCATTAAGTGTCAGTTCAGGATCTTGTGTTGTACGCACACGCACGCACACACACCTTTTTTTCTTAAATCGGACAATAACATTTTGGCATGACTTCTTAGCTTTGCGGGATGCCATGGAAATGACACAGCATGCATGCTCGACATCCAAGAGAAGCAGGGACACTTCAGCATTTCAAAAGAATTGAAAACAGGTGGTGCAAGTTCAATAGAGAGAGATAGAGAGACAGAGAGAGAGAACCACCTGATACCTGCCGTTCGCTTCCAATTCACCAAGCACGTTCCTACATCAGACACATCGGTGATACGGGCCTGATTTTCATATGCTGGGAGTATGCGTTCGGTCCGGTATCAACCAAGCCCATCTGTCAGCACGCCACCTCGACAGCCATAAGCCGACACCAGAGCTGGCGTTCTGACAAAGGCCGTCCAACGATTTCCTTAATGGGGAATTGGTTGTGCTTGGCAGTCCCAGCGTGTCTCAGATTTAAGGGGGATTCCAGAAGCATCCGTTGAAAACTACAGGGACATACTGTAGTCGCGTTTGGCAGTTGAGGGGCGTGAAGTGTTTGTCCCCAGGTACCTGGGCTTCCTTTAGATGGCGTGTCTTTGAAGCCTACGCGTCTCCTGTTGCGCCGGTGGCTTTCCAGACGCAGAGGTTGCGTCCTAGGTCCTCCCCCTTCTAGTGGCTGCATCTGTCAACATGCCGAAGGGGGTGGGTTTGGAGATGTGTAAATTCAGTGACCTCCCCCATAACACATATAATGATGATGTCATGAATAAAGCAACCGCACATTAATACCCGAGCGCTTCTTGTTCCAGTCGGGTTTTTTTTTTTTTTTTTTACAATTTTGCCTTGACTTCTCCAAGCTGTAATCAATCTCTTTGCTCTTCCCAAGCTTTTAAATGCTCTTCTCTCCCTTTCTTCCCCCTCCTCCTCCTCCTTCCCCCCCCTTGATCTCCTCTCTAATCAAGGTGTTTTTGTGTCTTTGATGGCTGAGTAACTGCAGTGAGTCAGCAGACAACCGGGAGGGTATGGTAGTAGGAGAGGTGGGGACGGCGGTTAGAGGGTTATCATGTCGTTCGTCTCCGAGTTCCCAGTCACCAGTTGACAGTGAGTCAGGAGGGGAGAAAGGACACACTGTAACTGAGAGGAGGAAACTAACAGCCTATTTGCACATTCCTTCCACAGCGCGACAGAGACTAATTATCTCTCTCCCTCTCTCTCTCTCTCTCTCTGGGAAATCAATTCCATATCATGGAGGGTTTTCAGAGCCTGAGCTTCTACGCCAAGTCAGGAGCTGGGAAACATAAATGGCAACAACGAGCGCCACTTTACTGCCACAGACGCGTGTGGTTATTTGTATTTATTGTAGTGCATCCGTTTGGTTCTCCTAGGGGTGATGATGTTTGGGCGCGCGAGGTGGGGACGCCTCGTCTTCTGGTGAGGGAACATTCTGGAAGATCACAGGGTACGCTTAACTACCATGCAGGATGTGTGAAATGACTGTCAGTGACACACAAAGTCATCTGTGCAGGCACAAACTTCTGGCTATCGCCCTGAAGTCTAAGACTATGCATACAGCACTGTATGTCTGTCTACTGTACTGTGATTGGCTGCCGTGCTGACATCGCCAGCTCAAAACTGAGGAGGAAATGTCACCTGTTCCAGTCAGGAGGTATAACGTCAGTTGACATCTTCCGATTCCTTGTCCCAATTAAGACACCGGTCTCCGATGAGGGGTGACGTAGATGTGTTAATTGGCTCAGAGGACTGAGGTTTGGAGAGCAGGAGCGGTCTAATTGGACGAGGTTCCTCTGGTTCGTCTGAGGAGGGGGTGCTGAACAACCACTTTATGGTTCAACCTGGATTTCAAGGGAAAGATCAGGTTTGTCTGTTCCTGTCATCAGGATGTCATTCTGAAGGGCGTTTGCGGCCTTGGAAGTCTTGTAACCGGGCGAATGTTCCTCAAGCAACGTGACCACAGACATAAAATTCAGTCAGTATAACACAATGTTCTTCCATTTAGTCTATTTCTGAGAGCTATTCCTGCTATCTGTTTTGTAAGGCATGTGATATGACTACTGCAGAAATATGTTGGAAGCAGGGTTTTTTTGCACCAATAGCAGCGAGCCATTCCACAGAAATAGGTTGTTTTGCACCAATCGCAGTGAGCCATTCCAAAGAAGTAGGTTGTTTTGCACCAATAGCAGCGAGCCATTCCAAAGACATAGGTTGTTTTGCACCAATAGCAGTGAGCCATTCCAAAGTAGAAAAACCGACACAGTACAATGGATGCTAGCAAACTAATCCACAGTTTAGCTCAATCATTAAGAGGCAAACCTAATTACCATTTCAGTCTACCAAATTGCCCGAAACAATTTTCTACAGTCCTAGGGATTAGTAATTACTACCAATTAATATGCGCCATCATAGGTTTTACTTCTTGCATCTATCACAAAACAAATTGATGTCAATGTGGGCCGACGTACAATCCAATTTGTATCATTTTCCTGATACAGACATTAAAGGTAGAAAAGAGATGAATGAATGTTCCCACAGGAACGAACAGCGCCTCAATCACAGAATAGTCGATTCTGCATGTTCAGTATGACGCCTCTTCAAATGCCTGTGTGTGAGAGTTTGAGTTGAGCTAGTGAAAGACTGACATATAGAATATAGCTAGTGAATTGATTTTGACCTCGAAAAACTTCAGAAGAAACTCTAGAAATGATCGGTGTCGTTATGCTGTTATCACATAACATCACATGACACAGCGCAAGGCCACACCAAGTAAATCCTGAGAAGGTGATTTTTTTTTGCCGTAGACTATTTAAGTCAAAGGTTTGATAAGGGTGCCTCATGTACAACTTCAACTACAAACCAACACAAACTAACAACAAGTAACAGTCCAATAAAAATGCCAAGGAACAAGCTTGTCGTTTATAATTAGATCAGTGGCGATGCTTCTTGGGGAGCAGGATAGGAACAAACAAAAACAACAACAAAGTAGAGAATCGCACATCTTAATCACCATCACAACGTCCCCCCGCACACATTCGACCGAGGAATGACGGCAATTGCGTGTTTGTAAGTGAACTACACAGGGATCCGTGTTCCTTCGAGTCGCGGCGGTGGCCGGTAGCCGTCTGGGAATGCAAACACAACACAAGACAGATGCATTACCCCCCCCTCCTCCTCCTCCTCCTCCTCCCCCGCCCCCCGGCCCCGCCCCTCCCCTCCTGTGGTCTCAGGGGCCAACTCAATCTATATCAGATTGGCAGTGCTAGCAGATAATCATTAGAGGCGTCATCCCAACCCTGTAATTAAAAGGCCCAACTTCATTTTCCTAGAGGTCAGTTGTCATTGAAGCCGTGGCTACGTCCCAACACTGTTAAACAGATCTGTCACCTTTCCTCCGGGGCAGGCCAAGTCTGGGAGAAATGGCATTGGTAGAAGCACAAAAGAACACGGTGGTTAACGCGACTGCTCGTTTTGTTCTTAGATCTTGTGAGTGCTTCACAACTACGAAGCAGGGCCGGTAATAGAACTTCACTTAGAACAAACAAAAACAACAGCAGCCAACTCTCAGTCACATAACTACCCAGAGCAATTTCAGGGCTGTTTGAGAGAGTCTCTGAGAGACAGATTGTCGGTGGGAACACCAAATGAGTCAGAGTGTATAAATACATATTGTCAATATGCCTTAATTATCACATGTTGTGTTCGTTCCATCCGAGTTGATCTCAAACTCTTATTGTTCGCGTAGTCGGGGGGTGGGGGGGTGGTGAGGGGGCTCCACACCGTGTCTACTGGGTATGAGTGACAGCGACAGTTGGATGTTGGAGAGTGAGTGACACTGGCATCGGTCGGGGGTCTTTGGGAAGTGATGCGTCTTCAGACTTATTGACGGAGACTTGCGCAGACGGGATCCAAGATTTAACCGCCATTAAAGCGTTATTAAACTTTGGATGGAAGCGTCTGTTAAATTACACCACTGCAATATGTGCGAACGGTTTCCCCCCCACACGTACTTGGTGCACTGCAGAGTGCCATTAGCAGCTAAACGACAGTGCACCTACTGTTGCTACTGTAATGACATCTCACATGATGAGGTACTGCAATGCGGCAATGTAGTCTTATTACGCTATAAAATAACTGCACAACAACATTTCGTTTCAGTCTTTTAATGAGATGAGGTATCGAACGCGTATTGATGATCGTTCATCCTGGAGCAAACATGGCAAATTTGCCTCAGATCAACGCGGCGTCCATAAACAAAGCATTCTTTACCGCTTAACCGGCAAACGAATCAATCACTGCCAGCCCGGGACCAAACAGGTCATCGGTACGCTTTGCCACAACGTTCACGCCGCAAACCTCCGACGGCTTTGCCTTTCAGCGGTTAGATGGACGCCACCGTTGTTCCGCGTCAGGCAGGAAAACAGAGGAGGGGGAGCGGAGAAAGAACAGAGTTTGAGTTCCATCTTCCACCCACGATGGCGTGATGAATGGGAGGTAGAGGGCTCACGGTGGGGTCATTTATCACAAGGTGGAGTATTAATTAATGTTGTAGGAGGGGCGCCAGGAAGACATGGGCTCACATCAGCAAAAAAAAAAAAAAGAGAAGCAAACAGAAAGGAGGAGGAAAGAAAAGCACTGGATCCATGGCAGCTAGCAGCTGCAGATGAAACCTGGTTCGCTGCCGCTGAAGTGGGGTTGTTTAAGGGTTAAACCATGGGTTCACGCTGATGCCACGCGCTTGTAAAACTTACGGACATGCTTCCAGGCACAGGAACATGCACACTTGTGTTCCCTCATGTTTTGCACTGCAGTGCGTGTGGTGTGTGTGTGTGTGTGTATGTGTGTGTGTGTATGTGGGGGGGGTGATCTGAAGACAGCCCTTCGTGTATTACAGCAGACACAGGCATAAACCTGGGTCTTATCGGCGTGAAATGCAACTTACAGTATTAATGGAGAGTTTTCATCTCGCCGCTGTTTGATTTATGTGACTGGTCATTTTTAATGCCCCGCGACTGTAAATCATCGCAGAGGGAAAAAAACCTAGGAACAAACAAATGCTGACATGATTGACAGAGCAAAGTTATTTCCATTCATAACCGCTGAGCTGCAGGGGCATCCGTGTCCGATATCGCCGTGGCAAAGTTAACTATGCGAGAGCCAGGGGGACACAATCTCATTCAACTACCGCATCATGATTCGAAACCAGAATTCTTTTCTATACAATATTCGCAGACCTTTATGGTATGTTTCTAGGCACTTAAGATTTCTTCATTATTTTCTTTGGGTTATAGATTATCTACTTCAAAAATTTCAAAACGTGAAGGGCCACCATTCAGCCAAGATCTCATTGGAAATGTTCAGCCGCAGCCTTGGGCCTAGACAAGTGTGAAAGACGCGAGGTTTGTCTGTTTACATCCATGACATGAATGCACTGAATGAAGCTGAATGTTCCAAGGTTAAGTAGCTCTGTAAGACAAACACTTACATAATGAACCAAGGACGAGGGTTAAGTTTATAACGCAACGGTTTTGATGGCAGGTAAATAACTTCAAAGATTCAATTCTAAGAAATCGCTGAGCAAAAGCCTTGTGTGAGATGAGTGCTGTGAGTGACATGTATGCATGCTCCACATTTTGCCAAGGCTGCACATCAGAGACCTACACACAGAAGCAAACGTATCCGTTTACTTCAATGCAAAGAGCGTTCGGAACCTAAGAGCTCTGGATCTGCGGTATATAACGCCGAGCCAGTCCCATCAGACAGTAAAAGGTTAGGGTTGTATTGGCAGATCCCGTTGTTAATCTTACAACAGATTACTCTCTCCCTTTCGAAACAAAGCTGCTGGATGGGAGGGGGGGGGGGGGGGGGGGGGGGGGGGGGGGGGGGTTAATGAGACAAGGTCCTGCTGATTCAGGAGGTTCCTGTCACCTCTGTCTTCATGTCTGTCTCCTCCGGGGAGGATTTCCTGCTCGACGTGTGGAGATGTTGGGCTTGAGCCTAGATCGCAGTGTACAACACACATTAAGTATGGCGACACCTCCGCAGAGAAGGACAAGCAATGACACGATTTGCGCCACAGACACCGAAATGAAGGCAATGTGTGGAGGTATTAAGGGGTGCGCTAGCTGGCCACAACTCCTGAAACACTTAGTCTACTCGTCTCAGACGTGTTTCGGCCATTACTCATTTGCAGGCCGCTGTTCTCGCCTGATAGGTTTGGTAAACATCCATCACGACGCAAACCGGAGTCAGCGTCGGGTCGGACATCAAGAGCGCAAATTATCAGCTGCCATCATCTCTCCCTGGGCATTATAAATATGGTGTTTATCTCCCAAGCTGATCCTCGCACTCACTTTAATATATTCCTGATCTGACAGCCAAAGAGAAGAAATGATGAATCTCTTTTCGGACCGTTTAAGACGAGGTAGGTCTGGAGCCGAGACTTTAGAAGGAGCAGCAAACCAAGAACGAAGTTCTCTTTCTGGATATGAATAATTCATAGGGCGACAAAACGGTGCGCCAATTACCGTCCTATCGTATTTACAGCAAAGTTGTAACCCATCTCTTTGGCAGTTTAAAGTCCAAGCCGATACCAGAGACGGATGAGATCTTAGTGATGCGTTTTTACAACAACGATAAAGCAACACGCCCCACACAGCTGATATATTTGTGATCGTTTGGAGCTATTTTTAAACCATGTTCTACGTTTTTTAACGCGTGCATGACTCTCAAATCACAATTATGTAGAGTGAAAGCGCATGTTCACGCGACTGGAGGAAAGACCGAACACTCACGAGGTTCACAGCGCGTCATGATCTAAATTCCTTTGCCGTTTGATTGCTACAGTCACCTTGTTTTACCCCTTAGGCTTGTCACCTTTCTGAATTCCGGCATCTCTGACACACACTAGTCTGATGGATAACCCAGGGCTCAGTTTGAGATTGATTCGTTTGGTTGTCCAAACCAAAATCTGCTCCCTGTGGAATGCACCACAACTTTTGTAAAGCCTAACCCTTACAATGTATCCACCGTAACTCATTTCGGGTCGTCTGTATCGTCTTACTGCTCGGGCTCTCATGACATCACGGAGGAATTCTGATCAGTGCTAGTGGGTCCTTGCAATACAATTTATGCATCGCTCTAAAAACTTTATTGATTTTCATATTTGCCTGAGTACCTAGAGCTGGCAAGTCTCGCTCCATTAACTTCCGACCCAGAGGAGACGCGTGGAAGTGTATTTTACTATCACAGCTTCTGAGGGGAACTGAGATGAATATAGGGCCTATCTAATTTATATATCTATATAATAATGACAGTGTAATCAGATAGGGGTATTGTTAAAATGGTACAAATAGATTTCGAGGGATTAATCTGGGAGTCGGTGATCAAAGTTAAAATGCATTGCATTTCGATTCAGGCTAGATGCAAGACATAAGAATGATTAAGCCTTTACAATTCATATTTGGATTTCTTCTGTAGAAGCTTTATTAAATGTTAATCCGTGCTGGATCAGACGTCTTCTAGACTGAAGAGAGATTTATCTCCTCTATTTAATATTTTCAACTGACACAGAGCAAAAATAGTGTTACTGTAACAGCCTTATGGGGCATGTGTAACAGCTTCAGTTATGAATCTAATTTCAAATGGTGCGGACACCCATACCAAAAACGTGTTTACGTTTAACGTGTACTCAAGCCATGTTCGTTTGAACGTATAGAATTGAATGAACTACTCGCAAAAAAGCCCCTCTAGTGTCACTATTTTTTCATCCGGCCTCATCCACGTCCCTTCTCAGAACCCGAAAACTATAGCCAGGCAGATGGATGTTAGTCATTGTGTTGCTGTTCTTTAGATGCAACAAGTCCCACAGAACAACAAACAACCTAGCAAAACTCGTTAGTGCGACACTGCTATAAACTTTAGGTGCGTTCCTCCGACACGGCAGGTTCTGATCGGTTGTCAACACTGTATTGTCAGTAGAACGATTAGAAATGCAATGAGTCAGTCATGCTGTGCTGCAACACATTGTTGATGCGATCAAACAGTATTAACAAAACAACCTGTAACAGTGTACACACCTCTCTCTCTTCGTTTATCCCCGCAAATGGCAGGGCAGCTAACTTGCTCATCTTAGACGCCTGCCACTGATCAGTGTCCATCAACATGTTTTTAATTGTTTACATTTTAATTTAATAACATTCAAGTTGCCCTCAACTAACGCTGCAAAACGTGACGCTAGCTATAGTATTAATGTTAGGTCAGTGCTTGAGAGGGCTTTAACATGAAGCTAGCTATCGCCAAGAGACTCGGTGAAATAATTAAACATTGCACGACAAAAAAAACATACTTTGGTAGAAGCGAATGGGGAGTTTTATCATTCTTACCTGGCTGACGCGTCTGAAGGTGTACGATACGGGCGTGGTTGCGTCTGTTCTCGCGATAGCTCGCCGCGAAAATTGCGCTTTACCTCGCAATTTGCTGACGCAAATCCGGCTAGACTATCAGACTCGACCAATTATAGTGGTAGGATGTGTACTCATTCGCAATGATCTATAAATTACCATTCTGTGCACCTTCTCACCTTCCAAAACATTCAAGACCTGCACAGAATCTCTTTGAAATGTAAACATAAATAGACTACTGCAACAATTTGAACTGTCATCTCCTTTGATAACCCCCCCCCCCCCCCCCCACCCCACCCACCCTCACACTGAAAAAGGCAATTAATTCAAGTGCAAATCAGATCCGTACTCTAAATCTATCAAGGACTGAGAATCAAAGTGATACTCAGGAGGTCATCTCAAGGTAAATTCATTCTCACAACAGTGAGGCACCCAAAAATCCCTTTTATGTTTTAGATGGTAATAATTACCAGACATAATGTGTTGGGGGTTTGGCTGATGTGTTCAGAAACAGCACTCTCATGCAACACAAACCAGCAGTTTTTTTTCACCTTGAGCTCTTTAATCAGAGTTCCTTGGGCCTAACCTCATCCCTGGGGAAATCATGGATTTTGTGTCTCACTTTAAAAAAACAAAACAAGAATTGTTCTAATGTTTGAATTTGAAAGCAAACTAATTACTTAGTATTTAATCGTTGTAGGCACATGGCCTCCTATTAAATCACAGTCTGGACTGTGCCATAATGCTTACTGAACACACATGCATGCCAACGTACAGTAGTTGAGGGAAGAGGGGTTATAAACCAGAATTCCAAAATAAAATATTATTTTTAGTCCAAATAGGATGTGGGATTTATAGACATTCATGATTGGTAGACCGTCCATTACTGTCAGTGTGAAAACAGACATCCTTGGTATTTTTCCCGTTCTTTTGGATTGAAGTGTAAAAGGGATGCGTTTAGTGGTGAGTTTGAATGTCAGCA
Organism: Plecoglossus altivelis; assembly: GCA_036571765.1. Classification (NCBI taxonomy): domain Eukaryota; kingdom Metazoa; phylum Chordata; class Actinopteri; order Osmeriformes; family Plecoglossidae; genus Plecoglossus; species Plecoglossus altivelis. The sequence goes on from BROE01000002.1 coordinate 4,735,614, forward strand.
TGTACACATGTTGTGAATTTTCACGACGAGATACTACAGAGCACAACTGATTCCTTTAAAGGATGCGGGTGGTATTTCTGTTGCAGCCAGAGCATTAAGCAGAGATGCCTTTGAACGTCTGGACTGCAAAGTGTCTTATTGTGTGTCCTGTTTATCAGAGGAGGTGTTGAGATACTTAAAGTACCGTGCCTTTTCCCACCAAGACGAAGCTTTTACCACATGCATTTCACATAGGGATAAGCCGTGTCCATCCATTCAACGACATTGTGCACTGAACAAGCAAAAGCACACAACACTTAAGTATTACAGTGATTAAATCAAATATTAAAAAAACACGATGTTGTGCCTTTAATGGTGTTTCTCCTTCTATATCAGAAGCCAATTGGCATCTCCCTCGACCCAAACATTCATCCAAGCTCAGACCGACAGCACGTCTTACTCTAGATTCGCGTCTGACATCGAGAGGAAATAGAAAACAAAAAGGAAGAAAGATTTCCAACCAGCCTTCTGCTTCTTCTGCATGAAATATTAGAGGAAGATTTCCCGGTGTGGTCGGGGAAAGATACATGGATGCTGTAGCCAATTAGCTGGCATCTTCCACCGCCCATTCATCATGCGTATAATACAGGCGTGGATAGAGTGCGGTAATATCATTATTAACGAGAGGGGGTAAGCTAAACCCTGTGTTTGGGTCATAGGTCAGAGGTAAGTTAATGGAAGTTATACGAGAGGAACTATCAAGTTGACTAAGTGTAGTGCGGAAGCAGGTCTCTGCGGGGGTCGTTCTGCGGTTTGGTGTTGCAGGGTTCGTGGTCAGCAGGAACACGCAGGAACAGCCCTCGGTGTGCAGAACGAGAGAACCTGGACCGTTACACTGCTTACGTGCCTTGACATGGTGTCAAGGCACATCAAGGCCACCTGTTTAATCACAGCTTTGTGACTTGTTACGTAACAGCGCTATCTTATATAAGTTAAACCTGCAAAAATCCAACTCTTGTTCTCCCCCCTGCCCCCCAAAAAAACACAACTTCCTCTTTTATAGTCTTTTTTATGGCGGTAAAACAAAGTTCAACAAAGTCAAATCATTTTAAGCGTCCACTCTTCTCTTCCTCTTGGCCACGGAGCTAACCCTGTGGTAGTCAGCACCAAGCGCTTGTTACCAGTTGCTTCACTGCTTGGGCTGTAACCTCTGACCTGGGTCTGTTCTGCCCACTCTTAGCAGGTGCAAACACATCGTTCAGGGGGGCCTGGATCAGTGACATGACACCCGGATCCGGGAAGCATGGAGGAGAAATTCAGTAGGCGGTTGCGCAACACAGATATACGCTAACAGCCTTTCGTAAGGCACCTTCCATCATGGTTTTGAACCCCAAGCAGTAACGACCCCTTAAGGTTATGTGGTAGCTGCATTCTCAGGCTCTTACATAAGGAGGATGACGCTCAAGCCGCCATTCACAGTGTTATTTCCATCCCATCATAACAGCAGTCTTAAAGTAACTCAAATAAATGGAAGAAAAGGCTCAAAACAAGTACGTTAAACCCCCCCCCCACACACACGACACAGAGATCACCAACACCACAAGCAACTTTGCACTCAGCTTCAGCCCCCGCCAGATAGGAAAACAGGTTCGTTCTATAATCAACCAGCTTCCAGGCAGGGGACTGCAGTCCACACAAGGCGACCAACTGTCACCCTCCACGGCTGCAGTGTCGGAGGCAATGTTGGCTCTCCACAGGGGGGAGGCGGCCATTATGGCTCAGTCTGTGAAATCACATCTGCGAGCAGGACCAGTGGGGATAAGACGTCTAATGTGGCCCGAACCTCGCAGCAGGTACCATTGCCCTTTTTTCTCCTTATTATGTTCATCCAGTCGATGTGCTTGAGACTGGACCCTATGGAAAGCCATATATGGTTAGCTGGCTAGCTGTTTCAGATACTGGGAAGATATAGTTAGGCCTTGAAAAGCTGAGTTGAAAGCTACAATGTTAAAGCAGGTAGATATTTCTCTGGTGAATTGTCACTGATTATGAATAAAAACTTGGTCGTGCTGGAGTGATGGTTTGTGACACTAAATAAAGTGACTGGCTTTCCGCGGAGTACCAGAAGAGTGGGATGTAATTGCAGTTGAGAAACAGATATTGAACCTGTTTTAATTGCAGTGTCGTGAATGTAGAATGAGTTGTTAGTGCATGTTCAGGTTCCCTGGACTCATTTAAAACACATTTCGGATTCTGCGGCCACTTTGATGGAAGTTGATTAACTGCTTAATAATCCATAGTCATTTAGAGTCAGGGGGCAGAAGGGCAAGTGGCGAGAGCGAGTTTCTTTCTATGTTACAGAAAAAATGCCTAACTTAGTTTGGATCCTGCGGTAAACAATTTTGACAAAGTCAATGGCAATTTATTATGAGGAGCCACTTTACAGCAATAGTCTTTAGTTTGGTCTCGAGGGAAATGCTGCATTCATGTTCACCACAGCAATATACCTCAAACAACTCTGAGTTTAAATTAAAACTCCCAAGCTAAAAAAACCTAGCATCACCTAGCATCCCAGCCAATTAAAACATCTAAAAAGTGGCGCTCATTGTCTGTGCATCTTATTAAAGCTGCCTCCCACCGCAAAGAAGTTGCTCAACTCTCAAACGCCAGGGCTCACTCCCGTATTCTCTGAACTTAATGAATCACCTTGCAGAATATAGGGAGGCACGGCACTGATGCGACGTGACGTTGGCACGCTGATCCTGCAGCATTGCCCCACTCCAAGATAATTACCAATTTAGGCGCCCATGTCTCTCTTATCAGTCGCTCCAAACAAGGCGATAACTCAAAAGACTAATTAATTTTCACTTTTTCTTCTTCTTTTTTTGTTTCCGTAATCACCTTTAAATATCACTGACTTGGGGATGTTCTGTACACTTTTTTGACAGTGAGTGTATTTTATGAGGAATTTCTGCTAAGAACACTCTGTTCTGCACAACAAATGGCTGTCAGGGGCGTGTGTTGTGCAATAAAATATCTCGATACAACCTTAAATCTCTGGAGTTATCTATTAAGACCAAATTGGACAACTGTATAGATCACACGGATACAACTCATGGAAAATAACAAAGACATCAATATTATATACAACACAGTATTTCAATAGTTGTTTACCAATCCGATAGTTTTAAAGAACTTGGAATAGGCCTACATAGGCCAAAGGCACAATTTACAGGCTGCAGTTGATGGTGTTCGATAAAAACAGATGCATCCGTGCTGTATGACTCGACAAATTACCCACTGGGCTTAGATGAGCCTCTTTTGGCCGAAAGCGCTGACAGGATGCTTGCTATGCACAGGTAATAACGACGGGATATAAAAGTAGATGGGGAGGGGGGAAAAACAGAATGTCTCAATGGAGACATTATTCATAGAATGGTGACAAGCCAAACCAAATGAGCTGTGAATGAGGGCAGATGGCCCTGTTGTTGCATGGAGAACCTAAGCAGGCTAGCAGGATATAGGGGTTATATTAGCGCTCTTTAGCTTGTCTTATGCTAAACTAATATATAGGCTATTTTGCAGAGGAGGATGCGAGGGAACGGAGGCAGTCAAGGTAGAGACAAGTGAAACGTAGAAATGGACCTCGTTATCTTTTAGGTGACAGAAGTGCTCAGGAAATGGCCCCGCGTGTCTAGCTTGAGGAATTGAAAGAACATAGAGTAAGGTAATGGGATTTCGGTATGTTTCCAGGCATCTTGATTGAGCCGGACAGCTTGGCATTTGAGGATGAGTCCGGACAGCGCTGAAACCATCCAGGTAACTGATCACTCCTTGTAGTATGTAACCATCCACAGTACATCAAACGAAGACTAAAACCTCCTGTGATCCTCCTTTGTGACAAAATAGTTCCACTGTGCAGCGGTAGAGTAATGATCCAGATGATTCTAATTTAAAAGAAATCCTTTGTGAAGTTATGAAAAATGTATCCGCAAGACTGGAGCCTTGGAATATTGAGATCTTCTTCAACCACGATGAAAGCCTGAAAGACAGTCTGTGGTGTCTGGAGGAATTATCCTCTAGTTCACAGCAGTGGATGATCTCCTTTTCTATTATGGCAAACTAACATAGCTCCTTACTTCTGTCACAAAGGCCCCACAGTAGGATAAGCTTCCTGCCTTTGATTTGGGTTCAGATATGAGGTATATATAGAATTCTGTTTGGATGTACTTAGCATTTTATTCGGAGCTCCAATATATCGCAACGACATGTTAGAATATCTAATGAGATTCCAGCCTTTATTGACTCACCTTCTCAGACGAAATGTTGCTTTGGCCAAGGGGGAAGGTGTTTCCTGCAGGTTCATGGTTTTCTGGTCAATAAATCGTATCAACTGCTTCCTTTCTGAGATCTTTTTTAGCGATTCATTCACCTACTCACTTAAGTTCCCCGAAAGCATTGTTTTGTGCTGAGTCAGGGATGATATCAAAGGTAACTGAACTTTACACTGATATTTGAACCTTGCCAGATCCCAATGTAAGCTGTCCTTTCCGCCCCCCTCTTAGTCAATGTGATGTCGTCAGCAGGAATGACTAAATGCGTAAAAAGTTACTTGCGATTTAACCTGTACTGCAAATTCATACCATGCAATAAACTATAATGGTTAAGCAGCTTGTTAAAAAAAAGGTCATTTGTTTGTGCGTGTGTGTCTGAACACTTCGGCCAAGGCATTTTCTCACTCATCAAGGGTTCCCTATTATGTGGAACAAGAGTACACTGCAACCTTTCTACACTCCAACTCCTCTGTGGTAGGTGGACATGGCCCTGCTAATTCAAATTGTAGAAAAAAGGAGAGAATTTTTTTTAAAAGCGTCCCTTCTTGGTACCCAAAACACGACTTCCATCATTTCCGCTAACCGCAAAGCATCAAGACCCAGGAATCGGTGTCCCAGGGAGGGGTGCCGTGCACCAGGTTTCCTCCTTCTATGTAATTCCAGATGCTTCATTAGAGCTTGATGTCTTTCATCATTATTCTTTCATGTAAGTCTGTGGCGCGCGGCATCTGCAGTCTTGCAGCAGTGTTTGTTATTTATGTTAATCGATTTTCATAAAAAAGCCAAATAAACTGCTTTTGAAACAGCACAGGTTTTTCAGCCGGCGCCAACTCACTAGGTGTGATAGGAACATTGCCTCCTCAAAAAGGAGATTTATGGAAATTGGAAGATTCATCTTTCATTTTCCATTATGTGAATCAGGCAGGTGCATGGTACACATTTTGACTGAATTTGAGAATACAGAATTAATTCAAACTTCAACCTCAAATTAAACTTGTTTTCCTGCATTTGATGTAAACCTGTTTTCCTCACTCTTTTGTCCGTGTGTTATTAACCGCCAGGCAGACGCATCACACACCCACAATTTCTAATCTTCCTCTTTCGGGAGACTAAAGGTGTCCTGAAATCAATGTAAAAGTAAGAAAAAAACCCTCAAATGCGATAGTTGGAGAACCATAATATCCGTACACGCTTTTTTTTCTCATGGGTAGATATACCAGAGCATTAAAGAAATGAAAGCATGTTTGTACACAGAGATCAAAGCCTTCCTCACGATAGCAACACCTGGAACCCTAAGAGGCAGCCATGTGTGAGACCTAAGACTTACTCTAGTAAGGCAAATGAACTTAGAGTCGAGCCTTAGGCTTCAGTTAACCTTTTGCAGGGCCTGCTGTGTCAACATTGCACTCAGAGCCTGCACTGGAAGTCTTCCAATGAACGAAGCCTCGTCTTGAAGTTTTAACAAGTCTTCCTCTCCGAATCCACATCAAATAATCTGCAGGAACACTCTGTAAAGTTCAGCGGTTTATTTCCACCCAAAATATAATTGGTACATTGCCCATTCAAAAGTCCATTCAAATGACTGAACGTACCGAAGTGAGAGAGAGAGAGAGAGAGAAAAAGAGAGTTATAGAGAGAGAGAGAAAGAGAGAGAGAGAGAGAGAGAGAAAAGAGAGTTATAGAGAGAGAGAAAGAGAGAGAGAGAGAGAGAGAGAAATTTGCTTACCTGACTGTCAACATACTAACCCAAACATTTGTTCCTTGTGAGAGTATCTTAGGAAACCAAAGGTGGCGCATGGGTGAGATTAGTTTCCAGACATTATTATTGCTAGATTGTTAAAGAACTCCAATGATTGAGGGATTCATACCTGCAAACACGGTATGACTAGCAAATATATGAACAGTACACAATACATAAACAGGTTGGACTTTTCGTCGTTTTCAATTCTCTTACCTCAAGTTGTCTTACCTGTTGCTCTAGGTATATTCACCTTGGGAAAAGACTGACATATTTCCATTGTAACACGCCCTAGGATGATAATAAAGATTTGTCAGCGCTGGGAGATATCAGGACGTAGGCATGTGTTTATCCTGTTTAAATGCCGTAGGTGTCGAGATTCACTCCCTGGCAGGGGGACACTGGGATATCCAGTCTCTCTTTAAAAAAAGAGACAAAAAAAGAAAACCTGGGCTCTTTTTCACCTAGCCGATGTTTAAACAGCTTAGCTCCAACTTTGGGGGAAACACATCCACCCAGAGGCACATCTTAAAGTGTTTATCTTCAGTGCAACACGTGGATTGGATTAGAGGGCATTGTCTATGTATGAGTGCTGTTCTATTCCTATGAGTTCAACGAATGCAACGACGGGCTAATGTTGATGGTGTACACGCTAACAGGCCATTGTTTTACAAACAGGTCATCCTCACTTTACTGTCACCACATAATACCAATATAAGACATGTATTACATCTTTACATTGATGTAAAATATGTCTCCTTCAACTTGTGCCCTTGCCAAGTAATAAGGTAACCAATAACACAATTTAAAGCTTGTTGATCACAATGCAGATCGACACAATGGCTTCTGACACATTCCATATGGTCTTTTTGGAAAGGGTAAGATTGAAAACGAAAGCACAGATGCTGTCCTAATACATTTGGGGATCACGCTTCATCAGAGAGTTTGAAAAGTGTTCTGGAAACATTGACACATTCGCTGCAGTTCAGGTGGGTGGGAACCAGACGAGTTCTGTTAAATGTGCCGTCATTTAAATATTTCTGTTTGTCCTCATAGCGAAAATAAACGGGTATTTTGACTAACAAATATCCAACCATACTTTCAACGTTAGTAGTACAGACACCTGTAGAACTACAAACCTTTATTTCACAAGTTTCCCCACATTTCCTGCAACTAGGTCTTTTTCCCTTCTAAATTATTCACTTGCCTCAATATACATAGGCTTTGCTTATCTTTTAATGGATATTGCTAATCCAAATATCTAAATTGAGATCAATTAAATCATATTGATAACAAGAACTCAATATCCCCCTTACGGACGCAGCATATCTCACATCTTCAATCTCTAGCGTGATAAAGTAGTTCCTCCGCGGCCTCAGGACCTTTTGACCCCTGAGCCTGTGAGGACTGCTACGCTAGTTGGCGTTTCCTGCTCTGCCAAACTCATCATTCCGAGCACATTTTAGATTAATTTGAGCATAGCACTATTCTACCGATAGCACAAGCGCTCTGATACATTTCCGTTATCCGTAGCCTAAAAGCATGTTAGCTGCTAGCTTAGCGATACATTTCATCGCAGGGTGGGACGTTTGGACGTCGCCGTTTGAATGTGTTTTGTTAGCGAGGTTCGTTCACGTGCGTTGTGGCGTTTGCATTATACCTGGGAACATGATGAAACTTCGAAAAACAGAGATAGAGAGGGAACGATCAATCAAGTCGATTGGAGTTATAAGTCGCAATGCGATTGACAGACACGGTGCCTCTCGCTCAGCTACATGATTCTCGTCAGATAAAAGCTCTGGGAAGATGTAGCTTGTATGACAACTGAATACACATCAATGACTTCCCCACAGCATCACCCGTGTTTAGAAAAGCCTTCCTGAAACGAAAGAAGACACCTATTTTCTCGAAAAATATTTACCCCTAAATATGGTACAATGATAAATATTCAGACTTTGAATTATGACAAATAGCCTCAGGGTGTGTTGTGGTAACTGATCAAAAATGCCTGGTTTTCTGACAGCTCCATTTTAACATAAGGTAGACGATGCATATTTATAATTTCCATCTGCTGAGAGTGTGCAATCATAAATAAAACAAATGCGATATCGCTTATTTTTAGGCAATAGTTGTTTAGGCAACAGTATCTCATGCTCAAATGTCGATTGAACCAATATCTATGGGACCTTAAGGTTTCGTCAGGACAACATGACATGTCATGTGTCATGTTATGTTTTCCATCGATCATTCTGGAACGAGAGGTCTTATTAGGAAAATATCAAAACACTGAATATTAAAAAAACTCAGCATTCTCCCAGACAGGTTTCCGAGATAAAACCCATTTTGTGCGTGCAACATCAAAGCTGTTCCACCAAGAGAGCACGTCAGCCCAGCCCTCCCCTTCTCCTCCCCTCGTCTTGACTCATTGTGCAGGTACACTCTCTGAATGAGACCCGTTTGATTGAGCTACATGCCTCTGTTTATGCAGTGCACTCAAATATGATTCTGTGGCAGATTGAATAAATGGATTATCGTCATTTTTACCAGCAGTCTGTGTAAGCTTCGGATAGCTAATGGCCTTTCTTTTCTCAGTCCTCAGGGATAGGAAAACAAGAGACAGCTCAGTCTCCCACCTCGCTCTGCAACAAGCGGAAAGATCCTAACCAAGACCCAGTCAATAACTTATGCTAATGTTAAAGGTTTTTGCATCCTGTATTTGGCTAGTTGCTAAACACAATGACAAAACACATGTTGTGCAGACTACAAAATGACCCTGCTGGCAAAATATGTTTTCGTCAACACAGCATGTTGTCGTATCTGCACAATCTTACAACGGGGATATTTTGGTGAACATAACTAGCGTGCGTGTCAACAGCATGCTAATACCTAACCCATACAAGCAGCGGGCTCTCATTATTCACTGCAGACAACCTGTCCTAAAACAAGAGTCTAGTTGTCTCCACGTCTCAAGTAAATATGATGTCGGCGTAACATTGTGTGCGCCAGCGGCCGAACTGCATATAAATGCCTGCGTTGACGTGCTTCCGACCCAGAGGAACAGTAGACAAGTTTGTTTTTGTGGATAACCTACACATGTTATGTGTCCACTTGTGCATAACCGCGGGAGAAAGTCAGCTCTCCTCAAAACACATTAACAGCTACAAACGATGCCCAGGCGTGTGTTTTCATTACGCCACCCACAAGTGTCATTAAAAGCCATTTCCTGGACCCTGGGCGGTCTTCGGACAGTTAACACACTCCTTCCGTACCTCCCAAACCACATGAGCGTCTCCAGCAGTGTCAGAACTGTTAGGGTTAGCTCGCCTCAGCGTAATGCACCCCCTCTGCCTCACATTTACTCCCCACGTGGTTCCATCACTATACCCCTGCCAGGGGTTACAGTCTGTGTTTGGGTTTCCAACAGACCTGTAATACATTGGGCCGGGCTCCCAAGGTGAAATGGAGAGACAGGCACTGAGATTAATCTAACCCTGGGCATAATGAGAGCCCTCTCAGTCTTCCCTCGTGAATAAAGACAAATGGCTCTTGTTTGTGCCAAGCTGGCCATCCAGCAGATCCATTTCATGTCCTGAGTCCCATCTGCCTCTGCCGCCACACGGCGAGGAAGTCAAATGAACTGTAATCGAAGGAGGCGCCTATTAACTGACAGAGTACTTTCATAGTCTGGCGAAGGCAACCCCATAGGCATGGAGTCAGGAGGGGAGGGGGGAGGGAGGAGGGAGGTGGGGGAGGCAGGGGGAGGGGGGTGTTGTCTGATATGACAAGCCTGTCGTGTTTCCTGACAATGGCCTTTTATCAGGCACTGCAAATATTCTACCAGCAATCACTTCCCCTCTCTTTGACTCTAAAGAAGTGCAGGGAAGAGGGCAACAACAAACGTCTACTCATTTGGTTTGTTGTTGATGGGCGGGGCTCGGTGCATGGTGGGATTTCTGTTGAAAGTAAAAGACATCGGCTTTCTAAGGATTCACTTGTCAGGGTCCTAAAGACAGTAGAGGGAACATGTCAAGAGTGTGTTTGCCACCCCATAACACTGTAAAGTCACGCTGTCACTATGACGATAATTAAATTGGTCCTTGAGGGAATTCCTCTCTTGTTAGACAATAAGAGAAGCGGTGTGTACAAGCAGAATAACACTATGCTTTATACTGTCTGACTGTCTGTCGTGCGTGTATGTAATATGAAGAATTATCAGAAGTAATTGTTCTGTGAACCATATGAAGAAAGGTGCACATATCACGGACCAAAACCTACAGTATACTGTATATTCTCCGTAGCTGTAAGACTGCAGTTGCCTTATGAAAGCCAAAAGCATCCCAAGTGACAAGCCTGGCCCTTTAATGGGTCCTGGTTATGTATTCTGAGCAGGACCTGGTGTAGACAGGGCGACAACACTCCCCCAGCTGTAAGCCGGCTCTGCAGGAACAGCGTCTGTCTGCAGGCACCAACACGGTGTCGGGGACAGCGCTGGCTACACTTCTCGCTCTGGGCTACCCTGCTGAAAAATCAGCGTTTAGCCCGAAGCGTCCGTAATGAATCGGTACTCGTTTAGTCACCGCAGACTGTCAGGAGGTCGGGTGAAGAGGGGCTTTTGCCCGCTAACAACTGTAGGAGACGGGAGCGGCGGTGACGGGCGTTTCAGAGGAAATGTGTGAGAGATATGCAGCGATTTTTCAACTCTTGGAGATTGTTGCCCTTTAAGGAGATGGTACGTTTGAGGTACACACACATAGACACACAGTACAGAGAATAAACCTCAATTCCCAACTCCCATAGTTAAGGTACAGACTCTGAAGTGCTTTGATGTACAAAAATACATTTATTTGAAACAATTTCAAAATGACAGTTTCTTTACTGTAGAAATATTGAAATAAAGATGAAACAGAACATTACAGATGATGCATGCATTTGTAGCTTTTGTGCAATGAAGAGTATTACAACGGTTTGCCCCTGAAAACAACGTAGATACAAAGACTTCTCAATCCCTTCTTTAAAGTCTTGATATTTCATAATAATCCAAATATAAACGATTCCATTGATAAACAAGGAATTTACACATCATATAAAATGCTGTGAAACCATGAAAGCAAGTTCAGAAAGGGAGCGTGGAAAGAACAAAAGCCACATAACAAGCTGGAATGAGAATAACACGAAATCTATTAAAATAAAACAACTCATGGATCGAAATCTCTATCCTTTATCTTTTCTCATAATCCAACGCTGACAATATTTAAACCCTTATTTCAGAGGGGGTTTGTCTCAAGGTTGTCTGAAGGAATGCCACTGCATAAGAACAATTTCAGAACTTACAGACGCATGGTTCCAAGCTTAGCGACAGGAGCTCCAAGGCTTTATGGGATGGATGTAAATGTTCTCCCAGTATAATGGTCTCACATTCGTCTCTGCTGAAAAGGCCTAGCGGAGGAACGTAAGAGTTATAGATGCAGATGAACTCTGATTGACCTTAGACAGGGCTTTTCTCTGGCTACGTGGTTCCGCCCGCGGCGAAAAATTACAAAAGGACGACGTACTAATGTCTCCTTATCTGTGTCTGCCGCTAATCCTGTTCCACTCATAAGTAGACGAACAAAGATGGCGTGACACTGAGAGCATCAGGATGAGTTGTAAACAAAAGCAGAAGGGGGAAAGTGTAGAGGACATGATGCAATTACCAGCCAACGAAAACAAAACAAAAAAGGGCAGCTTTCCTACTTTCTTTTTGAGTCGGTTACAGGAATTAAACTGGGTGGAGGAGAGCTGGTGCGGCTTTGTTGTATCACGAACGAAATATCCGCGGACAGATATGGTGGGTTCAACAGGACTATGACGTACCTCACAGCTCTGCTTTCACAGAGTCCAGCGGGATCTTCTTTCCCGAACGGTTGCTCTCATACCGCTTTCTCTCGGTATCCCTCCGACAGTCCCTTCTATCTTTCTCCTAAGGCTGCACTTACGTGCTGACTTCAGCAAGGGATTGTGGGATATCTCCACATGGGGTATTTCGCTGCTTAAACATCCACCTTCCTGCTTATCGTCGGACTGGCTACACCTGCTGAAATAAGGGCCGACTTTCACGTTGGGGCTCAGAGCCACTGGGTGCCTGTTTTTTTTCTTTCTTTTTCCTGCTTTTAGAGACCAGGGATTTCAGGAAATGAAGCTGCCCAGTAACGAGGAACACCACGTCCTGTTTTGCCAGGGGAGGGTAGCTGAAACATGACTTAACGATTGCGAGTGAAATGAACTCGACGATGAGGAGAAATAGCAGCTGCTCGCTCCCATGTCTGGGCTATACGTATTCGTTTAGCATGCACTTTCATCCAAGCCATTCACAATGGGGGATTTGAACTTGCAACCTCTTGATTTCAGGTCAAACGCTCTACCGATGAGATATGCACATCCCTCCATGTCAATGTTCCGAGTGCACGCACCATCTTTGAATCTTTTTCCGATCATTCCCTTTCTTTCTTTCGCAGTGAACTGCCAACTGGCACATTTGTCCTTGCATGACATTATCTCATCAGATCGGCCGCGCTAAAGTTGACCCTAGAAGTTTCTTTGTTTGTTTGCCATGTCATATGTTTTGATGCCTCCAGACTGGGCCTGGTAGATAGCCAGGGAACTCTATGAGAGTTAATATTTCAACTGTTTTTTTTTAAGTCAGTGAGTGGATGCAAGCGGAATACAGGATTCAGGGGAACAAATAGACCACAAGCTACATGTCCTTCTTACCAAAACGTACAAGTCAGAGTTCGTCGTAAAAGGTCCCTCGTTCACTGAAAGTGGCAGAACCATGTTGCTAGTTGCTCAGTCTATCATAACAGGCATTTCAAGCTATTCTCTTATCAGGGTTATTCAAACCACTAAACATTCAAAGGGCAAAAAACTGAAATACTCCCATGATGTTGGCTGGTAAATATTCCTTTACACAGGGTTTAACTATCACTGTACATCTCTTTCTGCCTCATCAACATGGTCTAATTCCATTTTGATCAATATATTTGTATTTAGTTACGTATTCACAAACGCCAGCATTTCAAAATAGACAAACCCTTTGTGTTATGACATATTTTGCTATAAATTAACGCCATGAAAGGTTGACAAAGTCTATACTGTACTGGATGTAAAAATGATTAGAGCTCTTTTGATGAATGAGTAGAAAATACCTATTTACAACACTTTATCTACAACACTTAAATCGTGACCTTGATCAGAACATGCACAAGTCAAGGACCGCGTGAAAACAAATCAAGATTTTTCTTAAGTAATATCTCTCCTTTTAAACACGCTTCACAGAACTGACACCAAAGCCGGTCAGTTCTCCTGTCTCTCTGTGTTGTACTGTTACTACAAGCATGTGAAAATCAAGTATACATACAGTATAGTATATACAGAGAAAGCAGAACTAAAGATAATATTGTACATTTCGATAATATTCCCTGTTTGATCGTAGACTCAGACATGATGGTCTGTACATAGACACAAACTGTACCTTTCGGAAAAACTTTCAACAAATTGTACATAACTTTCTTCGTAAGGGTCGATAAAAGACAAGCACTCCGAAAAACGAAGGCGAGAAAAAAAAAAACAGATAATTGCTTTTGCAAACCAAATTATGCATGTAGCTCGTACTTCCACAAAACTTAATTTTTAAGTTTTGCATGTAATTACAACTATCTCATTGAGTGAATTTAGGTTCACCGCATGGATGCTATTGAACAAGACACCCATGCAAAACTGTACAAATGAGCTTGTTTAGAAAACTATTAACATCGACTGTGTTTGGAAAATTACAAAAAGAAAAGCAAAGAGAGAAAGAGAGAGCGAGCGAGATAGAAGGCCCCCCCCCCCACCCCAAAATGGCAATACTTCTGCTCTGTAAATATTGTCTGGTTCCTTTGCGTTACACACTGGTGCAATTTGGAATCTCTCTTGTGCTCTCGTAGGCGTTTCCAACTCCTCCTGGGAAGAGTAAAAACACCAAGAAGACTTTGATTTCTTCGAGTTGAGACATTCGAACATTTGTACGTTGGGCTATACAGTTTAGCACAGTAACTCCACAGATTATAGATGGCGTGCCATGTGGCCATTACAGAAGGGGGATTCTGTACCACATCCTGTTAAAACATTTTAAATTGTTTAACGTGGGGGAAAATAATTGTTGAGTCTTTGAGTTGCGTGTTGTTTTTTTGGGTGTTTGGCGAAAAATCGTTTGTTAGAAATTGGACTTACGTTTGACCCTTGCATCTAGATCTTTCTCCATGAGTTCCTTGGCCGTGGAGAACTCGCTCAGAGTGATTTTAGGCGTGCTGTCGTTCTGACCGACTGAGCCAATCATCTCCTGCTCCTTCTCTTGGTTCACCTCTGCGTAAATGTTAATCCAGGGAATTTTTCTACGAAGGGAACAGAAAGGTCTTATTTCGTCTTTCAGACTACAGTAGGATGGTGAGATGCATGTCCTATCTGGAGTAGTTTGTAAATAAAACTGAATTTTTTCACAAAAATATGATAAAATGCAGTTTTCAGGTTGAGACTACCCAGTCTGCAACAAACCTTAAAAAACACACTTTTTAAAATCCAGGTATTTGCTTCAACTGCTCAATTCTACATTAAATGATAAAAATATGTCATTTTCCGAGAATAATATATATGTCTATTTGTCATTTTCATGAAAGATAATGTCTTTATTCAACTGATCTCCAATTTCAAATAGCAGAAAATGTAGTTAATCTAATTGTTTTGGTTTGCCAACTGTGACATTTCAATGAAACTGCATCCTCTCCAAGACTAATGGGAAAATTCCCATATTCATAATTGATGATAATGTTGCCATTTCCCAGGCTTTTTTCCACGAGAATCATTTTGAGCCGATATTAATTATTCAGTACCTTGCAGCTGATGCAGAGGAAATGCATACCAACCAATTCAATGATCGCTTTTCTGAACATTTCATCACTAGATTCACACATGTGCCTTGTGCATTCTGACCATGATTAAAATCAGTTCCGCGACATCTATGCGAAAATGCAAAATTGATACTTCAATAACGAGTACATTTGTCCGCCATCGATTGCTACGGACCCGAGCACATGTGGCAAATTGATATTCAACAACCGGTTATCGCATAAGTAGCGGAATTACATATGAGACGATCGCACATGCGCTGGGCGGTCGGACAGGATCGTGTAGGACTCTACCTCTTGAACTTGTAGATGAGGAAGACAGCCAGGCCCAGGAAGACCACAGACAGGAGCATGAGCATAGCAGAGCTGCTGTGCCTGTGGCTGGAGTCCACCAGGGGGGCTGGGGAAGGGGGAAAAACGGCCTGGATCAGAACAGCGCTCAGCAGTCCGCACATGTACGCTGTGTCCGTTACGACACGACAACTCTACGCAAACACAGGGATGTAGCAGACGTTCTAGATGAATGGATGGGTCCTATGGTAATACATCATTTCAGTGGGAAAAAATAACAGTGAAATGATGCTGAATTTGCGCGTTGCAGGGGGTGATGGTGTTTCCGCACTGTTTATTGTTGTATACTGTTAGAACTGTGCACTTGCAGTTCTCAGTTTTATGCTGAGGTTCCTAATGGGGTTTGCACTTTGGATAAAAGAAGCCCGCTACACATGCATTCATGTAAATGGCACGCTTACTTAACCTGTCTGTTTTACATTTGTGTACCATTCTCAGCGGAATTCGTTTAATTTAAGTAGAATTCTCGGCTAGCGAAAAAGGCAGACAACGTAGCAACGAATGCTTTGTTTCACGACAATACAGTGTTCACCAACATGACTGTAAACTTAAGCAACGTCGTGGCCTCATCAAAAATAAAGCTTTCCATAACAACAGCTCGAACACCTTCTCTGGGATTTAATCTCTGTTTATCTACAAGGCTGGCTCTCCAACAGTTTGTCTGTTCTAATGGATGACTCCAGAAGCAAATATATCCCTAGATGAACAGATACAGCAACTACACGGACAATGACTAGATTCCAAGGAGAACCTGCCTTGCTTTTTAATACATCCCAAATCTTTTAAGACCATGGCAGCATGAAATTGCTTTTCCTAATAGTGGGGTTTCAAAACTAAAAGCCACCTGTTTAAAGCAAGCCAAGGCCATAATAATATTCAAAGAAAAAAGGTAAACATTATTATGGTAAAAGAAGCACTCTATTTTGAACAACCGGTACTATCCCCCATACAAGCAGTCGAAACTAAAAGTCCTTAGAGTACATTTCTTGCTTCAGATCCCGTACCACGCACCTTCGTTCCCTCTCTCCCCCCTGGGTACCCCGATCCCTTGAATGAAAGGGAATTAATAAATCATCGAAGATAGCTGGGACACAGTATTTTCGACTTTGTATTTCTCCGGGATACAGCTTCACAGTTTTAGGGTGAAAGGCAGGGTGACGCTTGTGACCTTTCCTGAAGTACCTTGAAGGCTGTTCAGACCTTTTCCAGGCACGAGTTAGGAGAGAGATCCAGCCCGTGGAGTAACACCCTGGTACACAGTGCTGCGTGCAGGCCTGGAGAACACTTCCAGACAGTGGCTGTACCTGGCGCTTAGAGCCAGAGACAGCCAAATCTAGGCTGTGTTCTCTCAGGGATTGAAAGCCTAATGGAAACTGCCAAGGCTATACACTAAGACCTGTCAACTTTTCAACTCTACTACCTCCGCCAGAAACCAGTGACCAAGCCTCCTTCTCTGCCCTTTTTTAAGATTCACCCATGACAAGTTGTAGTTTGTAATATTTGATAGTTTGAAAATATTCCTCTATTTACAAAGTAGCTGTTTGAGGGGAAAACATAAAAATCAAGGCAATGTTTCAAGCTGTGAATCGATGCAATAGTCGTAACAAGGAGCAATTTCCATTATAAGTGAGAGCTTTAGTCGTTTTTGGGATGTCTGAAAACTTTCTTCAATTGCAGCCCAAAGTAGTAATTTATTCATCCAGGACGGAGACAGCTCTCAAAGTGAACCGCTTTGTACTTTCGTTTTTTTTCTTTCTTTCCGAGGCGATTCAGAATCCTGCACAGGGCTGTTTTAACCAAACCTCTCTTTTTTCTCAAGGACTAAATAATCAACATAATTATCCTCAGTCTAACACTCATTTTGTGGTTGGATGGCTGTAAAAGGCAGCGAACAGATGTTTGCCTCTTCAGAGCCGATATAAAAGATCCCTAGTCTCAAGAAGCGCCACTTAAAAAGAAATCCCTCCCTTCGCTGCCGAATGTTCCTGGGCTCAAGACAGTGGCAGGCTCGCATGAAATTAAATTGCCAGGCAAAAGTTAATTTAATCAAAACGTGATCGTCACCGTAAAGGTTTTTTTTTTCTTTCCCGTAAACCTACTTGTTAAAAACGGGTGCGGAACTACATGAGAAGAATGGAAGTATGATTGGCTGAGTTAGCATACAGCCCGGGCAAATTCTCTGAGAGAAAAGCAGAAATGTGGCTCTTACCCAGAGTTAACTGTGTGATGTAAACAATCACTCTCGCTCCCGGTTTCAGCTCAAACTCCACCAAGTTTTGATTGAGAGCACTGACAAGAATCTCAGATATCTGTTTCAAAGCATAAAGAAGAATGACAGAGCCGAACGTAAACACTGTTTTATAAACCAAATAAACTCTAATCACACCTACGCCACAGCTCAGACGGTCATACCAGAAGGTTATTTTTTCACACCACATATTACTAATAGAATTAAATGCCAAATGTAACTAAACAAAGTTTAGTGCATGTGTGTGTGCATGTGGCTGTGTGTGTGTTCATGTGTGTGTGTCTGTGTGTGTGTGTGTGTGCCTGTGCGTGTGTTCAGGCATTTGTGTGTGTCTGCGTCTGTGTGTGTGTGTGCACGTGTCTGTGCATGTGTTCATGTGTGTGTCTGTGCGTGTGTTCATGTGTGTCTGTGCGTGTGTTCAGGCATATGTGCGTGTCTGCGTGGGCGTTTGTTCATGTGTGTGTGTTCATGCGTGTGTGCGTGTGTCAACGATCAAAGTCCCCGGTACCTTCTCCAGTTCCTCCTCGCTCTTTTTCCTGCTCTCTGATTGGTTCTTCTGCGGCAACAGGAAAAGCTCGGCGGCTGTGGGAACCCCCGGGAACACGGCCACCAGCAGCTGCTCCTCCGGGACGTCTGACACCTGGGACAGGGGACGGCCAGAGAGCAGGTAGGAGCGATGCCAAAGGGGCCTCCGCATGGAGGGACAACGTTGGCACGGCAACATGCACAGG
This sequence comes from Plecoglossus altivelis, assembly GCA_036571765.1. NCBI lineage: Eukaryota > Metazoa > Chordata > Actinopteri > Osmeriformes > Plecoglossidae > Plecoglossus > Plecoglossus altivelis. The sequence continues at coordinate 4,753,916 of BROE01000002.1, forward strand.
CAGGTGTTTGAAGCAGTGACATATACTGGTAGATGTTGGCACGTATACTGGGGAACCGTGGCATATCTGTTGCCGATTGTTCGGTTGACTGTTGGTTAGAAATGCATGTTGGGACAGACAACCTTGATATTTGTCATGCCTCTGAATCACTTAGACATGTACGCATGTGATGCGTATGCAACTGATGTCAAACTTAGGTACACTTAACAGGTCTCTCTCTCATAACTATCCAAACCGTTCACTTTTTTATTAGAAAGGATGTATTTTTCTGCCTGATGGGGAAAAAAACAGCCTCCTCTCTTTGCCTTTCAAACGATCGCAACCAAACAGTTTTCCCTTGTGACCCTCCATCTCTATAGACCAGCCCGGGCTCTGGCCCCAACCCCCCCAGACTCCATGTTGAAGCCTCTGCTGTTTCCGTGCGTCGTTGTCGACGGCAAAGCAGCCAACGCGCCAGGTACACCTGAGGCAAATCAATCATTGCGCCCAGAAATCACTTCACGAGAAAGCAAAGTATGCAGGGGGGCGGGGGTGGGGGTGGGGGGTGGCGGGCGGATAAAGAGCGGCGGGAAGACTAGGAAGGTAGTCGTTAGAACAGGGTGCCGTTCGAGTGGCGGAGAGAAAGATGGAGGAGGAGGGCTGGAAGAAATGGTGGGGAGTGGGGAGAGGAGAAGAGAAGGTGGAGGAAGGGATGAGAAAGAGGCAATAGCCCTTTCGAAAATCAATACACTCAGACCATGTTTGTTCTCATTGCAATCATTCATTACTTTAAAAAGCCTCCTGGCTGGCTGCTTAGGAGCGCCAGCTTTAATGCCCTCCAAACTCATTGCTGGATTGAATAATATAATTGGGGTTAGGGGGGTTAGCTAGGGGTAACAGGTGACTTGTTGTTAGGGTGGAGGGGTGAGACTGGCCACACCATTGAAGCCTTCTGCTCACTTGAGGTCTTCTTGGTTTCGTACTTCAAGTGAGCAGGGGCCTTAAAGTGAACAGGGGCCTTAAAGTGAACAGGGGCCTTGGGAGTCTCCGGGCAATCTGACTGCGTGGAGAAACTCAAACGATCAGATGAAAGAGGGGAAATCGTTGTCGTAAACCCCCGATTTTGGAGGGCGGACGGTATTTTCATTTCTGTCTCAACGCGGAGGGGGGGGGGTTATCTTGCCCGTCGCTTTCCCTAATGCAATTTCCCCAACATCGCACCTGACAAAACAGGGCGAGATGGGAGAGGATAACGGAGCCGAGTCATGCTAATCGTGTAGCAAGGACATCGGAAGTTCAAGGAACTCTCTGGAAAGTACACTCCCACTAGGAAGAGGATGGCGGACGGTGATGGCGATCTCTCTACCAAGAGAGAACAGCAGGAGGCAGAAGGAAAATGACTAAATGACATGGATTTGCAGCAATTTACTGTCTTGGAGTTGGTCTGCGTAGCTGAAAGGAATATCTGTACGCACAGATGTAGGAGTCACATGGACACACACGCCTACATTCTACACGCATGCGCACAGACAGAGGAGAAACAGATCAGTAAAGTTCCATTCAGAGCAGTCTGGGAACAGCCTGGATGAAGAGAGCGGCTGACCACTTTAGCATTCACCATCTGCGGTGGAGGAAAATCACAGCTAAATGGACCTGGACTTTAATTGTAAAGGAAAGCCCCACTCCATCCTTCCCGTTTTGTGGTCCGAGAGCTGTTCAAACGCCTTGTTAGTGCGGCCTTTTGTTTCCTTACGAACTAGGATGTCACTTGCGACTTGGCCGGAATGGATCGATCTGGACGTGGGTCCTTTATGGAGAAGGAGCTGGCTGTCATCTACAGTAAGAGGTTGAAAAGCGGCGAACACGACGACATGCTGAGAAGAAGGAAAGAAGGAAACCTTTACGCAGTGACATGAGCCAGCGATTAGACGAGGCAGCAGGCGGAACCAGAAACCGAGAGAGAGAGACGAGAGGAGAGAAGAGAGAAGAATGAGAGAGAGAGAGAAGAGAGAGGAGAGAGAGAGAGCTGGAGAGGGTTGTCAAAGCTGGGAGTCTTTTTTTCTCCAGTGTCTTTGAAGAGTCACAGGAACATGCTGGGCCTTTCTTTCAGGCAACCCAGAAGCTATGCTTGGCATGTGTGGCGGGGACGAGCTTGTTGTCACTGCCTTCCAGTCACTCACTTCACTCAGCCCCCAAGTTCAGGAACGTGGTAACCACGTCCATGAATGGCTCACGTTCCTCACCCCAGCACCCTGACCCACATATATGTAACCCTTATGTGAACCCTCAGACTTCAGCTTCCAGTCCCAACATGCTACGGGCATGAGAGATGACCTCCACGTACTAAATGCTAGAATCACTATGCAGGGGCTGGATGGTGGTATGCGAGCCCACGTGTTGTAGACCGGAACAGTCATCTTCCTGCACGCACGCACACACACACACACACACACACACACACACAGCACCCACTGTCAACACGCACGATGCCACCGCCGACAGGATCCCATTCCCAGTTAATTTGGCGAGCATATCATTGTGGACTTGTGAAAATAATGTATTAGTGCTCATCAGTCTGTCTCTGGGGAGGAAGGAAGTGGGGGGGGGATGGTTTGGCGGCGCACCTGTGTGATAATGAATCACAGGACAGCCTGAGGGCGAACACTGCGTGGAGTGGAGGAGCGGAGAGAAGGAAGACGAGGGGGAGGAGCGAGACGGAGGAGAGAGCCGGAGAGGCAGCAGGAAAGAGAGAGGGGGGAGGGCAGTGGTAAGGAGAGAGAAGGGGGGGGGGACTAAAAGTGACTGGGAGATTGGGGGGAAGGGATTGTAAGGGGAAAGAGAGAGCTAAGATATTGGGAGAGACAGAGTTGCAGCAAGACAGAGAAAAAAAGATATAGAAACAGACTTAAAGAGAAAGTAGCAGGCAAAGAGAGAGAGACTCAACTAAATTCACACTCACTTGAAGCAGCGCCTTTTTAATTACTCTTCCCACATCCTGTCTCCACTCGCCGATGTCAGGGTTGTACTCGTCCAGATTGGGGGAGAAGGATAACAGCAGCGATTTGAAGAACTCTGTCAAGGAGAGGCGAGGGAGAGCCACCCATTAAGTCAGTCTGACACACAGGAAAGTTCTTCTCAACTAAGGTTTTTTTTTTTCTTCATTTAACTCTATTGTGGGACAATTCCTGCGAGGGTTTAACTCAAGGCAGAAAACCTCCAACGGTGATTATGACAAGTTTAGAAGCGCTCTGATACACAGCAAGCCGGATAGAAAAAAAAAGCATTCAAACTGTCTCAACTTTGGCGATCAGACAGTTCTGGGTTGTTTTTGCTTCATTGCGTGTGTGTAGACAGTGTCTGGAGTTGGACCTAGAGCGGGTCACCTTGGACTGCGATGGTCTTGCTGTCCTGCAGGATGGTGCTGGCGGATGACACCTGGACCGTCACAGTGTGCATCCCCTCGCTGGCGAAGGTGTGGGAGATGCTGCCCTCCAGGGTGATCACAGGCTGGAGACCACACACACACACGTAGGCTTGAACACGTCGCCATTCCTTAGTTGTATCGTAACAACCTTTTCATATCACTCGGAATGACAGATTTCACGTCTATCTCCTTTTATCACAGCTCTAATAATAGTTTCTACTCGCAGCCACGAGTTATATAATCTTAAAACAACCAATATCCGTATGATATTATGAGCGATCTTGACGCTGTGCCTAACCACCACACGTGACAGTACCTCTGTGTTGTTGCCTAGCCACCAGAAGAAGGTGATGGTGCGAGAGTGGCTCGGCCAAACCACCGCGGTCAGGTTCACCTCCTTGTTCTTGATGACCACAAAGGGAGCCAACAGCTGGACGTGCTCTACAGGGCCTGACCACAACGCAACCACAAAACACAGTTTCAACGACCGAGTTCGAAGAACATGAGAAACCCAACATTTGAGGAGAGGAGGCTAGCTAGATGTCACCCGATACCAGTTGACCCTTAACGGGGAAGAGACGAAACAACCATCTCTAGCAAGAACGCTAAACGCTACGTTCATTATCCCATCATGTTTACGCAATGTTCGTCACTAAAGAAGTAGGCCACTGCAGCGGTTTCCTGTTGGTGAAAGTCTCTCAAACAAAAGGTACGTCGCAGCGATCATGTTCCTAGCATGGTATCTGGGTGCCTAATGCATCATGACTCCCTGCAGAGACAGTAATGAAGGCTGACTGAGCTATTGGTGGTATTATAGTAATCCCAAGAGTACCCACAGTCGACAGATGTAAAACCGTGTTTTTCTTGGCAAAACTTCGGTTAAAGGTTGTGTGACTTGACGGCCTGGCAGGGTCTCATCCTGGTTTTCCATAGCTGCAGTCCTCGTCTATCCGCTTCCAGCGGAACTAAGCTTCACATCCGGGCTTTATGATGAAGGTTCTTTGAGTCATTCCTTGTGTGTGTGTGTGTGTGTGTTTGTGTGTGTGTGTGCGAGGGAGAACGTGCGCGAAGATGTGCGGCGGTGTGTGTTCTGTAAGCCTGCGTGCGCAGGCGTGGTGGGTCTGCGTGTGCGCGTGTGTTTTTCTGACTCATTTGGACAAGCTCTCTAAACTGTGTTTGGTGTTATAAATGTTCAGTAGGGAAAATCGGGATTCGTGTTTGGCACGGCACTGACAGTCTCACCTGCACTCAATCTCTCCCTCTCCTCCATTACTTTCCAACACAGAGCACCACGGTAATATCTGACGCCAGCATCCCCACTATCGAAATATCAAAGTGTGCTGATTGAAAGAATCCTTGCGACAAGAGACGTAATTTAAATGGCACCTTGCAAATTGAAAAAAAGTCTGGCTCTGGAAATCAAGAGAGGAGAGGCCAATTCACCCGCCAAGAGCTAGCGAACATCCACGAAAGAGTTTTTTTTTTAAACACCGGATTGCGGAGGTGTTATTAACGTGACATTTTTCCCGCTTGTTCGTTACAAGCTGAGAAGAGAGTCAGCGCGTGTCAGCGCGGTGTTGCGTGTCGCCTGCGAAACAGGCAGGGGGAACCTGCATCACCTTTAACCAACACTTTTCACCGACAGTTCTTGGAGCGCGGCTAATTTGCTGAGATGTGTTGAGTAGGGGGCTTAAATAATCTGCCTCGTCCGACCTGCATCCTGGAGGTTTACGCGACGGGATGAGTCTTTGCAAAACGGGAATTGACATTTTGTGGTACAGTAACTGTCTTGAAGCAGGCCCTAGAGAGCTTTCCTACTGGAAAAGAGACTGTTATCTCAGCAAGAAAATACAAGAGGTAAATGCCAAAAAATGCTTCATGAGTGCTTGAAGAGCTTGTCTATTATGCCAAATGTATTGACTTTTCTCCTTGAAGCAGCTTACAGTCAAATAAACAGAGTAAATGCGAACGGGATGGGCTACCGAATGGTAAAACACGACTGCGGATTCAACACAGTTTTAAAAGCATCACGTACATGTGACGTGCAGGAAGAGGGTGGTGCTGTCGTAGCCGAGCGCGTTCTCCGCCAGGCCCGTGACGCGGAAGATCCCCGCTGTCTTGTACACGTGTCGGATCCCGTCCTCGGTCCAGCTCAGGTTGGAGTAGGACACGGCCGTGCCGTCCCCAAAGTCCAGCTGGATGTTCGTCTTCATCGAGTCTCCCTGCGCGGAACCGCACAGCGCCGCGAGAGGAGGGGAAACAAAGCAAACGTCAACGTGCAGTGTTACGCGACGCCTTTCCCAACCTCCGCGGCAAAACTCAATCGACGCTCTACAAATAAACCAAGTCATCAGCCCGTTTCATTAGTTGTAACCTTTCCAGCAACATCGAGCCGCTGCGATGTGCGGACCGTAAAAACAGACGCTAATGAAGAAGCTAGAGACCAGGGAGTTATTCGACAAAACCCTCGCAACGTTCCACCTTTGACTTGACACTTGACGAAGCTAGCCCATCCTAGAGGCCGGGAGCGCGTCATTTAGCCTTTGCTGTGCGTGACGTGCGCGATGGTCGCTGGTGCGAGCGGGGCTGGCAGGGTCACGTTCCCCAACCTCCGCCCACCGCCTAGCGCCAGGTGTCCCTGCATAGGAGAGGGGGCAGGCAGGCCGAGCTAGCAGTGCTATTATGCTTTTTGTCAGCGGTCCAACAGCTGCTGTTGTGACACTCCAACATTAGCGTGCGTACTGAGCTGGGCGTGTTACACAACGCCGCCGGGAGACCGTGGGGTCGGCCTGGGGGTGTGGGTGGGCTTGAGTGGGTGGTTGTTCATGTGCGTTCATGTTCGCATGTGTGTGTGTGTGTGTGGGGGACGGGGGGGGGACGGCTAGAAAGAGACACAGAGGCAACATTGTAGAGTGACTGATAGTGAAGAGATCTAGAGAGAACAAGAGAAAGAGAGAGAAAAGAAAGAGGGCTAGATGAGAACATGAAAACGGTGAAGCCAAGGTTGTAATCAACAGACAAACAGAGAGGTGGCAGGTGCAAGAGTCAATGGACTGACTGACAGTCTCACAAACACACACACACACACACACACACACACA
>BROE01000002.1:4761357-4820819 GCA_036571765.1 Plecoglossus altivelis
GAGGCAGTTTTGTCCCTGTGAGTTGCATGCCTCTTGCCTCTTTTCAGCCGGCTGTGGAGTGTGAAAACATGCAACACTTTTGTGTGTGTGTGTGTGGCTGATTTCTCGGGGAATATTTCATGCCACTTTGCCTATAAAATTAAAACTTGAACAAAATGCTAGGAACAGAATAAACATGCAGAGGCTTCAAGCGACGATAGAAACTCACAATGAGACTGACAAGGAGTGTGTGGCCTGGTCTAGTCGGTATACGTGGTCGTCATGAAGCACAGTGCGTAATAGTTTGGCGCGCCATCTTGCGCCAAGTGTCGGCGCTATTTAGCCACGTCACATGGGTGGAATCCATGTCGCTCACCTAGTCCTTAATGTTTCTCCGCTTGTGGGAGATATCACGCACGCTAAAAGGATGTACAGTGGTCCGCATCAACTGCTCGTTGCTTCGCACCAACCTATTGAGGCTCATGGAAGTTGGGTGTCGATTCAGCTCGTTGCTTTCTTGCACCAGGCAGAACCACGTCCAGAGCCTCCTGCCTAAATGTTGATTGCGTGACTAGTCCCCGCTGCCTGAGACGGGAATACGAAGGACGCTAACTGGCTAAATGTCACTCTTTGTCTGCGTTTGTCTCTCAGGGAATTTTTGGAACCGTGCCTGTTTCGGTTCTGGCCTGCCGGCCTGCCTCGGTCCAGGCGTCAGATTAGTTTCTCTGACAATGGAGCGTTTTGTGAGAAGCCAGTCGGACACTGGACCGCAGCGCATCTGACACAAGGAGCTGGCTTGTTCAGGTGAATGGCCGCCTGACGACATGCCTGAATACAGCCATGTTGTTTGGTCGGGGTTCGCAGCACTGACAGGGAGGGCAGGTTGGGTGCCTGGAACATTCCGTCGTCACCTGTGGTCGAAGAGCAGTTTCCTTATTTTGACTGTGAGATCGAGGGAAGAAAGGGGAACTGTACTCAGAGACAAAATCATTCATTCATCATCCGTTCATTCACTGCATGCGGCCCAATCCCAGACAGGGAGCAAAAACCGTCTATTTGCCACCATCGCAAAAAAGATCCTGTATAATTATGCTAATCCTAGATTGGGAAAATCCAGGGTGAAATCTGGGTTACTTGCAATAACGCCAGAAACAACCTGCGATTATTTCTCTATCTCTGTTTCCAAATGCCTCTTCCTTCTCCCCTCTCTCTCTCTCAGTTACGTTCTCTCTCTACAGTACCTACAGCACATTAAATATTTAGGCTCATTTGCTCTCGCCAAGAAATACTGCCATTGCAGGCCTCATGAATATAAATTAAAGTTTGAATTTGACAGGAGGATTTTCCCAAATGTGGAGGACCCGACTGTGAGCAATGTTCTTCCCTGTCTCCCTTCGCTCTCATCCCTCCTTTCCCTTGCTCCATTCCCTCCCTTCCTCCATTCCCTCCCTTCCTCCATTCCCTCCCTTCCTCCTTTCCCTCCCTCCCTCTATTCCCTCCCTCCCTCGTATCTACAGAAAATCTTTCCTCTCTTGTACTGAACGGCGGCGGCTTTGTTTCCCCGACTCATCACAGTGGTAATATGACAACTGGGCCCAGGCGACGCCCCAGGAGAGACACACTTACCTCCAGCTGCAGCTCACGGAAAACAGCGCATTTGCCATGGCAGTCGTCGCTAACTCCGCCGCCGCCACAGCTCGCTCCCTCCCTCCCTCCCTCCTGCCTGCACCGCTAATATCACTCGAAGTAGCTGAAACCAGAATCTAATGTGCACTCGTCTGGGGCCGGCGTCTGGGGAGCGGGTGGAAGCGATGGGATCTTCCCAGACCACACTCCCACTCCCTGGAACAAGGTCTCAAGAGGTCTCATCTTTCTCACTTTCACTCTCTCTCTCTCTCTCTCTCTCTCTCTCTCTCTCTCTCTCTCACACACACACACGTGTTTTATCTCTGTCATGTCTCCTTATACTCCTCATTCTCTCAGTTCAGGGCCGCAGGGGGCAAGTGGCCTGAGGACTCTATCACGCTTTCGAAAATAGTTTTGGGGGGATTCGATTACTTCCTGTTTACGAGGGAGCTCGACGGCACGCCAGCGGGGGCTGGAATTCTTCTCCGCACCTGTTTCTTGACATGAACTACCGGAATGTTCTCCGGCGTGACGACACGGCGGACCACACGCGCGCGCGCACACACTCACCACCTCAGAACCATCAGCCCCTTACGCATCAATACCGAGCACATCGATATTCATCCCATGTGGCGTGAGGCATTAAACAAAAATCGATGTCATTCATTATGCGGCGGTAGCGAGCGGCATCCATTTCCTCTCCCAAGAGCTCCTGCGGGAACCACGTTGGCTGCGTGCCCACCTCGTCCAGATGCACCAGGAAGGTGACGTTGGCGCCCAGATTGGCACTGAGGGCGCCCTCTCGCGTGGTCAGAGCGAGGCCTTTGGGCGCCCGGTTAGGACACTGCTGCTTCCTGGCTGTGTACATGTCGTTCACTCCTTTGGTGCAGTTGTTGGAGACGACCTTCCGGTACCTTTGGAAAAGACATGGTTTGGTTTAGAGGAGGGTTAGGGGCGATGGTTTTGTGGTCGTGGCGGCTTGTCCCGCATAGCGCTGTTGTGTGCGGGGACTGACCAGAAGGGGTTGTCGTGGAATGGGAATTTACAGCGACTCGTGACAGAGACGCTCATGCTTAAAAGTACTCCGCGGACTTTTAGAAGTTGACACCCGAACCGGTCAAGATGAATCCTAATCAGTGTGTGTTGGCTGACAGTGGTTTGTTGCTCTCAGCGGTAAAGTGTGTCACTCAGTATAGATCTTATGTCTGCTCTGTGACTTGCCCCCCCCAAAAAAACCCATATCACTATTGACACCAAAAGCTGACACACAACGCAGTGCTTAATCACAGTGACAAGATGATACAGCGCCGACTTATCGATACAGCGGGATGGAACGGCGATATATATTTACTGAGGAACAGGATGTGGAGGGATGACGAACGAAAGGAAGGAATGAGGAAACGTAGGGGGATGACAGACCCTGTGCTGTTGAAGTAGTTCTGCCCCTGGCTGCAGCTCTTGGACACGGAGGAAGGGTTGAACCAGAAGGCCGGCCGGCAATTCCCGTCTCCCCTCCGCTCGTATCCGTAATCGCTGTTGACAAAGGAGACGCGCGATCAGGGAGCGCCGGAGGGATGGTGCCAAGAGCACGTCGTATTAACAGCTCCCAGCAACCCAGCGAAGCTCCTTTAACACCGGGCTGCACGGAGGAGGCAGTGTTAGTAGTACATGTGCGGGGGATCGGACGGACGACGGGGATAGGGGGCTGTTTTTGACGAATGCCCCTGATTGGAGGATGAAGTGGGGGAGGGGGGAGGGGTGTTTATGCCGGGGCCCCCCTGACTCCCACTTCCTCTGCCCCGGTCCAATCAGGAAGTGATTTACGTCACGGCGACAAACAGGTTAGGTAAGTGCCCATTGTAATAATGACTGTGACATTGATTTATCAATCAATTACAGAGCTTGGGGCTAATAGAAAAAAACAACAACAACAACAAGAGAGAAATCTGGCGGCTGATGGACTGGCCTGACTCCCTTCCATGTGAGCCTGCCTTTCCAGCAGCACTGACCAGCCGTTCGATGAAATGGCGTCCGTCCTGCTGGGTAAATCTGACCCCTGATCAGGTTTGAGCCAGGTGCGATGAGAGAGGGTTCACCTATGAAAGGCTGGGGAAACTCTTGTGTCGTTGGATCGAATTAGTTTTCTTTTACCTGCAGGTGAACATCAGCATCAGAGCGGGACAGCGTCCGAATCTGATCTTGTCTTTCCTGCAAGTAAATGCTCTGCTCATGTTCAGATTTGTTTACACCGCTCTATTTGGCATTCCCACTCAGTGTGAGTCTATCTGAACCTTTGTCCCAACATACAAACTGAAGTGCTGTATTGTTTTCCATCGCCAGTCATTAGTCTACCCACGGCTGCCAACGTGACCCTTGACCCTGTGCGATTAACCATGAACTGTCGGATCATCCCTGCCCAGCCCAAGGTGCACACTTCAAAGTCAATTAAAGGTACAAAAGGAAAATGAATTTGGTAGAAGAAAATGTTGTTCCCTATAAAGATGTTTTGTAAGCTAATGAGGTTAGAGTTCTTGAGCAAAACAGACAGCTCTGGAGCCAGTTAAATGGACATTTCTCTCTCCTTTTTTTCCGAGCGACCCACAGCTTTCCAGATAATTATGTGCACTGACTCTCTTCCAGCAAATCGCCTTCAGCGAGGCGGGCTTTCCTACTTGGCATATTTAGGGAGAACGATGTCAATCAAACTGGAGGACGGCATGGATGTTCGAACAACAACTGGCCGTGAAAAACAAGAGCCAAATAAGAACCAATTTTAGCATGACGTTGACCGTCATCGGCAAGTTTCAACTGGGGACAGAAAGAGGGCGAAAGAAGGAGAGAGAGATGGGGAGAGTGAGGGGGAGAGAAAGGGAGAGACGGGGAGGGTGAAAGGGACAGAAAGAGAGAGATGGGGCGGTTGAAGGGGAGAGAAAGAGAGATAGACAGGAGGGCTATGTGGTCAAAACTTGACCGAAATGATTCTAAAGCCCAGTCCCAAAAAATAATGAAAACAAATCACACAGCAGACACTAATGGATGGCAATTAAAACACATCAAGTCTGACCTCTGCCTGAATACATTTACATTCAAAATGTTCCCGTTTGTTTCTCAGTTCTCTGCTTTTTACAAGATAAAAACAGCTAGCCTGGGATTTGCATACAAATTGAAACTGTTTACTCCCCTTGTGTTTCTCGACATTATTACACACACAGCCAAAGCCAACTGAAAGACGTTATGGGCAAACGGGGGGAAATGATTCCAGAAACGTATCAGATTATTGGAAAACTGACACCGCAAATGGACCAAATTAATGAGTCTTTGAAATAGCATATCAAAACGGAATATGCATAAATGAGGAGAAAGTGCACCGTAAAATGTCAAAATGGGATTTTTTACTCCACCAGACTCGTAGTGGCTCTACCTTCACCCGGGCTGTTTTAAAGGGGCAGACAGCTCGTTCTGGTGAACAGCGTCGCGGTGCTAAGGTACGTGTCAGACAGATGCCTCCTCACCATTCAAAGTCATGGGCCCGGCATATACAGGACTCAGCCGAGAGAATTTTGGCGTAGTCCTTTCCCAGCATGCAATAGTTCCCAGGCCTTCGTTTCATGTAGATCTGTTTCTGCCCCATCACACACGGCTCGCCCTGAAGGGAAGAAACAGGAAGCAGAATCGTGTCAAGAAACAAACCGTCAACAAAAAACAACGGCAGCATCAGCAGCAGCAAATCCATCCAGACCACCATCATTAGTCCTTCCCACTGTGTCGGCATCTACCCAGGTTCAGACGTGTTCCCACCCTGAGTGATGGTGTGCAGAAGGAGGCTGGGCTCGTCTTCAGCAGGTGGGGGGGTCCCTACCTGGTTATGGAGGTGCCAGGTCTGGTAGTCCTCCTCAGAGCACAGCCTGTTGAAGATGGACTTGTAGTCGATTTTGATGAGCTGCCATTCCGACCGGTGGCTAAAGTGTCCGAAGAACCTTCAAATCGTGGCGACAACGAGAGACCGCTCGCAAGTTTTGTCCCGACACATTCCGCCATTCCAAAAAAACCCCCCGTCTCCCGACAGGAAACACGTTCTAAAAGCTACATTAATAACATCCACCTGGAAAAATCCTCTGAATGATGTTAAATGACAGGAGCTGTCTGTGCACTACATTTTAACCAATTAGGTCAGGTCTCTGAGTAATTGGACCGTCTGTGTTAATACATCTACTTAATATATCTATCAAACGAGCTGCTGGTTCTATATAGTCACTGACAACCCCGATGGACCGGGTCTCTGTCAGTTAATCATACTTCAGCGTGAGGCAGACTGACAGTTGAAATTGATAACTCCCTCCCTAGTCAAGTCCCAATGGGACGCTCATTCTGCTCCCTACCACCTTACCTGGAAAATAAAACTCAATGCTAATCGAAAGATAACAACAAGAAAAATAAATAAATATAAGGATAGAATAAAACACACACATCCATGGACACACACACTCAATTGGCAACACGCACACCTGACAGTATAAACATACACAAAACACCCGTTACTTTCACACACTCATTGGCAACGCACACACACACTCATAGGCAACACACACACACTCATAGGCAACACACACACACTCATAGGCAACACACACACACACTCATAGGCAACACATACCCGCACTCATAGAAAACACACACACACCTGACAGTATAAACACACACACACCTTTCACAAACTGGCAAACAGGCGACCAATGGTTACTCACGTCATGATCTGGTTGTCAGCGCCTGCTTCCACCAGGATGCCGTCCACAAAGAGAGGCACCAGGGAGAAGCTGTGCCTGGCCCACTGCCTGCCCTCATCAAAACTGACCCTGCCAGCACCAACACAACACACCGCACCATTACAACTGCACACGCCTGTGGACTTGCTGTGGTTGGTTATCAGGTGTTCAGGTCACAGGTTGTGCGTGGGTGTTATTATCCGGATAATGTGTGTGTGTGTGTTTGTGTGTGCGCGTGAACCAGCGATTGGATTTTCTATTCAGAGTAGTCACTTGCTCGGATCTCTTCCTGAACTCAGAAACGTGGTCTTTGAGTACACGTTGTGTATTCCGCAGACGCGCAGGTACATGCGCATTTTCAATGCCAGTTCGTTGCCGAGTTCAGGAAAGGATCAGAACAAGTGACGACTCTGAATACCCACCTATACCAATCTCCGGTTCCTCCAGCTGTAATTAACCACTCTAGCCTCTGCTAGATACAAAAGGAGATTGGAAAGAGAGGAAAAAAAGGTACAGTGTTTGACTATCAAAGCAGAGAGGCGGAAAATGATTCAAAAGGGAAGCGGAGGAAAGGAGAAAAGAAGGTTCTTATCGGAACGGAAAAACAGGGTCTGGAGCCAAAACCACAATGATGCAAGGAGAGAAAGCGGCAAAAAAAAACAAAAAACAAAAAAAATCAAACCTCAACCATCGCCAACCAGAATAGAACTGCTTCATGTTTCACAGTAAAGACTAGAAAACTGACGAGGTGGAGGGAGTGAGGAGGATGGGGCTCTGTGTGTGTGTGTGTGTGTGTGTGTGGGCAGGAGGAGGCTGAGTGTGTTTGTGTGTGTGTCTGGGCGTGGGAGGGGCTGGAGGAGGATGAGGCTGTGTGAGGGTGCGTGTGAGAGTGTGTGTGAGAGCGTGTGTGAGAGAGTACGCGTGTGAGAGTGGGTGTGTGTGTGTGTGTGTGAGTGTGTGTGTGAGAGTGTGTGTGTGGGAGTGCGTGTATGAGAGTGTGTGTTTGTGCGTGTGTGTGTCTGGGAATTGGGAGGGGTGGGGGAGGATGAGGCTGTGTGAGAGTGTGTGTGAGAGTTTGTGTGAGTGTGTGTGTGTGAGAGTGTGTGTTTGTGTGTGTGAGAGTGTGTGTGAGAGTGTGTGTGTGGGAGTGTGTGAGAGAGTGTTTGTGTGAGAGTGTGTGTTTGCGTGTGTGTGAGAGAGTGTGTGTGTGTGGGAGTGTGTGTGAGAGAGCGCATGTGTGTGTGTCTGGGCGTGGGGAGGACTTTCATTGCTGAGGTTCTGGGCTCTATCGATTCTGACAGCTTATCAACAACGGTGCAGAAGTGCGAACAAGCACTACCTGAGTGTGACAATGGGGCCAGCGACGTCAAAACCCCCGAACAGGAAGGAGGGAGAGCCCCCCCCCCCCACCTGCCCTCCCCTTCCAATGCTGCCATCATCTGGCTAAAAGCACCCAGGAAACAGACAAAGCGTTGACATGCATCCATTAAGAGGATCTAGACTGGCTGGGGAAATGTTGCACTTTCTCGGGGAAAAATAAAATAACAAAAAATAAAAATAAGAGGGGGTGGGGAGCAGAGCTTTGGTAGTGCTGAGTCTCTGACTGCAACAGAGTCAGTCGGTCAGTCAGTCGGTCGGTCGGTCGGTCGGTCGGTCGGTCGGTCGGTCGGTCGGTCAGTCAGTCAGTCAGTCCTCCCCACCAGCGCACTTCAATCGCTTCGTCAGGAAGACAAAAAAAAAATAAAAAATTGGAAAAAGAAAAACCGGAGGGTTTACAGTTGGCTGATCCTAAAACTAATTTTAAAATGGTTTCCGACACAGGATCTAAGAGGGGGATCTGGTCTCAGTTGGATTAGTCTGCGCTGAGGCGAGACGTGGGCGCTCCCAATTTAGGGGGGGGCGGGATAAAAATGTGCTAATGCCCAACACTAAAGGAGAGAGAACTTGGCTGAGCAACAGAGAGAGAGAGAGAGAAGTGGTGAAAGTGGACCTTTCTTTCAATCCATCTCCCCCTCCCCCCCTCCCCCCACTGTGAGCCGGCTGGAGAACATGTAAGCTGATGAGGACCAAGGACCTTGTTGATCGCAGATGTGGTCATGTAAGTTTAACGCCTCATAGTTCCCTCCGACCGCCCGGAAATCCCGGTCGAACCACAGACTCGTCCGCCGCCGTTCCCTGACGCGTGTGATTCTGCGGGAAGCCCCGCGGCTCCGCGCGCCGCGACCGAGCAGGAAAATAGGAAGAGCGTCACAGATCGTGTGCATGAGCCTACCAGAGGTGCCTTGTGGGAACCGACGGTTGTTTCACGGCAACCAGAGCCCCGCCCTTGTCCAGGAACCACACGTTGTGCTCCTCCTCGAAGATCTAAAAGCAGGAGAAACCGCCGTGATGGAGGCTGCGTCCGTCCGCGCTGGAACACGCCCGCTCAGACCAGCGTGTACGAGGCTCCGTTCTGGCTTCACTCTCAGGACTCACCTGTCTCCAGTTGTTGCCGGCGTCGGAGGAGATGAACATTCCAACGTTGTTGTAGGACAGCTCCGTTCCTATGTTACCTGCGGTGCAAACACAGCATCGAAGGTTGATTCTCCACGTTCCAGATTTTCATCACCACATTTTGTTTGTTTATTCAGCCGATCGGCCACTGGAATGCAAAGCAGCGCAGGACAAAGGGAGACGTATTCGCATTCAGAGCGCATTCTCGGAAGTCCAGATACGTATTGGGAATCGTAACAGCTTCAGCGAGGAGTTCCTCGCTTTCATCATCTCTCGATCTGAATTCGAACTTTAGGTTTCAGAAAATATCAAACCGATCTCTCCCAAACCTGCGCTGAGAGGTAAAGGCCAATCTTCCTTCAATCCCATCCCTGCCCCCCCCTGCAGGGAGAGCAGGGATGCCCCCCCCCCCTGCAGGGAGGGCAGGTAACATCCAATACTCCTGTCTGCTTCTCCTGACTTTACAGAGAGATATGACTCAACATCTTCAGCTGAGGCTTCCACATGGTAGCCACTACTTTGCTGATCCATGTTGAGATCTCCGGCTCCAGCCTTTTCGAAGGGGATGTGCGTGCGCATGTGTGCGTGACTGTGTGTACGTGTGTGTGAGAGTGTGCGCGCGTTTGACGGGGATGGTGTTTGTCGTGTTCATGAAGTGATCTCTGCACCAGCTGACGTGTGTGAAGGGAAGCAAGGAAGGAGGGAGTGAATCACGACGCCAACGCAGACGCCTGAGTGGCGATGCACGCACACGCGTTCACACGCGCCAAGACGCGCGCACGCACACACGCCATCGCGCACACACACGCAGAGGTATGCCTGAACGCACAGGTAATCCTTTCTGCCATGTGACCTCGGTCAGCGCTGGCACACTTTGCTACGTGTGAATGTTTGTAGACAACAACAGGAGATAAAAAGGCGTGCCCATCGACAGAGGGAGAGCGAACGCCTGAGAATCACCACGACAACGTGGTCAGAATCCCAGAACAGTCCGGAAGCAAAGACATCTGGCCACCCAGCTACTGAATAGGTACTACTATGAATTCATGCTAGCTTGCATATACTAATAGAGGCATAAACCTGGTTCAAGAAATGCATGAAATACAAAGGCAACTTTGAGGTAGCAAAGTGAATCATTAAACTCAGATTACAACTAAGTACAGGCTCTCAGACATCCATTCGTTTTGCAGACGCTCTCATCCAGAGCATCGCACGGTGCCGTACTTTACCCCGCAACCTCTTGATCTGCAATCCAACGCTCCACCGCTGTGCTGTGCCCCTTCACACAGCCTGGCAGGTGGCGTTCGGGCCGACGAGGTGATATCGTGTTGCCATGGTCGACCGAGGAGGAGTGGGGGGGGGGAGGAGAGGGGGGGTCGTGATTGCGTGCCCTTACCCGTGGCCACGATGATGCCTGGTGCAGAAGACTTGGTGGAGATGGCACCTGACAGGTAGGGGTTCTCGGAGGTCTGGAGTTGCAGATGAAGCGAGCAGAACGGCTGGACGGAAGAGACGAGAGGAGAACGTCAGTGGGGTGTGTGGTAGCTGCTGTCTCCGCGGGTTTCACGCGCGGTCACTGTTACCACGTTCTCCTGGCAAGGACATCAGAAAGGAGTGTGTCTCTGCGTGGCTCCCGGTACAGCGTGTGCAACAAGGAACGGCGCGAAGCTATCTCAGACCGATTCTTGCGAATCCACCGAAGACCAAGCGCCGGTAAACTGTGCCATTACAATTCATCCACCCAATTAATTTGATTTCAAGGATAGCATTATCTGATTAGGGTTAATTACTCAGAAAAAGGATGGCTCGTCCTTACAAGTCTGAGAGCACAAAGATGCAGAACGAGAGGGCAACGCGCCGACACGTCGCTGCCGGGTGATTAGGAGGCTCCCCCTTGAAAAAGCGGCGGCGTCAGAACCACGAGAGCATCATTTGGAGTTTGTCGATATAAAGAGAAGTCTTTGGGTCTTTTGTGGGCTCTAATGGCATTCATCTAGACGTTAACACAAAGACATGGGGGATTTCTGCATAACGCGCAGAGCATCAAGTCTCGGGGGCAAGTGCACACAACAAAAGATCAATTCCGCCCCTCCACCCACCCACCCCTCCACCCACCCCTCCACCCACCCAGAGAAACCTCAGAGACCAAAAGCAAAAAAAAAAGAGGGAGAGAGAAAGAAACAATGGATTTAATCTTTTCAATTGTGACATTGCTCCAAGGACACATAGGGTGGCAGGGATTTAACCAGGCAATCAAACAGATTCCAGCACGGTAATTAAAATGTCACATGAATGCACAATCACGCCGAACCTCCAACCTGACCTGATCTGGCCCCTGCGATTGCCTTTTAAACAGCAGGAACTCCCTTGCTAAAGACTCCACATCATTTCTACCTAATAGTTATCCTGTTACATTTCCTCTCCGGGGGGTTAGGAGGGCCTCAGGGCCCACCCTCACTGACGACACAAGGACACACAAGCCCCTCCCTCCAGAGTGGCCGTCCACGAACCCATCCCCTAATGCTATGCCAAGCAGGAAGTCAGCTGACAGCACAAGCGTAGCATCTCGGCCCCGACTCGCGAACTCACCAGGACGCAGTGGATGTCGTTGCCAGCCAGGTCGGTGGCCGGGGCTTGGAGGAGCCTCCAGTCGCGGCCCTTGTTGTAGGTGATGTAGGTCTTCACCTGGTTCTCCTGGCGCTTGTTGGCTAGGAGCATCCCCTTGATACCTGCAACCTGAAGAGCGGACAGCAGCGTCGTCAGAGGCTAACTCTCTCTCTCGCGCGCGCGGCTCGTGTTTCGGAACGTCGGAACACCAATGACGTTTTCGCGTTCCGGAACGTTGGAACACCAATAACGCCAATGATCTCCAACGGTATCCTACTCTATCATACTTCTGAGTACTTCTGGATGGACATGGTTCAGTGTGGTGTGGCGCTTGTCGAAGGCAGAGGACTGCGTGGACTGTCATTGGACGCTTTGCCGTTGAAGACGCAGACCCTGTCTGTCAACCTGCCAATCAGAAAAGTAGACCAGCCCGCCTACTCCTTCTTCAACTTAAATATTGTCTTGCTGCCATCAAACAACCAGTCAACTTCCCCTTTAATTGTTCTTTTTAATTGGCCCCCTACTCCCCTACAACGACTCATTCCATCCCTGGTTTACTTGAGGGTGTCATGGCTAAACGTCAGCTGTTTAGCTTTGACACCTCTCTGCGTAGTGACACCTTCTGTCTACCGCGAGACCTACGGAACAGACACGCACGCGGGCACCATACACACACAACGCGAATACGCCACGCAGACACACACACACGCCTCATAGACGCACAGACGCCACGCAGACACACACACGCTACACAGACACACACATGTCACACAGACACACACATGTCACACAGACACACAAACGCCACACAGACGCACACACGCCACGCAGACGTACACATGCCACACAGTGCACACGCCACACAGACGCATATATGCCACGTAGACACACACACGCCACACAGACACACACGCCACACAGACACACACACGCTACACGGACACACAAAAGTCACACAGACACACACACGCCACACAGACACACATACACACACATGCTGCACACAGACACGCACACGCCACACACACACGACACACACACGCCACACACACGACACACACACGCCACACACACGACACACACACACCCGTGCCTCAGAGCAGATGTGCCCGTCGTCTCTCTCCAGTCAGCTGCCCGCCATGTCAGCCCTCTGCCTGTGCTGAAGTGTGAAGCGCAGGACGTGATAGGAGGAGAGCACAATGATGACCTGCATTAAGTCAGACCATCTCGACTGGTGAGAAGCTCCAGTCCTATGTCTCTCCCTAACTCGCCCACACACACATCCCCACACACACACACACACTGACATCCCTCTCTTCCTGTAGGGCTCCGTCGGTGTAAGTGGCACTAATAGGCGCCGTATTTGACATCGTCATAGAAACCCGGCGGTCGGGATGGACACGACTAATGAGACGCATCCCTCCTTTCCTCTGGCCAAACCTGTCCATCACCAGGGGTAATTATTTATCATCCTCCCATCCAGTCCTCCTGTTCCATCGCTCCCTCCACCCCGCCACCCGCCCCTCCGCCCCACCACCCACCCCTCCACCCCCACCTCCGCCCCCTCACCCACACCCCTCCACCCCCTCACCCACACCCCTCCACCACTCCATCCATCCTTTGCTATCTCCATTTAGCGCATGTGCCGTGTACCCCAGATCAGATTATGTTCCATAACACAGTGTTAGCAGTGGCGTGCAGTATTAATGGAGGGGTCAGGCCTCTGTCAAGGTGTGCAGGCGTGTGTGTGTGTGGATCAGTGTGTGGCGTGTGTGTGTGAGCGTGTGCGTGTGTGAGTGTGTGCGTGTGTGAGTGTGTGTGCGCAACGCAACAGGAGGACTTCCGAGGTGGGAACATCAGACAGTGGTGCCCTAGCCTTCCCACCTGCTCTTCAGAGGGTTGCCACAGTGCTCCGCTCAAAATACTAATGTGGACCGTTTACATTCTGTGCGCGCGCGTGTGAAATTGGAGATCGTCGATTGGACGAGCAATAAAAAAAATGACTGCAGGCGTGCCATCATCGCCACGACGACGACGATGAAAAGATCAACCCTTGTTGCCCAACCAACACCCCCGCCGCCCCCCATTGGAAGACAGCGTATAACAACTCCACCCCCCACCCCCCGCCCCCCCGTAGACGGCACATTACAATTTTTCCAATGTACATTAATGAAGCTCTCTGCAATCTCTTAGGAATATGGATGCACTGCTGATACAGAGGTTGGTTTTTTAAAGAGTTGGCAGTAAAAGCAACCTGAGAGAACAACATGGCCACTACATTAACGAAATCACCGCCACAACTTCCCCCCACCACCCTCCTCCTCCCCTCTCTCCCTCACCTTCAATCTGCTCCTTTTCGCTCTTTTGGTAATTTCATGATAGTTGGGGCTGAATATAATTTCATGAAATGCTGATTGTAGGAGAAAAGTTGAGACTTTTATCATTTTATATGTCTGAGGCTTGAATCTGTGATGGCCACGTTTAAATAATAACCTCTTGCTCCCCCCCCCAAAACCCTTTGATCTATTCAAATAGCAGTCAAAACCATTGTTAGATTTCAAACTATTTTAGACTATTTTCAAAGGAAATAATTGATTCGAGTGGTTGAGTCTTCGATGAGCATTAAAAAGGAAAAATGAGACCTTTCCTATAAGTTCCGATGTTGTGCTATCAGAGACCATTTACAGAACAAAGTCATTTTGGAGAAGTTCCACAGACATCTGCAAAATATCACTCTAGGGTACCACAACAATAAACAAGACAAAAGTCTGTCCTTTCTACGAAAGACAGATTGAAGTGTTGCTTTGAGGGAATACTGAACCTTTTATTTTGAAGAGAAGCTTGATCTTAGGGTCTTAGGGACGTACACACACGCGCGCACACACACACACACACAAACACACACACACACACACAAACAAACACACACAGCAGTGGCAACGTTCATTACCACGCCTCTGTCACCGGCGCTGGCTCGGAAATCAGGTTAATATCTCCCTCCCCCTCTCTCACCATCACACCTGCCAGTGGACTTCAGTGATGAACTGGATTCAGCAGGGAAGGAGACGGAACCGGGGCACTGCAATGAATGCTAATGCAGTGACCTCCGGCGTTCCTCGCTAGCCTGGATCATAGCAGAGCCTAGCCACCCACAAGGTCATTACCAGGCAAAGGAATAGCGAGCGCTAACCCAGTCTGGCTCGCTAACAACCCCCCCCCCCCCCCCCCTCGTTAGCATTACCCGCTGTGCTAGCGCCCGCCTCAGACACGGCGACCACAACGTAGCTACCTCATACAGGTCGAGCATCTGGTTCCCCGCCAGGCCCCGCGTGGTCTTGACGTTCTCCATGGCCAGCGTGAAGAGAATCCCGCGCGTGTCGGACAGGTAGAGGTTGTACGTGTCGTTCTGGTTCCACTCCTGCACGGCGGCGAACACCTGGTTCTCGTCGGTGCTCACGATATGCAGGTCCTGCACGCACGGCCACAAGGAACCCAGAGGAGTCGGACAGATTAGAGGAAGGGTGATTGGACGGCGCGAGGGGGTTGGCCGATTCTAACAATGCGAACGCTGAGGGGGTTGGTCGTGGGATCAGGTCGACAGCTGCAGGCTGAATACAGAGTAGATAGTCTCTTTGATTCAGCTGCTTTTAACAACCTTGTGATGAGTTTAGACCACACAGTTACCACCCACACTACGTATGCTGAACTGCAGTGAAACGCTGAGATGCTGCAGAGATGCCGTTTTTTTGGGGGACAGAGACAAAGCAAGACCTTCTGCTTAATGTCTCTAAACGGACACGGGTGACATCGGTCACCAACCCTTCATCGGGATATCCTTTCAATCCTTTTTACGCGTGACACAAGCATTTGTAAAAACATCCGGGAGTCTGACGCAGTCACGGAAACGGAATCGTGCCAGACGCGTGCTACTCTGGAACGGGTCACTTACCTTCGGTAGGGAGTACTTGGGCAGTTTGATGCGAATGAACGGCTCTCTCTGAAAAGACACGTAGTAGCTGGCCCTCCCGTTGGTGGTCACCTGCAACACATCACGGCAACGCGGGTGACCTCCAAGTATCAACGGTTTGCCTACGTGCAATCCCTTCCGTCAATGAATCCACCCAACAGCTCTGCTTTCAATGGACTCCCCACCCAACCCCCCACCCCTCAAAAAAAGTACAGTCTCATGGTTACTAAAGAGTAAATAGCAAGGAAAGAAGCCAGATGGTCCTTATCAAGACATTTTAGCCTTGAAGGACAGAGGAGGCATTGTGAAGTCGTTACTTTTAGAACCCTCCCGGCTTGCATTCCGCGGGTCCTGCCTCTCGTCACTTGTCGATGTCCTTTGTGGTTTAGAGGTAGACTTTGGTAAATATCTTGTAGGACAATCAATAGTCTCATTATTCTCTGTCAAGAGAAATCTTTAACTCTCCCAACCAATGCTTTACTGCTGTCCAGGAAAAAGTCATCCGTAATGATACCGCTCCCTGTGCAAACAACCCGGTCGTCCTTACGGTGGTACGAATAAACATCAAGCCGATAGGGAGGTTTGTGTGGGCTGGGGGGCCTAGTGCACATTACGCTACCTTTTCCGTGTATAATTTACACTTACCTATCAGAGCTGTGCAAACCCAACATTCTCACTCTCTGAGGGCATGCAATCCCAGACCTTAGCTGAAGGGGGGTGGGGGTTGTAGTTTGTTGCGTTAGCATCACATCCCACAGTTATCCTTTCATGATTGCATACAATAGCCGAACGAGCAAGTTCAGCGAATTAAAGCGTCAGGGCTTTCGGTCGTGTGTACACCGCTGGTTGGGCGAAAGTCAACAGCAGACCCTCCATCACTCGTATTCAGAAATCCAATTACCCCACTCTTCGTGTGAATTGTGCTTTTGTGAGTTCGAACTGTGGGTACCCAGATGAAGAGACACGGGGAGGGGGAGAGGCCGAGGGGATGTAGCGCCGGTAACCGGTTAGCGCTCCACAAGAACACGGGATGAAGCGCATATCTGGTCTGTAGGTCCCGGATGCTAAAATGAATGGAAGAAGCTAAGTCAAACTTGCAGATCCTGTCTTGGGAGGTAGTATACCGGATGTGCAGTTCTGTACCTAATGGACGAACATTGGATGATGATTTTTCTCCGCCTCACACCCCGCCCCCCCGCCCCCCACCTACAAACCCCCCCCCCCCCCTCCTTTTCTCAGAGGTGGATCTTTTCACGCATGTACGCAACGTGGATAGAATAGAACACGCGTTCCCCACTCGAGACGAAGAGAGGAAGGTTTAGGTCGAGTGATCGAAGGTTTACTCATAGGGCTTTGGTGGGTCGAGCACGGATGAGAGATCTTTAGACTACAGGTGTTCCTGTACTCCATTAAACTGGCAGAACATTGCAAGGCTGCGGGAGGCAACGGCTTCAGAGTAGCTGCATCTTATCTTCAGCCTCGTCTGGTTTGCCCACAGCTGTATCTAACACGGAACAGGAAATGGGTGCTTAACATTGCTCAAAGGGAAAACCTTGGTGGCTTTACAGCTTTTGGACACTGTGTTTTGGACTGTGTTTTTGTTGTTTGATTTTCCACGCCAGGAGCAGACAGGTTTGTAAGGGGTGGGCCAAGGGTATGTTTCTAGCCCTGCGTTGAAGAATGTAACACCCATATGGCAGAAGTCTTAAAAGAGAAAGAAATTAAGCTGAAACAATCCACCAAAATTGAAACAGCCTTAGACGATTTCATCTCACTCCAAAGTCATAAGCAGAAATGAGAGGGGAAATGCGTCCAGGGATTTCAAACGGCCCCTGGAGCTGAGTTTGGATGAGAAAGTTAGTTTGTGGTGGGCCAGGGGTCGGATAATTATTCTTCTTTTTTTAGACGGTTGACTTTTAAATACATGCATCCTCATTTGCACAATGTCAAAATAAATAAGATTCAGTCTGGGGGAAAAATTAAAATACACCCTGTCGCCCCTCCCCTCAAAAAAAGGAAAAAAAAAAAAGAAAAAAAAAGAAAAAAAGGAAAAAATTGCACTGGCATTACTTTGAATTCAGAACATTACCATTTCAGATTTCTTTCCTCTCACAAATGATGATTAATATGACACAGTAGGCACAGGCTGGTATGCATATAAAACCAGTCAGGCTCACACATCTGCAAAACACTCTGCAGGCTTTCAAGCGGAGGTGGAGTTTTCCATATGTCCCGTAATGGCTACCGCTGAATGATGCATAGCACCATGTTATGTCGAAATATATCTTTCTTGTTTGGATTGTACAAAATAACAGGGTGAAAAATGAAATAGTTACACCACGCAGCGGAATAAAGACAAGTCGAACAGCGATTACGACCAACTGTCCGCTCTAAAAAGCATCGCGTGGCAAATCACTTGGTGACCACGTCCTCTAACATGACCTGGTCTCCCTCCCTGATGAATCCCAAATCAAGTGGATTTGATTCGAATGGCAACAAGCTTGCTCTGCTGTCCTCTCCACGTCGCCGCGTGAACGAACGCGTCGCGTTTCCCGCGCGTCACACATCCAAACCCCACGGGCCTCCATCAGCGTGCGGGAAGCCCGCTACCTGCCCGGCTCGTCCGAGGTTGACGACGCATGTCTGGCGCAATGCATCATGGTCCGCATGGTCCCTCCCCAACCGGCCTACCTGGATGAACATGTAGTCGTCCTGGACCACCAAGGAGCTGATGTCGATGTACCCCAGGAAGGGGTAGTTCCTGTTAGACTCGGAGCACACCTGTGCTCGGCACGTCACGTACTGCACACCTGCAGGTGGAGGAGTTAGACAAACCCGGGATTAGACAGCGCTGTTAAAGATGCACGGCGCGGCGCTCCTAACCGCACACAAGGGTGGTTACGGTCATGTGACGTACTCACATCCTGGTTAGGAATGCCCTGTGAAAGCAGGATTTGAAAGGGGTTGTTTGTCTGTATTGCCATTCGACAGGGAACATTTATTAATAGTATTCATGTGAGTCTATTCATTTAAGACACTTTTATCCGTACCAATGTACAAATGGTGCTGTTCTGTAAGTGCAGCGGAAAATCAATGCCCTGAAGTGCACCGTAGTAACAGAATTATAGTTGTTATTGCCAGGGAACAAGTCTGTTTTACATGACACAGTGCAACACTAGCAAGCTCATATTGTTGTGACACTAGGACAGAGCCAGCGATTCACTGATTGCAATACCACTTCAGTACCCTCTTTGATATTAGTGCTATCAAGTCCAACACAGGCGCTGTCTCAATCCAAGGTCCTCGGTTCAGATTTTTGTCATGAAGCGAGGCCTTCAGCGTCGTATCAACACTCAATGTCATACTAAAGAAGAATTTTCACTCGCACGCTTAGTCAAACACAACCAATCTCTCTTGTGCACGCACAAAACACTCCGACACAAACACACCCTTGCACACAAACGCACACCCCAACGCGTGTCTTCCAGGCGTCCGTGCCTGCGTAGAAGTAGCGAGGGTGGTGTTTCCGTGGCAGAGGGCTGAGCACTGGCCTGCGGTCAGCCTTAGCTCCGGCAAGCAGCCCTACGTATGGAAGACC
Organism: Plecoglossus altivelis; assembly: GCA_036571765.1. Lineage (NCBI taxonomy): Eukaryota > Metazoa > Chordata > Actinopteri > Osmeriformes > Plecoglossidae > Plecoglossus > Plecoglossus altivelis. Next base: position 4,780,391 of record BROE01000002.1, read on the forward strand.
TTGGTGGTAATGCCATGCAGAGTTATGGAGCTGACATTCAGCCGGTGGGAGACGGATGAGGGAGCCGGCCGTATTAATCAGCTATCATGGACTGCATCTATCAGTGAGGTAATCCAGACCTGCTCCGCAGGGAAACGCTCTAAACCCTGGATGGAAGCTAGCCACTAGCACACTTCCTCTCTCTCTTTCTATTTATGTCCACGTTCCAGCACTCCTTCTCTGTCCTTCTCCGACTCAATCTCTTTCCCTTTTCCCAACGTCCTTTGTCTTTGTTTCTTGGTCTCGTTCCCCTTCTCTCTCTCTCTCTCTCTCTCTCTCTCTCTCTCTCTCTCTCTCTTTCTTGTGTCTGTCTTCCTCCCGCGCTCGTTTGTTCTTTTTTTGCCTTTTTCCTCTTGCCGGTCTTTCTTTCACACTCCCACTCCCACTGTTTTCTCTCGGAGACAGATAATTGGCCTGAGGATGTTCATGCTCTCTCTAGGTTTGCGAATGCGTGTGTGTGTGTGGTGTGTGTGTGTGCATGTGGTGCTCGCACGCATCCGAGTGTGCAACTATGTTTTTGTGGGTGCGTGAGCAGCTGTGTTTGTGTACTTTCGAGCGAGCGACCATGTGTGTGTGTGTGTGTGTGTGTGTGGGTGTTACTCACGTCCATCAGGGGTGTGAGCCTCCATGTGGACCAGGTCGGCTTCCTTGTCTAGACCGGTCACCGACCTGAAGAGACAGAGAACAAGGGATGAAAGAGGAGGAGGGAGGAGCAAGGGAGGAGCAGGGGAGACCAGATGGAAAGGATGGATGGATGGATGGAGAGAGGACGAGGACGGAATGAGAAAGAGACGGGGGGATTAGAGAGGGCCGAGGAGGGAGAGAGAAGGTTAGATGGAGGAGGCCAGATGGAGAGAGCATGGTAGAGATAGGGGAGAATACATAGATAGTGGGAGATTCTCCAGGCCTGTTCAACTCCAGCCGCAAATGTTTCATTTTCATCCGGCGGCCGCGGATTAGACAGGCGGTCTAACTGCATCTCCCATCTTTCATCCCACTAGACCTCCCCCGCCCCCACCTTCCGTCAACACGCAGTAAATGTCACAAAACGTCGAGCGCACCCTACAGTGCCCTTGGCTAACATTTCCTTTTCAAAGGAAAAAGCGACAGGTGCGTCTCAAGTAGTGTCAACACTTCAGAGGGAGACGGACTTCTTTGCTTTTTGTCGCAGATCTGGGGCTGTGAGTAAAGGCCACGGAGCGGCGCTCAGGTTAGGAGTTACAGCCCAGCCTGTCAAGAGACAACATCTGACTTCCAGGCTCACTTCTTAGGATCCCTGTGATATTGGACGGACGTGGCTTGCATCCGACGGATGCGTTTCATTTTCGTCAACCCGATAAAAGCACAGACAGACCGAGTGAAAGACTTGAATGTCCTTGAAAGAGATTTGTACCCAGACGCCAGCTTTTTGCCGGATGGGCCCCGCACCTTATTTCGGATTTAACCGTTCTGCGAGGAAAGTTAAGGCCAAAATGTATTCAAGCTAGTTTGGACACTTGTGTAGCCTCCGGCTGCCTGCGTCTTCCCAGACATCTATGAGGGAAGCGATGAGCTGGAAGAGATCTGGGGCTACGTTTCTGATGAGTGTGCACTTCCCAGACAGGGAGGGCACTGCAGGGGACAGAGATGGAGATGGAGAGAGAGTGGGGGAGATAGAGAAGGAGGGAGAGAGAGAGCGGGGCGCGGGGGGGGGGGTTAAAGATAAAGAGGGGGAAAGAGAGAGAGTGAAAACGGAGAAGGGGAAAGAAACAGAAGGAGGGAGGGAAATGGCTGACGTGATTGGATGTGAAGCGACAGGGACTTCTGGTGTGTGTTATTAGTCATACCACCAGTGCCGACTCATCCCGTATGCATGCGTGTGTGTCACTGGGTGTATGTGCAATTCCAATACCCCTCCAAACCAATGAAAAAGTCATGATTGTTTATATAGGTGGAATTGCTCGGTAAGGATGCGAGGAGGAGAGGAGAAACGAAGAGGAAAGAGACACGTTGAGATGAAGTGGAGAGGGAGGAAGACAAGGAGGAGGAGAGGGAGGAGGAGGAGGACAGGGAGGAAGAGGAGGAAAGGGAGAAGGAGAGGGAAGGAGGAGGAGAGGGAGGAAGAGGAGGAGAGGGAGGAAGACAAGGAGGAGGAGAGGGAGGAAGAGGAGGACATGGAGAGGCAGAGGGAAGGAGGAGGAGGAGAGGGAGGAAGAGGAGGAGAGAAAGGAGGACAGGGAGGAGGAGAGGGAGGGAGAAAGGGAGGGAGGGAGGAGGAGGAGAGGGAGGAGGAGGAGGAGGAGAAGGAGGAGGACTGGGAGGAATAGGAGAGGGAGGGAGGAGGACGAGAGGGAGGAGGAGACGGAAGAAGAGGAAGAGAGGGAGGAGGAGGAGGAGGAGGAGGAGGAGAGGGAGGATGAGGGAGAGGCGGTGAATGTAAAGTGCGATAGGACGGAAGAGGATTAATCTCCCCTCGGATCTTAACGTTTGTGGATATGAACACTGGGAACATGGCTGGTTGTGACTGAAATGCAGGGAACATCCTCTCTTCTCCTTGTCAGAGAGTTGGGTACAAGGGTGGGGGAGCGGGGGGGAAGGAGCTTGGGAAAAGATGTAAAAGACGAAAAGGTGCTGAGTGACTCACCAGTAGAACCTGCTGGGAGTCACACGCTCGTGAACCAACTGCCACTTCCTTCCGAAGTCTAGAGAACTGTAGAGCTGTGAATAACAGAGGGAGAGAGACGTAGAGAGGGCGAGAGACAGAGATGGAGAGAGAGAGGGAGAGAGGGAGGGGGAGAGACAGAGAGGGAAAAAGAGACATAGAGAGAACACGGGAGAGGGGGTGGAGCGAAAGCGAGGGGGAGAGAGAGACAGAAAAGGAGAGAGAGACATAGAGGGGAGAGAGACAGAGCGAGGGAGAGAAGATATTCATCTAGTTAGCAAAAGGACTCAAATGTTTCTCTCAATGTTCAGCTCAACACGCTGATTGGACACAATTAGTGTGGTTGATTTAGGGTGCGTGGAAGCGACAGTGGGCCTGAGTCACGGCTGGATGACGCCAGGAGAGGAGATAGTTTGAGGCCATTAAAGGGAGGATGAGGAGATGGAGCTGACGTTGCCTTATATTTCATGATCGTTAAAGCCGGAGGTCATTTCGGTTAACGTATAGGCTTCAGAACGACTCCTCTTTCCCCCTGTCCAATAGTAAATTAACTCCGGGCACAGACAGACCAATCAGAGCGATGGGGATGCAGAACCCAGTGACAAATGGGTATGGTAGTCACGTTTGAGTGTTTAGTCGTGAAAACCGACTGGTACTCACGCGACTGCCTAAGTAAGAGGACCGTCGCTGAATAAGGCATTAGCATTTGAAATGATCACCTCAACTACACACACCAAGAATACACACACGCGCGCGCACGAACAGAAGCACACACAAACACGCACACTCGCACAACCCAGTCCACATCCAAAACTCCCAAGCCAAAGCTGCTTTGTATTAAAGCTGCGATGAATGAGAGGCGAAAAATATGGCGGCGTTGACGAGCAGGTGTACAGAGAGAATACAATGCCCATGGCCTAATAAAACTGCTCTAATTACATTTCCTGGTGTCCGGGCACACAGTTAATAAAGGGGGTGTGAGGAGGGGTGAGGGTGTGTGTTGCAGGGGGGTGAGGCAGTGCGGGAGAGGGAGGGAGGAAGGGGGGAGGGTTATTCATTACAGCGATGGATGTCGCAGATGCCTCTTCCTGTTCCTTGCTTCGCCGGCATCTGCATTGTTGTTCCTGAGTAGGGTTGCCTCTAGTCAAGCTGTGCGCTAACTCCTTCCTCCTTTTATCAGTGCATACGGGACATCTTGCCCCCCATGAAAAGATATGCATTTCTCAAGAGGCGCAATGCTATTTTGTCAGCCTGGCGGAAGGAAGAGCTATTTGGGTCAGCAGGTGTTTTCTTTTTTTTTTCTTTTTACTTTCAAGGCTTTCATTCGCCGATCCTCGCTGAACGCGTATCTACCAACAATAGTCCTGCTCCGCGTCATAGTGGAGGAGAGAAACTGCGTGCGTTTGTTGTTTGAATCACAACTTGGACGTGCGAGGTAGAACCGTCCAATCCCATCCCTGCTCCTAGCCGGTATGGAACGTCCTTGGTTGTGTTCTCTTGAGAGGTTAAGGGTGAACACTCTGCTGCCTCTCGGCTCTGGTTCCCACCTGAACAGGGATTACAGGCGATCGCAATGAGTGTTTCACTCTCTGAGCACTTCAGGTAATCTGACCAGAGTGAAGCTCAAGCTGACAGACTATTGTGTTGGAAAGTAACCTCTGAATAAACTTCACGAAACACGTAACCTTTCTCCACAACGCACAATCCACGCGCGCACACCCGCACGCGAACAAAACCTGTCCATTCCTCACACGCCTTCCACACTGCATTATGACCACACAAACTCCACACACTTGCACCCCCATCCCCACAAATACGCACCCCCCCACACACGCGCCACCACATACGATGCTCACCAAGCGCCCCACACATGCGCAACACACTTGACGTCTCGCACGACACTCCCCACAAGCAATCATCTTGCTACCCCGCCCTCACACGACAGAGATTGCGCTCACCTGCACGCACACAGCACACAAGTACGCGGCCCACACCCCCACCCCCACGAGACACTACGACAACACTACCTCATCCCCATAAGAGCCTGTACAGTGCTGCTTGAGGCCTGTATTCCCAAGTCCCCACGTCTCATCACCCTGACTGACCCGTACTACACCCCCCAGTGGCCTACTCGATCATGCGCTCCCTCACTCATCGGTTCCAAATACACGTAAATTCGCACAGAGTTCGCAGTTTCACAAAGTGCTTCAATGTTTCCTATGCATCCATAATCAAAAACCTACAAGCCAGTGACCGGGCCTCCTCCCTTCTCTCCAACACCCCCATGACTCATTCCCCTCTTCCCCTCTCTCTCCCTCTCTCCCCCCTCCTCATCTCCTCCTCCCCTCCCTCCCTTTACGAACGTTCGACAGCGAGAGTCAGATCAACAGGCAGCAGAAATGGTGATTGAAGCATTGAATAGGGCGTGCTGGTTAAACTCATCTCGTTATGTTGATAGAGGTGATATCAAAACAAATATGAGATCCGGCCCGTCCTGAGCCGTCCTATCCCCCGGCACCAGGAGAAAGTAAACGAGGTTGAAATTCAATCCGCAGGCCTGCAGCACCGGAGTTTCCGCGCGATATCGGTGCACTTAAAAGTAATTCGAAATTACAGATGTTTTCGCTGTAATTGCAGGGCACTCGAAGACCAAAGACGGTTCTCCAAAAGTTCTCCCTCTTTAACGAACTTTACCGGATAACAGTTTTCCATTTATGAGAGTTAACTGCGAGTTTGGGGTTAAGACGTAGCCGTGGCTGTGGGGAGAGAGAGCAAGGACGTGCCGTGGCATGAACACGCTTCATTTGACTAGCCTAAGCTAATGCTCAGCAGTGAATCAACTGTTTACCGGGAATAAAGAAGCATGGAAGACTCGTGTGTCCGAACCATATACGACTTCAAATGAACGATGTCAAAGACTCTAACACAGCTCGTGTCTGTTTACGAAAATAAAACTATCCAGCGGTGTACCAGACCGTAAAGTGCTTTGCTCAGCATGTCTTCTCCTCGTCGCGGGCGTAATTGATTCTAATCTGGATTCTGGGTAAAAACCCAGGCGCAAAACATATCGCTCGCGCATGTAATGTCATGGCGCCCTGGTAGGAAGATGCCCCGCAGCTCGGGAGAGACTGTTCTAACAAGCTCTCTATGCCTTCACGACCTTCCATTGTACTCCAGACTGCAAGGGGTTTATGCGATCCGTCAGTCGTCATGGAAAGGAGGTGAACAGATTTTTATATCTGCATTTTCCTTTCAGACGTAATAAAGTCTGAGCAGGAAGGTTATTGGATTTTCATCTCTGGGGTCGGTTTGGTTTGATATTTGTAGATGGGAGTGTTTTCATAGTGCGGGTAAATCAGCAGGTTTAAAAAGACACTTTCAGGAACCATGAGAGAGACCTCACTCTTTTAAAAGAGAACAGGTAGAACAGTGTTGCGGCTGTCCGAGGAAGAAGGTGATGCCATTCCTACACTTCATAATTGCCCCCATTGCACCCCACACACAGAACCTCCTCTCGCTTCTGCTAGCGGCTTATAACAGGAATGGGAAACCATGGCCGCCATGTGGGGTCCGGCCATTTCTGGGCGATAGTTGTCCCAAACAGAACCAGGTGAGATGATTTAGCACTGAAGACCGAAGCTGCGCTAGACTGTCATGTCGGTAGCAGACTAAGATATCAGCTTCCCTTGCGGGCCCAATTAGAGACAGACGGCTGACAATGCAGCCGGCCAGTCGGCAGCAATCGTCAGGACTTATTCGATTAGCTTCCATCCTAACGCATAACGCACAATACAGGACAGCTACGGGAATATGCACAGAAATACTCCAATCATATCTTTTTTTTTTCTTTTTTCTTCTTTTTTTCTCTAGCGCACCAACTTCAGAGGGTCATGTTTAGGGCGCATCCCCTCTCAGTCTGAAACTTTGGCTCGTCTCGGTCGAGACGCGTGGGGAAGGCTTCGCGGCACGCAGACGTCTGGCACATGGAACGACGAGACCGCTAGGAGTTGGGGAACACTTTGCTCCCTGTGTTCTCTGCGTTCGGACCACGCGGTGCACCGCTGCTCGCTGCAGTCTGCCCTCCACGCCAAGGCCTCGCTCCATAAAGGCAAATGAGAAAAGGTGCAATGATACATCACGTGAATATTATGGGATGGGATGTGGGAGTTATGGAGATAACTGTCGCATTACAGCGTCTGCGTGGCGAACAATTACGATAAGTCACTTTTACAACTACTAATTAAGGCTCCCATAAATTCCTGATGTGTTTATGTACAGTTCTGTAAATCACAGCGATGTGGTCGACAGAGCTTTGGCTGAGGCTTTAAGGGGAGGTACATGCCGGTGTGCACTGTTTGGGTGTGCCTCTCCTCAGTGTGTGTGTGTGTGTGTGTGTGTGTGTGCGTGCAGGGGTGAGTTAAGTGAGAGACGGTGTGTTTGTGTGTGCATGTGTGTGTGTGCGTGAGAGATCGAGAAAGAATGAGTGAGAGATTATGGGAGGAAGGGACCTTTTTTTTCCCAGGAATTTATGGAGCCTAGAGAATGCGGAGTGGTGAGGACGTTCCTACGAAGGGGAGGATGTGAAAGTGTATGCAAATGAGCCATCTGGATTGTTTGAACTAGCAGGCGTACCAGGGAATACTGGGTTGGCACTGTGGCACTATCTATTCTTCTCGGCTCTCTTGTCAAGCTGGGTACAGTCTATAGAAACAGTACTCATTACATATGCTGAGGAGACAGATATTACTTGATAAAGTCAAGAGGTAACCGACTGTATGTTTTCCGGGTTCTAAGTCGGAAATGCGTTTGCCACGTTACACGAACGGAGGTCAAGTCGGCCGATTGCTATAAAGAGCCGCCATGGTCACCGAAGTTGAGGTTGAGAGCAAGTTATGCAAGAAACACCATTTGAGGACATGTTATTGACGTAGAAGAAGAAGAAAAAAAGCGTCTCGTTTGTTGTCTGCTCTCTCCGGAAAAAGAAAGACTCGCAAATAAAAGTGTAATCCAACGATTATCCCCAAAGACTTACCAACGTCACACTCTAATTGAGCTCACTGAAGTTGAACCAATACCAGGTCCCTGTTGTGAGGTTTAGACACCCCCACAGACCTCCTCCTCCTCCTTCTATTCCTCCTCTTCCCCCTCCTCCTGCTCCTTCCCCTCCTCCCTACATAACCACCCCTTCCCTCCTTCTCCTGCAACCCCTCCTCTTCCCCGTCCTCTTCCTCCTTCTGCTCCTCCCTCCTTAACCTCCCCTTCCCTCCTTCTCCTGCTACTCAGCCCCTTCCCCCTCCTCTTCCTCCCGCTCCTTCTCTTCCTCCCTCCTTGACCTCCCCCTCCCTCCTTCTTCTGCTACGCCACCCCTTCCCCTTCCCCCTCCTCTTCCTCGCGCTCCTTCTCCTCCTCTCTCCTTGACCTCCCCTTCCCTCCTCCTCCTGCTACTCCGCCCCTTCCCCCTCCTCTTCCTCCCGCTCCTTCTCTTCCTCCCTCCTTGACCTCCCCTTCCCCCCTTCTACTCTCAAACCCATTTCTTCCCATGTTTCTTCCCTCCACTCTCTAACGCAGTACATCTGTACCACCTCCTCTTAACAACACACGATAGCTTCCCTCTCCTGAGCGGCAGTTAAACCGACGTGGAAGTTCTGATGAGGCATGATGGGTAATGGGAGCGCCGTCATCTCATCCGCTCGGTTGACCGCTCTTGGCAAAGTGGCGTCAACAACAACAACAGCAGCAGCAGCAGCACCAACAACAACAACGGTAGCAGCACGATGTACCTTTTATATGGAATGTTTACTCTCGCAGAGAGTTATTTTTTCTCATCCAGGAAGGATGAATAATGAATGTAAATTGGAGTGGATGCATGTCATTAGAACTACATCGCTTTCACATAACGAGACCGCCGCTAAGAGTGCGTGGACGGTTCCTAACGCATATCAATCATGTAAGCAAGCCGGGTCGGACGCAGCCTCCGACAACTCTGTTTGCCATTTAGTTTCAATCACAAGGCGCTTTACAGCTCATACTCAGACAATTACGCAGTGTCGTCGTCGTCACGGAGACGCTGAGGTCTTTATGGTCACCGTCCGGTTTTTTGAGTTAGAGCCCATTAAAGTTGCCCTGAGGGTAACAGGCAGCGGCTGGTGAACTGTTGCCCGGGCGGGCCGTTGCAGGTCTGGTGACAAGTGGGCAGAGCACTAAAGATACCTGCCATCTGGAGATTCAGTGAGCTGAGAAATGCACTGCAGCAGCCGAGGGGGCCATTTTGGCTCTGGCTCAACCGCCACCTTGCTGGGTCTGAGGGAGGGCCCCGAAGAGGGGGGCGGACGCTGCGGTAATGATGGCGGAGGAAGTGCACTGCAGCGACTGCGTGATCGCGGGGGCCATTTTGGATCGGGATTTGAACGAAGGTGACAATCGATAGCCGTCTTCACCATTCGTCAGCGTGATATCTCAATGAAACTCAACAGGCAGTAGGTACATCATTTATGTAGATCATTTGGTGAACTTACAGGATACAGGATGTAACGGCTGTTGGAAAAGCTAAGTTAAAACAAAAATTGTATTGTTTTTTTGCCCGTCACCAACGACGGCTTGGCTTATCAATAAAAGGGTTGTGGCTGTGTTCCCTGCTGCCTGGTACACCTGTTTAAGGCTTCTAGACGTGGCTCATCACATGTTGAAACGGGGAGGGCGGTTTATTGAACAGGCAGAAAGGTGTCATCTGAGGATTACAATGACAAGGGATGATCCTGTAAGCGAGACACTCGTTCGGATAGAAATTCACTGACTCCTATTAGAAAAGGATCGACTTAAACCAGCTTATCTGAAGAGGACTCTCCAAGCACGCCATCTTTGTATCCACTGCACGGCAATATCAGCCACATTGCTCTTATTATTGCACTGAATGGGAAAATGTTAATTCCTTTTGTGTGGAGTCTATGCAAATGGAAAAAAGGAGCGAGAGGAAAAAAAAAAAAAAAACCTAATTCTGAATAATGCGTCGTTTTTCCCCCCGTCTTTTTCTTTACCCCCCCTCCCTCTCTCTCCCTCCCTCTCTCTCTCTCTCTATTTCTCTCCCTCTTTCTCTCTCTCTCTTTCTCTCTCTCTCTTTCTCTCTCTCTCTCTCTCTCTCTCTACACTGGAATATTTTATCAAGACTGATGTCCCCGTTGCATTTTGGCAAACGTTTAGCACCGATATGATTCAGGGAAAAATAATTAACAGCATATATTTGCATCATTAGGAGGAGGATTAAGTCAAACAATGTTTGCATAGGAAGGACCAGGGGGATAGTGAGGCACTAAGGAAACATTTCTGCCATTTATCCATGTTTGGAGGGGATGGTGGTGGAGGTGAGGTGGGGGGAGGGGAGGGGGGTAACATTGCACTTGGGATACGGCATCGGAGCAAACGCTGAATGCTGCTGGCAAAGCCAGCGACATTCAAACAATAAAAGGCATGCATGTGTGTGTATGTGTGAACGACTGTTTGTTTCCCTTGTATGGAACCAAAACAATGAGAAGACCTAGGACAGCCTGTCAGGGTGGGTTAGTGAGTGAAAGAGCGCAGGGGTGTGTTTTTTTTGGGTGTGTGTTCGTGTCGAGCCATGGAACGGGATGGCAGATATCTAATTTCGATTATGGCTAACACCTTAGCGATTAAGGCCGTCTCTCCTCCCCTGAGCCTCGTGCTGTGTGCCGTGGCGACGTACGCGGCGGGAAACTTATTTGCTCGTTTTCCTTCGACAGAAAGAGTCACTCTACCCCCCCCCCCCCCCCCCCCTCGCCTTCCCTCCCCCCTCCTCCCATTTCCCAGGATAACCCTCCAGACTGCTAATACCCTTCCAAAATCCTAACAGCCTGCCAGAAACAGGCAGGCGTCATCAAGATGGGAGCACACTCCTTCCTTGGTTTAAACCTCGCAAGGGGATCGACTCACCTCCGGACAGTTTTCACGCCCTTGACTTGGCGTGCGTGTCTGGGAGCGTCCGGTTTGCCCAATAACAGACTTGGATGATAGGGGCGTGTCTCTCCTGGCGCAGGCTCCGTCTCCACCGTTTTCATGGCGACCACTGTAATTTCTCAAAGAGCACCTTGTGGTAGCGTCAAATAACTGTGCTTTGGCCTACAGGTCACCTTGCTCGCGCTTGCAGGGTAAAATATAGTGATGCTACGTTGTCAAAGAAGATGGTGAGGGATTTGGGGGAACCTTTTAGTTGAAAGTACTGTAGTAAAGTGGGTGAACAATGGCCAAAACAGCTGTCTGTGAATGTCAGCGGGAAATCCCGTTTCACTGAATGTGGACGGATAGAACGTGTGTGTTCAATGTCGGGAACATGGCACAGCCAATCGAAAGGCTTTAACACCGCCAACATGATCGTGCTCCTTGAACACCTTTCAGTTGCCTTCCAACGAAACTTCCCAACTGATCCTCCTCCAGCGAGAGTTACCTCTGCCTTGTCTACTGCACTCAACTCCCCCCATCCATCAGCCGCAAAGGCTAACTCAACTCAACCCTCATGGCACTTATGAATATAATATGGCACAGGGACGTCATTAGGACCGGAGAGGAAAAGGGAGGTGGGGGGAAAAAGAGAGAAAAACGGGTTACGATGAAGAGCTCTCTGGAAGGAGATTGGATTTGAACAAGTGCTTGGCCGGTCCAGGGAGGTTAGGCGTCTCTCCGCTCCTCGCCAGATAGAAGCGGCGTGACGATAAGACACGGTTTCACCGCGCTTCGGATTGATGCTCGCCCAGGCGAGTTATGATCATTAGGGGATTTGTGTACGAGCGAGGCCCAGGGAGGGGAGCTGAGGGAGAGGGGAGAGGGGAGGGAGAGGGGAGGGAGAGGGGGTGGAGAGCGGAGAAGGGAGGGAGAGGGGGTGGAGAGGGGGTGGAGGGCGCTCTCCTTGCGGTTACACTGCAAGGAAAGCAACCGCATCTTTGATACATCTACGATTCCCCTCCTCCGCTACACGCGCAAATACACACCTTCGCGTTTTAGCGCAATCGCGCTTTTTTGTGAACGACTGGCATGCCTCTACACACTCCAATTAGTTCATTGGCAATGTTGTCTGAGGGAGCCAGTTTGGAATGTGTGGGTGAGGTGTGTGTCTGGGGGTGAGGAGGGAGGGGGGCATGCTAACAAACATACTGTTGACCTCAAGGTTGCTCCGGGGGGGCCACCTGCAATTTCTCGACAAACTCGTACAAAACGGGAGGCCGTGTGACGGGGTAATGGAAGTGTGTCACTTCCCAGGGAAACGCAGGGCGCGAATGGATTCTGCTAATGAGCTTGCATCTGGAGCAGTTTGATTGTGTTTGCTGTAAATGTCACAGGCTGGGGGGTACACGTCCCTGGTGTATCCATGCCGACCATTCCACAGATATTTACTGGATTAGAAACTGGGAGAGGGAGGGGAAAAAAGGGCAAAATATCAATAATGCAAATGACATCTCTAAGGGCTATAATTTGCTCTCTGCCCAAATGATGGCCTAGGAGCAGAATGCATAACTATGGCAGTTGGTGCCGGTCCAGACAGCAATCTGATCACGCTCTCCCTCTGTTTCGGAGGCTTCTAGTGTTTAGCGTCTGACGCTACCCTTTGTGTGTCGTCCCCTGGGACTTGAAAGTGTTGTCGTGCATTTTGAGGTTTTCTTTTGAAGACCGAAAGAAAGCTATCCTTGCCTAACCTGCCTGCGACCAACAGCTGCTCTCTCAGGCATCAGCAGAGTGTACACGACCACACCTCCTCATCAACCGTCCCCAGGGAGAGAAGGCAGACTCGATAATCCCCCATTTCAAACAGATCATGGGAAGCCAATACTGCCGACTGACCGCCTTCGAAACGACAATAAATACTATCGGATTCAAGCAGCGCCATTTCCTCTGCTTTTGTCTGTTCGGGTGCCGCTCTCTCTTCGCGGCGTGTCAGCGAGAGGATATGAAAGATAAAATGTCCTCGTTTTTGTGGGGACGCGTTCCACGGGTCACAGCGTTCACCGCGGTCGTTGTAAAAGTGGGTTGTCCGACAGCGACGCCGCACTCTGTCCGTTGGGGCTGACAAGTTAGTTAAAAGGAAAGTTGAGTAGGTCAGGACTGCGAGTCGTCCATTTTGTATTCCCGCGCGCACGGCGATACGATGACAGCGACAGGCAGCTGATCCTGTTTGCTAAAGTAAATGTCAGCCAAGCCCATGGTCCAGGCGCGCGCGCACACACACACACACACACACACACATACCAGAAGATACACTGACTGGGTCTCTAAGTGAAAGAGAAGAAGGGCAAACAAAAGGAAAGTGAGGATGGCCCTGACCGTGAGACGTGTGCAAACATTCCACACATTTCCTCTGGCTCTGTCGCTGTATCGAAGCCCTATAAGTTTGATCGAAAACAGCGATTCTAACACGCTGGGTCAGACTGAAGCGCTTCGAGGGCAAACGGAGGGAACGAAGAGGGAATATTCCGGGGGCCTGTTCGAAATAGATAAACAAACCCCGACGCGCAGATCCACAGATAGCAACTGATCCAACGCGACCAAACAGAGGGCGGCCAGGAGCTCGCCAAGTCAGACGCAACGTTTGAGTCGTAAGAATTTGCCCGTACGCCGTACGCGGGGCTGCCGTGCTGCCGCGCTGCCTTGTGCATCGCAGTCATCTGCCTGGGAGGTTTCTATGACACGTGCACCCACACTCACACACCATCCATAAGCCGCTGGCAAACATACGTGACAGGTCACTGCGGGTAAAAACCAGGAAGTCAACTGACAGGCGCCTCACTTCCTTCCACAACGCACACACACACAAACCACACACACACACACACACAAAGCACACACATGCACACACACACCTTGAGGAGGGCAGCAGACATGTCAAAAACACACAAAGGTTACAATGCCTGTTTGAAAAATCAAAGGCCTGTAGGTTAAGGTATGAATTCTAAGCAGTCAGCCCAGCTACTCTCCAAGGGCACAGGGTCTAGCCTGTGCTCCAGACCCCTGCGTCTCAAAGGGACTGTATAGAACATAGCATAGTATTCGATTGCTATCTATACTATTCCATTGTTATCCACTGCGTATACAAAATGATAACCCTTGTGCATGTAACTGCATGGACTCGCCTTTGTCTTCAACACAATAAACTTTCCCTCGCTCCTGCACCAGGCTGTTACCCGGCGACCAGTGGTGCTGTATTATGGGATGCACCCTGTGAAATAAAGTGCAACGGGACCGCAAAGCCGAGCAAACGGCCACATGAAAAGTCCCCGTTTTCCCGCTGTTGACGTGTTCTCTCGTCCCGCTCATCTCATCCCTCTCTATCTCTCTCCTCTCACCAAACAAGCTCCCATCTGCTGTTCTGACAAAGGAAAGGCAACCTATATGCTGTTCCATTAGCGTGAGCACCTCCGTCTGTTTCCAGAACCTCTGCTTGGCTGGTCATCCCTCTCTTCCCTGTATCCATAATCTACCTTTGATTCCAGACCTATTCTCTAGTTCCCTTCGTTTCATCCTGACGGCCAGCCTGGAGTTATAGCCCCGTGAGCATGGTTTCAGCTGGCACAAGATCTGTCTGTCCAACAGAGAGTTGCGTGTGTTTTGATGGTACCTGTGTGTGCGTGTGGTTTCTGTATTATGCATGTGTGTTTCTGCAGCATGTGTCTGTGAGTGACGACACCCTTGTATATTTCTGCATGTTTCTTTTATGTAAGCTTGCTGGTCCCTGCAGACTACGCATGCATGAGTTTGGGTGCGCTTGCGTAGACGACGTTCTAGCAAATGCCAGGAAATGTCCAAATGCCAGGAAACGGCGCAAAAAAAAACATTTTCCCTTCGCAAAAACGAACATATCCCCCCCCTCCTATGACGACAACGTCCGGCTAGCAGCTAGCTGTGATCTATGGTCTTGTTAGCGCCAGGCTCTCAGCGATATGTCACCAGCAGACGGATGGTGCTCATCGCTCTCTCTCTCTTTCTCACTCTCTCTCTTTCTCTCTCTCTCTCTCTCTTTCTCTCTCTCTCTTTCTCTCTCTCCCTCTCTCTCATACTCAGAGGAGAGGAGAGGGTCTGATTATTGTGACATTGTATTTGCACTCCATTGTGAGGGGGTGGGTGGGGGGGGGTTCAGGGTTGAGAGGGGAGAAGGGTGAGGGGGGTGAAGCGTCTGTTGTGTCACTAATAACCAGTCTTAGATGGGTCTTTTTTCCCCTTCACTGCGGTAAATCATTTTTCACCGCCCAGCGTCATGTTTTACGAGCGAGAGAACCCCCTCGGCTTGAGAGTGGGGTTAGAAGGGGTGGGGTTGGCGGGGGGCGGTGCTCATTTGGAGGCGATGTGGTAATGTAGCCCACCTGAATACATTGGAAACGCATTAAGGGGTGAGATTAGGTGGGCTAGTATTTTACGTTGGAAACTCTCTGTCCTCATTTCACTCGGCGAGTGACTGCACCAGTTACCGTATCTGTTTGTTTAGGTTGTTCAAAGCGAAACTTCGGGGTAATTTCTGCAACTCGAACTCTTGATTTCTTTGTATGTTCGGGATGGGAGGGGGGGGGGGGGGAGGGTGTGGGGGCGGGGAGTGACGGTTCAAAAGAAAAACCTCCGGAAGGAAGCGAAACAGCGATCTCTTCTGAGTCTGGGATGATGAGGAAGGCGTGAGACTGACATCAGTCTGAGGAGTCTGCCTTCGTATGCTCCCACACAGGGGGCGCACCACCAACGGATGACTGTAGGGAAGAACCCAAGGGATGCCTGTTCCCCCGGAACACGACCGCTAAAGGGGGCTTTTGGACGTCGATCAGCCAGAAGAAGCTTCTCGCCCAGCGTTGGCACACGGAGGACACGTCGGTAATGACAGCGGGGGGTAGAAAAAAATACAGCTACTTCGCCATTATTGATGCCGTTTGATTCCATTTGCCCTGCCCATGACCCGTGAAAGTACATGATTGGTCGAGGGGAAATGCTGTATGTAAGTATGCACAGCTAAAAACACACTTTTCACATCCAAATCCTGGAGTGACTCTGATGACGGCAACGCGTGCTGCCCACTGGGAAAGGGTTTGGTTTTGTTTAGGTTATGTTTGACCTTCACCACAGAGGTCATCCGGAGCCAATGGTCTTCTCTATGTCCAAGAGGGTGTTAGGAGACGGCGGGTACCGAAAGCGAATATTGACTTTCTCGTATGACAAATGCTTTTCTTTGATTCATGAGGATTAGACCAGGGCTGGAACTGAAGTCATGGTGACTGAACATGCTTCTCGCAAAGTCTTTCGGGAGTTTCTTTCCGGAGTCGTCGCCCGTCCCCCCGTCCCCCCGTCCCCCCGTCCCCTCGCCCAGCTGCCAGATCCTCCGTCTGTCCCTCGCACATCTCCGACGAGACGCGATTCAGACGTATATCGCCCCTCGCTTCCTGACTTTGAAGTGGCGGGCGGGGGCGGTCTCTTAGGAGTAACTGAGTCAAAACAGCCGCGGTGCTGATGTTGTCTAGACTCTTAGCAGACGTGTAAGGAACTCAAAAAGCTAAAAGGCAGTTTTCTCTGCGTCATGTTTCAACTTGGGTCCTATTTTTTAAGGGAAAAGATAACTGTACACGTTTTCATTTATTTTGGGAGGGGAGTCAATTCCATGACTTTACTGTCGGTTAAACGACGAGCGACTACATCTGTGGGTAATGGTTTTTGTGCCGCCCCCCCGCACTCTCCAACATAACGGCCCGCGAAACATCACAAGGAGTCCTCAGCCATGTTTATTTGACACACAGAACGACCTCGATAAAAGTAATATCTGTGCAAGAAAGATCTGGACCAAGCCAGACAACAGGCTGTCAGAACATATGTCGTTATGACTGACCCCTTTATTTTTTATTTTTTTTATTGCACTGCATCTTCTACTGAGGAGAACAGCAGCAAGGATAATAAGAGGTGAACTGGATCTAGACACGTTCCCAGACAAACCACCTCTGAGTAGGAGGAGCGCATGCTGTTGCCCACCTGCGCGTGGCTAATTTCTCATAAAACACACAGCGTGGACGTTTTCTAAGTTGGTTCGTCACATCTTTTAAAAGCAGGCATCTCGGCGTCAGGCTGGAACGAGTACAGCGCGGACATGCATAGTAGGAGACCGTGCAGTTCGACTCCCATCCTCTTCTCAGGCCCTCTCCGGCTAACCCCCCTCCCTCCCCCTTCTCCCCCCCTGCCTGCCCCCCCCACCCTCTCTCCGCCCCCCCATGGTGATTGATACGAGTTTCATCACACACCTCGGGGCGTCGGTCTTTCCATCACACAACGGGCCGGGCCCCCCTACTTGTCGGCCATCTTGGATCTGAGGTCAAACTTATTGTCCGTAATGGCAGGTCTTGGCAGGGTGGAGGAGAGGTGAGCAGTGGATGCGGGTGAGGAAGCGTTGCGGGAGACGAAAAGAGAAAGAGGACTGCGGGCTTTGATCTGGTCTAGGACAAACTCTGGTCGATGCTGCAGCTACAGCTACTGGACACGGACTTATATTGCAGAAATACCACGCTCAGGGAAACGGTGTTTGGCTGGATGTTGTGGGTTGAGTGATACTAAGTCTTTATGGTATGGCCTTGAATGGTAATAACTTTTCCATGGGGAAGTCCTTTATTTCAGAGTGGTTTCAATCAGTGTAAGACGGATGCCATTTTAAAAGTCTAAGAGGCCATTGTTCCAGGCTGTTCACAGCAGTTCATATGGGTGTATATGAAGCATGTATGTAAACTCGATTTACATTTATTGTGACCCAGTGTCAAATCAACAATCTGCTCCAAACCTTAAGTGGCAAAAAACAATCTAGTCGAAAGAGGAGGATAAGTGGACAACATGCTGCATCTGTCTCTCACTCTCTCTCTCTCTCTCTCTCTCTCTCTCTCTCTCTCTCTCTCTCTCTCTCTCTCTCTCTCTCCATCTCTCTCTGTCTCTCTACTTAGGTCTCTTTGTCTGTCTCTCTACCTCTCCCTTTCTCTGTCTGTCACTCTGCCTCTCTCTGTCTGTCTCTCTGCCTCTGTCTCTTTCTCTGTGTCTGCATGTCTCTCCCCATTTCTCTCTCTCTCTCTGTCTCTCTCTCTCTCTTTCTCTGTCTGTCACTCTGCCTCTTTCTGTTTCTCTGCCTCTTGCTCTGACTCTGTCTGTCTCTCTGCCTCTCTCTCTGTCTGCCTCTCTCTCTCTCTCTCTCTCTCTCTCTCACACACACACACACACACCGTTTTGTCTGATGGTGATTCCTGATTACTCATGCGGTGTGATGGAGCAGAGCAACATCCGGAAAGCAGAGTCTCACCTTCTGGTCGTGGCTGTAGGCCAGGATCCAGTCCTCCTGCTCGGGGTGGAAGAGCAGGCTGAGGATGTAGAAGCTGAGGCGGTACTTCTGGTAGCTGGCACCCTCGTCTGAGCTGATCAGCAAGCTGCTCTCAACCTCCGGGTCGGTCAGCAGCATTATCTGAGATGGATGGAGGAGGGAAGGAGGGGCGGTGAGGGAGATGGAGGGTGGGCGGGAGTGAGGAAGACAAAGCGTATGTGTGTGTTTGTGTGTGTGTGTGTGTGTGTGGGCGAGAATCAAAGAACAAAGAAAGATGGAAGGGGGGAATGGAGAGAGAGAGGATGAATAGGTGGCGGTGGAGAGAGAGGATGGAGAGATGGCGGTGGAGAGAGAGGATGGAGAGATGGCGGTGGAGAGAGGATGGAGGGATGGTGTGGAGAGAGAGAGAGAGAGGATGGAGAGATGGCAGCGGAGGAAGAGAGAGAGGATGGAGAGATGGCGGTGGAGAGAGAGAGAGACGTAGAGTCTTTAGGGCATGGCAGTGGAGTCAGCACAACAGGCCCATTGTTTGGCACGTGTTGAGCTGCTACCAAAACTAACAACTCCACTTGATCCAACTCCATTTGAGTGAACAGCCAGAGAACTCTCTTGTTCTTGTTGCTATGGTTTTGTGGCCTTTTCCAGGGCACTCGTGGGTGTTTACTCCGGATACTAGTCACCCCATTTTCGACAAAAAAAGCAACCAACTGGCAGAGACATCAACCAACAACAACAACAAAAAAAACAACAACACAGTAACCTTGACAATGAGAATATAATAATATAGATTTCTAATTTCCTGATGCTATTTTGGCTCTCAGTTTGAAACAATATGTTTAAGTATGATAAGCGAAACATAATGCGCACAATAATTTATGATTTTTTTCCCCCCCGTCTTGTTATGTTTTGTTTTGGCCACACTTGTGAAGTTCCTCATTTCATGCTCAGTAGTGTACAGCCTACCCCTTAATTTAGTCATGAGATGTTGTTTCATGAAAATGTAAATTACAGGCTCAATCTGAAACATTTGGAGACTTGTACTCAAAACAAGTCTCTTTAGACAGTAAACAACCGCAACAACCAAACAGCCCTTTGCAGAATCAATAAAGGTGTTTACATCGATTTGACTATTTAATGGACGTGGGAGACCAATCTAAGGCTTTATTAAAGTGCCCAGGTCAATTAAATGAAGTAATTGTGATAAGAATTTGCATAATTTTGTGTTATAATCATGCAATTTATTTCCTTTTGGTAAAGAGCTAATTAAATGTATTTGTAGGTAAAGGTGTTTCTTAGAAACCTCAGGCCTGAAAAGTCAAGGTCACATTTCATCATAATATGGCTGAAGTCCAGAAATGTAATTTAATATAGTTTATTAGAGGTTCCATGTAGAACAGACAAGTTCACAACACTTCATTACTTTAGGAATATTAAAAGACCTGTATCAAACATTTACACGGTGAAATGTTTGGTTTTTATCGGCCAATGTAATCAACATTTACGTCCATTAAGTTGTCAAACACCTCCTCTGTGCTGTGCAAATATGCTTTGGACATTGGAAGTAATGTAGAATGATGTCACCGGACACCTGTGGTTTAATCATAATTAAACTACAGTACCCACAGTCCTCGGAGAAGGATATAGGCTACTGAGGGGAGGTGGGGGGGGGCGGGGGTCTGTGGGTAGTTAGACCCAGACGGCTGTGTTTTCTCTTCTCAACAGGATTTGAATTGGAAAAACAGCATCCCATTTGTCACTGACAGAAATCCCAGCAGCTCGTTCCCCTGCCTTAACTACCCAACCTCCCCGGTGGTGATTTAGATAAATTGTTTTTCATTAACAGCCAATAAACAGGCAGCGGATTCCAGTCCGGCCTTTTCATTGGTCCACGGCCTCCCAAAGTTGCCGTTCATTACACGTCACTTCTGGGAGAGTAAAGGGGGTGAGGGACGGAGGGAGTGGAGGTGAGGGAGGGACCAGGAGGGAGGGAGGGAGGGACCAGGAGGGAGGGAGAAGGGGAGGGAGGGAGGAAGGGAAGGAGGCAGGAAGGGAGGGAGGGAGAAGGGGAGGGAGGAAGGAAGGAAGGGAGGCAACGCAGGGATGGGGGCTCCTTGTTTCCCGACAGTGTCTTGGCGCCTTGTCAGATCCAATTTACAGTTTTTAAGGTCTAATCGTTTTGCATAATATTGCATTAAGCGCGGATGTTTATTATGGAGGTGGAAATTACGTTTCACCTTGCATCTCCGAGCCCTCCGTCACAGTGCCTACTTTGGTAGGAAATACTAAATACAGGGAAGACCTTGAAGGTTAGACGATTGACAATCCTGCCACTCTGTTCTGCATCTGTTTTCAACGATGATTCACCTCAAGTTTCAGTGACCTTTAGAAATGTCTGGATTAAACGTGTCAAAGAACGTGTCTCTTTCTCTTTTTTTCTTCGTACGTTCCTGTTCACATGTTCAAAATCGACATGCTTTACACACTATACTTCAGCATTACCTTCGATTCTCTTACCAACACGTCTGTGCGTCATCAGCCGTACGCTACAGTGTTACATCGTCTACTGTAGGTTTTACCACGAGGAATCCAGTTACTGGAGACTAAGAGAGAACAGACATTTTGAGTTTGAGTTTAAGAGGTGTTCCAGACACCTTCATGTCTCCGCATTGGAACTCGGAATAATCAACCTTCTACTATTCGTCTTGTTTCAAGCCTGCTTTCCTTCACTAACTAGCTAGAAGGAATTTGGGGATTGTTCATGCGGACACACAACACAAAGGACACATCCATCTGTCGTTGGCAAACACTTGGTGGCTAGCAACATACCAGCATGGTTGTGTACATCATTTCAGATCTTTTGTGTCTCACGGTTTCAAGTTAAACCAGTACTAATAAGAAATTCTAAAATACATGAATGATGCTTGGAATGCTAAAAATGTGCCATGTGTCGCTTTTGAGTCTCAGACGATCAAGATAGCTTAAGTGTTGTCTGTGGAGAATCTATTTAAGGGGAGAGCGCGCACACACACACACACGCCACACACACACACACACACACACGCCACAGTGATCAATGACTGTTGGGCTGACTTATTCACAGTGGACCCATAGCTCTGAAAGCCTGATTACCTTCCACCTCTGAACACACAAAGCTGAAGCAACACTACCTGAGGGGGGTTCTGATTCCTCGCCGTATCCCCGCGGCTCCGGTCAAACCACCCCGTCTCCCCGTGAGGTGGGTAACAAAAAACGCGATCGATCGCGGTCAGGGGGATAACCCTCGCCTGTCTGCGTGCGCGCGATCTGCTTAGACGAACAGCTAGCCCGCCAGCGGGGACGCTAAGCTAACGCTAGGCTAATCGTCATGCGCGAAGCGCGATCTCCTCGGCTTCGTTTGAGAGGGGGCTGAAGCGTGAGGTGGCTGGAGGGTAGCTAGTAAACAAAGAGAAGGGCGGACGCCCAGCGGCAAATGAATCATGTCAAGGCAGATCAATTGGGCCGTGTCTATGAGCGAACGGCGGTTAGAGAAGTGTAAATAGGCCTCGATCCTCAGATTGGGGAATAATGATATTTGGAGAGCATCCTTCATCACCATTATCATCCCAATGTCACTTTGATTTCGGGCATTTTGAGCCAATGCACACGGCGGGGGGGGGGGGGGGGGGGTCGCGATGTGTGGTATTGTGGATGGACTTCACTGATGTTGTTGTGGTTGGCTCGCGTGCGTGTCCGTGTGCCTGTATTTAATTAGCCAATCATTTCCGTCGATAAATCGATAAGGTGCGGACGTGTGTGTTTAAGTGTATGAGAGACCTAAGGACAGAACAGGGACAGGTGTGGGCTTCCTAATGTGTCTTTTTAAAAGGTTTGACGCTAAATGTCACCGCCATCATTCACTTCAGTTATGTGTTTTGGAAAAGGTCACCGCTTCAACCTTCTCTCTCAGACAACAGGTGAGAACTACTTTCCTTTGTGTGTACGTCTGCGTGCATCGTCTGAGAGTTTAGTGGTCTGGGGAAACGCTTTTAGGTGAATCATTTGGTGAATATAGCCCAAGGGCGAAAGATAGACAAACATCCTCGTGGTGATTCAGAGTCATTAACGTTCTCCTCAGCATCAGCAACTGTTTGTTTTGTTTTTTTTCCGTCCTCTTTCCGTGTCTTTTTCAATCCTGTTCCCTTTTACACACACGAATGCCAAACATGGTCGATGAAAACAAACAAATATGTCTGGCTGACACGGGTGCCGCGTTCCATCTTTCCTGGGTCAAATCGAAATAATGAGACGACCGATAAGGTGAGAGGGATTGAGGTCAAGGCCACGGGTCATTATGGAGAGTAGGAGGTTTGTAAGATCATTCAACCCCCCCCACACACACAAAGACACGTGTACGCACAAAAGGACACACACTTCCCTAACACAAACTTCCCACATCTTTAAACTCACTCAACGGGATAATAAGATCATCTTATTTGGAGGAAAACTAGATTATGATAGGGATAATTTCATGTGAGTACGTTGGAAATAAAACTCTAATGCTCTCAGTGGATGAGCAAAAATAACCTTGACGGCATTTGTGCATACGTGCGTCAGTGTGTGTGTGTGTGTGTGTGTCTGTGCAAATGTGCGTGTGTAGCCAGAGATCTTGTGTCTTCTCCGCTCACAATCACTACACTACCTTAGACTGGATAAGCTCTCCTATCCAGACTGGAGAGAAAAAAAGAGAGAAAGAGGAGTAGAGAGAGAGAGAGAGATAAGAAAAAGAACGAGTAAGAGTGTAATAGCGAGGGAGAGAAAAAAGAGAGAGGAGAATGAGACAGACTAAAAGCAAGATAAAGCAAGAAAAAGAGTCGAAAGAGAGAGGGAGAAAAAGACCGTGAGATAATAGCGAGAGAGAGCAAGAGAGAGCCAGAGAGAGAGAGAGAGAGAGAGAGAGCCAGAGAGAGAGAGAGAGAGCCAGAGAGAGAGCCAGAGAGCCAGAGAGAGAGAGAGAGCCAGAGAGAGAGAGAGAGCCAGAGAGAGACACACGGAGAGAGAGACACAGAGAGAGAAACACAAAGAGGAACAGAGAAAGAGAGACACAGAGAGACACAGAGAGAGACTGAGAGAGAGAGAGAGAGAGAGAGACAGACAGACAGAGAGAGAGACACAGAGAGAGAGAGAGAGACAGAGAGGGAGAGAGAGAGAGAGAGCCAGAGAGAGAGAGAGCCAGAGAGAGAGAGAGCCAGAAAGAGAAAGAGAGCCAGAGAGAGAGAGAGCCAGAGAGAGCCAGAGGGTCAGCCTGCGGTATTACTGAGTCCCAGGCTGACCCTGCCTGCAGCTTGGAGGCTCAGGATCCCTCTAACCCACTCTTCAGGTACAGCTTTTCAGGTTCAGCACTGCTGATCTGTGGGAGGATTTGACTCTCTCCATCAGATTAGGTTACCATAGAGCCAGCTGGGGCCTTCAGCACACCATTGGCATCCAGAAAGTTTTCATTGAAGTTGGAGCAGAGACCCTGGGCCTGCCCTTAGAGAGTCTAGGGAGGTGGATGCAGGCGGTGATGTCAGCGGAATTATGAAGATTTTTATTTTTTATTAACGTTTTTTTTTAAACGTGTCTTAAGGTTAGAGTTTGTGGCTTCTGTATTCCTACCTTGCGCTTGTTGATGGGACAGACGTACAGGTAACTCAGAACGGTCTTAGTCCCCACTTTGTCGTTCATCTTCTCGTAGGTGGACCCGTAGTCAGTGGACCTGGGAGAGAGAGAAAAAAAGATACAGGTGAATCTTGATGGAGGAGTCTGACACCATGACGGTTCAGAGATGCAGGGATAGAAAGAGAGAAGGAAAGAGGGGAGGACTGTACCACTGGTGTTCCATTGAACCCTGAATCAAGGTTCATCCGACTGTTTCTCATGGTCTATTACGCGCTCCCCTGTTCCCTTGCCTGACTTGCAGAGTATTGAGCAGAGCACGTGACCGTGTGTGAACCTCGTCACAAACTAACCCAGAAACACAAACATGCTCTAAGTCCCCCCCCGGCTGCCGAATGAAAGAGTTTAACCAATCGTCATCTACGCCTCCCGGCGACGACTAACCAATCACGAACGTACCGGGGAAAGCAAACCATTCACGGACATACAGGGAGCTAACACTGTGAATAATGAACGCTCGCCCCGATGACTTGCTTTGAAATGAAATGTGACGCATGCAAAAAAAACCACGTGGCTGTATCAGAAACTTGGGGAATAAATAATTTAAAAGCCTGAATGAGCCCGTTAGCTAGCCTAATCCCTTGAAACATTTCCCATTTCTCCATCCTAACTGCTGGTCATGAAATCATTCTTCCCATACACTATTAAGTCTGAGAACAGGAAGGGAAGGGGTTAAAAACAGTACTTCCACCCACGCAGAAACTCCCATTTGGATGTTGGACCCTCAATGAAGAGAGAGCGAAGGAGAGAGCAAGGGAGAGAGAGACTGAGGGAGAGAGAGTTAGAGAGACAGAGAGAGGGAGAGAGAGAGAAGGAGGGAGAGACGGAGACAGAGATAGAGATAGAGGGAGAGAGAGAGAGAGAGAGAGAGAGAGAGACAGAGAGAGAGATGAGAGAGAGGAGAGAGAGAGAGAGAGAGAGGGAGGCAGAGGGAGGGAGGGAGGGATGGGAGGGAGGCGAGGGGAGGAGGGGGGGGGGTTGGGGGGGAGGAGAGGAGAGGCAGCAGTAAGGGAAAGAGAAGGAGGGAGAAAAAGAAAAAGGGAGGGATAGGAGCGAGAGAGAGAGGGAGAAAGTAAGAGGGAGGGAGGGAGAGAGAGAGGGAGGTAGAGAGAGAGGCAGAAAGAGAGGGAGAGAGAGGGAGAGAGAGCGAGGCAGAGAGGGGGGGGGAGAAAAATAACGAGGATGATCCCCATTTCCTTCCAAGGCTTCGTTTTGATTCTCTACTTCCTGTCTCGGGCGTGCGAGCACCCAGCTCTGCTCCGGCGGTAATAGGGTTTGGCTGGAAATGACTATAAGATCTCAGCCTCTCCTTTGCAGATAACATGAATCCTGGGAGAGAAGAGAGAAAGAGAGAGAGAAGAAGAGAAGAGCGCTTGGAGGAGACAGCGGCTATGATTACAATAATGAGACAGACAGACGCGGCATGAGGTGGCCCGCTGCTTCAACAGGATATTAAATAAATGAGAGATTAGTGGGAGAGAGTTGGGGGAGAGAGAAGGGTGTGAGGGGGAGGCAGGGGGGAAGGGGTAGGTATTGTGGGTGACAAGGTTGTGAAGAACAATGTGTTATAGAGCTACCACGCCCCCCACAACCCCCACTAGCAGGTAGCCCAGGGCCTAATGACTCTGTACACGACTCCCTTTTGGGTGACATTACGACCACGCATCGTACTGTGTCTGAGCGGAGGGCTGTACATCTGTTTTACGATTGCCTTTAGCGACCGCAGTATCGCACGCTAACATGTTTGAGCAGTGGCGTGTGGTCCCTACAGCGAATTTGCCGCCCCTCAACAACCCCATGTATCATCATATCGCAACAGAGCTACCGAGTTATAATGCAAAATTGACCCCGGCAGGGAATATCTTTCATTACTCATTGACAAAAGTAATAAACCCTTGTTCACAACCCCTGCTCACCCACCAGTGGTGTAGGCATCTGTAGCTTGGTTCGCAAATTTAGACCTAACTAACTCCTGACAGAGAAATGTTCCAGCTCCGCATCGCACCTCCTCTCAGTCAAGTCACACTCTTTTTCATCTACTCGTTATTCCAAATCCCCCCCCCCCGTTATAAAACACAACAAGTAGAAATAGTTCCCATGAGTGTTGAGCAGGAGCCACGGAAAGTAAGTCATATATAGGAGCATGGAGGCAATATAAGGTTAGTAATGACGTTCTTGGCGACCAGATATAGCAACATACAGGGGTTAGGCAATCGAGGCTAACCCTGTTTGGTACCATTCCACAAATACATAAGGGTTAGTATGACGTTTTTGATGAAAATCAATAAAGGGTTAGTAACGACACGTTTTTGATAGCCAAAATATACAATGACAGAGGGGGGGCTGTCTCTGGTTATTGAACGTTTTTGCGGCTAAAAAGCACATGAAATAGGGTTGGTTTTATGGTTGCTATCTATCTTTTGATTGACATAATGAGCCGTTAAGGGGTTATCGGCGTATGAACGTTTTTGATTAACAAAATTACCATAAGGGGCATTGAGCTATGGTACTGATTTTGTGATGCCAATTCACATAAGGGGTTAAGTATGACGTTTTGCGGCTGTAAAGCAGACCAATAGCAGGTTTAAGTATGACGTTTTGATGAAAATACATCATAGGTGCATTAGTGACTATGTGAGCGCGTCTGGGCTAAAGATACCTGTAGAGCGGGTAAAGTAGAGAGTCTGTTTTCTGCGGGACTGGCGAAAAGGACCGCAAGGGTGCATTACGGTAGACGGTCTTTGATAGAAAATAACTACGGGGTTAGGCTTTATTGAGAACGTAGAATTGTGAGCGGATGAAAAGAGTACATCTAGGGATGTTGAGTATGACGTTTGGGCTACACATACGTATGTGGTTGGTATGACGTTTTTTGATGTAAATACGTAAGGGGGTTAGTCTGACGT
Source organism: Plecoglossus altivelis (assembly GCA_036571765.1). Classification (NCBI taxonomy): domain Eukaryota; kingdom Metazoa; phylum Chordata; class Actinopteri; order Osmeriformes; family Plecoglossidae; genus Plecoglossus; species Plecoglossus altivelis. The sequence goes on from BROE01000002.1 coordinate 4,806,987, forward strand.
TTTTGATGATAAATATATAAGGGGTTAGTATGTATTTTCATTAAAAACGTCATACAAATACGTAAGGGGTTAGTATGAAACTTTGTTGATGAAAAATACGCCACTAAAGAGGGGCGCTTAGAATAAGCACGTATTTGAGGGCCACAGAAATAGCGCTAAAGAGAGGTAGTATTGCTAAGAGGTTTTTTGTATGAAAATAGTCAAAGTGGAGTTGTGATAGTAGTATGATGTATATTGAGCAGCAGAAAATAACATAAGGGGTATTAGTATGTACCGTTTTTGAAGTAATATATTATTAGTTGGGTGTTAGTTTGACGTTTTTTTGGCTGAAATACGTTTGGTGTTAGTATGAGGTTTTTTGATGAAAATACATAAATGTTAGTATGACGTTTTGGGGGGTATGACGTTTTTTGAGCTGAAAAGACGTATGGGGTTAGTATGACGTTTTGGCTAAAATCTGTAATCGGGTTTAGTATGACGTTTTTTGGCTAAATTTTCGAGAGGTGGAGGGAGATGATTTGTAGGGCCGTAAGAAAGGAGCGGAGGGAAGTGGGCGGTATGCACGTTTTGTGCGGCGAAGTAGAGAGAGGTGCGGAATTAAAGGGAGGGGTATAGGTAAGAGTGGGAACTGATGCTTTTTGCGAAATATTGGTGTACCAACGATGCCCCATTACAGAGTCAAGCGAGAGTGCGTATCGCACGTTTTGGTCTGTAATCACACACGTCAGTGCGGGTGTAGATACAGTTTATGAAACATTCTCACTTGTAATTCGAATCGAACATTATAATTCTGAGAAGACGGATGTTCTTAGTCGAAACACTTGTTGAGAGTGAAATTGATATTTTGTAATTATCAAATGTCAAGTAGTTGGAGGGGTTAATATGACTGACTGGAGGGCTGAAGAAAACGAAACTAGACGGTGGGATTAAGATATATGACGTTTTCCACACGAAAATTACTATAAGGGCTGTCTGATGAGGTAATACTAGTAAACGTATATTTGGAATGAAAATAGCATAGAACTTAAGGGTGACTTCTGTTATTATGGACGGATTTTGATGGAATGATGTTAAACATTAATGAGGGGCGCGGAACCTCCACGCAGCGCCCCGGTGTGTGCAGGTTGTTATTGCGTGTATCCTGATGTAATAAAGAAAAGATTTAGAAAAAATAAACTCCACAGAGATGAGAATTGCAATGATAATATTACTCACAAACAAGATGAGAAAGGAAGAATGATTGAATTATCGTTAGAGGTAAATAGAGGCTTTGGGAATCTTGATACGTTTATAATTGTCATTTGGCATAATTGAGTAGCTAAGCAGCGCGGTTAACTTAATGCTAGCCATGTTGGATACCACTGAGGAGGAGACAAAATTAAGGAAGGATTATTAGTTTTTATGACATTTTTGGATTGGCCAATTTACTATAAGTGGTGGTAGAGATCTCATAGGTCTGAGTGATCGTGTTGTTGTTGAGAACCTTTGCACTCGAAGACACATAAATGAAGCCAATAGATGGTGTCGATGACACCTATACTGACGCCTTGCAATAACAACAAAGAATCGAAAAACAGCAAATCGGAAAAGTAAGGTGTTCTAGTGTAGTTAATATCGCTGGTCCAGAGAGCCACTATATTGATATGATCATGTCCTGAGAACCATTAACCTTAAGCGAGGAGGATGTCACTGTTCACACGCACGTTTATGCGAGATGATCGAAAAATACATAAAAGGGTCACACACTGACGTTTGTCTATATAGGGCGCACACAAATACAGTGTCAAATTGAGGGTTTAATTGCTATTAAGATTAGGTGGATATTTGTGAGCGCACAGCACATACTACATTAGCAGTGGGGTTACCGAACTCAGTAATGAAGTTGGGTGTTCTGGAAGCAGATACACAGATTTTAAGTCTCCGAGATAAGGAGATACTCAATTTCTATAGCGGAGAGAGCAGTATATAATGTGATAGTGAGAAGTGCACACAAGTAATAATCCGTAAGAAGGAGACGGATGAAAGAAGAGAGAAAGAGGATGTAAGAGAGGATAGAGAGCGAGAATAGAACGTTCAGACAGTTGAGAGGGAGAAGAGAGAGAAAGAAGAGATGAGAGAGTATGAATAAAAGAGGAGATAGAGGAGGATGAGACAGACAGAGTTATTGAGAGTTCATGGACATGAACATACGAACTAGAAACACAGGAGCAGAGGTACAGATAGAGTATAGACCAAATGACGTTTAGACACTAGGAATAATGAAGAGAGAGAAAACATAAACGAGAAATGCAGGTGTTCTTTCAGTCGTGAATGCCCAGGGCGACTTCTATCACGACGGACTTCCCATCGTGCCTCTAAAACCATTGAATGATCAGCTGCCCCTTTATCACTGAAAAAAAAAACAGAGGAAAAAAACTAGTGAAAAAAAAAACTTAATATGGTATGAGAAGAAAGTAAAAGATTTCAATTGGCGCAATAATTCGCATGTCCCATGGAAAGATTGTAAGTTGTGGAATCCCGCGGCAGAATGGCTTGGCCAAGCGGGAGAGGGCTTTGTAATGCTATATTCTAGACGTGATGCTGTTTTCAGTTCGAACACTGCGGACAAGGCTCTAGGGGGAGAGAGCAGATGGAAAAAGCCCATGACTTCAAAGAGAACCACCAACACGAAAAAAAAAGACTCCCAACCAAATCACCTCAGTCCCTCGCCTCCCTCGCAGAAACAAAAAGAATCAGGAGCCAGGGAGCGCGCGTGGAAACCTAAACCTGCACTCCGAAGGGTCGTCCTTAACGCTTCCACGGCAAAGCAGAAAGGTTAGCGATCTAGGCAGACAGAAGACCTTGAAGAGGAACTTGCCCCGGTGTCAGAAGAAGAAGATATGGACTCTGTGTTTGCGTAGATAACAGGAGAGCGACGCCAGAGAGGACAGAGCTGGGATCGGAAGAGAGGAGCCGTATCGAAATTCCTCCGGCGTGGCAAACAAGGTATCGCCGAGAACATGTCGAGACGGGATTAACGGAAAAGCTCACCTGACATCACAACTTCTCTAAGCCCATCCTGAGAGAGATGGCGGGAGAGAAAGGCACGAAGGCATGTTGTGTAGGCAAAGACCTGGGTCTGAATTCGGCCTCTGCCGTTTGCTATGGGCCTTCCTCTCTCTCTCTCTCTCTCTCTCTCTCTCTCTCTCTCTGTCTCTCTCTGTCTCTCTCTGTCTCTCTCTCTCTTTCTCTCTCTCTCTCTCTCTATTTTTCCCTGCCTTTCCTGTCACACTTAACAATGCATGATAAATACAAAAAAGTCTGCCTTCTAAAAAGCAGGGAAGAACTGCCCAGAAGGAACAGTGGAGAAAGGACCGACCAAGACGCGAAACTCCAAACACTCCATACTCTGTGTTTCATGTCCCGGAGTAGCCATTGTATAGAACACAAGCAGGGGTTTAAGACTTTTAACGCGATAATAAGATTCCCCATGCAAGAGGTTCGTGGAAGGCCCCCGATGTTTTAACAACACTAGCAGTTGTCAACAGCATCACAGAGAGAAATGGGAAGAGGCCCTTTCAGCAAACTGCCTGCCAGGGTAGCTGTGAGTTCAGACTAGAGCGGAGCTGAAAGTTTTATGATGACTCTGGAAATCCATTCTGTCAGTGATGCAAGCCACCGAGAAGAAAAAGTGAGAGAGCGAGAGATGGGGGGGGGGGGAGAAATATGAAGAGTGCGTCAAAGAGGACTGTCTGGAGCAAAGGCAGCAGATATAACTTTTAATAATCTCCACAACCATCAGCATCGCTTATCTCGGCAGGAAGACTGCATTGTACAAGCTGTCATGGTGTTTATCGGTGGAGCATGTATACACACATGCGTGCACGCACACACACACACACACACACACACAGGCAGTCGTACACACGCAACGATGCACTCATCCACAATACACATCCACCTGCGCACACCCAACTGCACGAGGCATAAACTCAAACACGGAAACATACACGCGGACACTCAAGCAAAGACGTGTTGACGTGCACACTGCAAAACACACGCGAGCAGCGATGCGCACACACACACGCACACAGTGTGTACATACAGTGTAAACAGAGCATCACACACACTCGGCACGCGCGCACCATTTTCACCTGAGGCAACACTGCAGTAGAATCTCTTCTCTAATAACAGGATTCATTGAAGCATAATTGAAAATGACTTTGGAGAATTGCCACATTAGGTGGAGGGAGATATTTGCAGGTGTTCTGGGGCGGAGCGCGGCGAGTCGTCAGTAAGAGGCAGGAGAGGACAGGAGGAGAAAGCGAAGCGTGAACGAGTGGTAGTAGCAGGAGAACATTTACAGACTTGAGTCCTGCGAGATGTTGTTTATCTCTCTCTCTCTTTCTCTACTTTACCTTCTCTTAACACTCGAGGTGACCTCTGGAAATGACAAACAAGAGAGAGTGAGAGAGAGAAAGAGGGAGAGAGAAAGAAAGAGGGAGAGAGAGAAAGGAAAGGATGTCGGAATGCGAAACACCCGACGCGTGAAACAAACTACAAAAGGGAAAACGCATCTGTTTACGGCGTCTCTCCACCTCTGCCAGACTTCACGTCTCTGCGAAAGAGACGGCTTTATTATAAGCTCCATGTTTCAAAAAACAGGAGAAAAAAACCCCCCAAACAAAAACAACCGCAAGCGACCGTCGAGACACAAGGCGTGTTCTTACACCGTGGCAGGAGCAGGGGAAGGAAGTGGGCGAGCACGTCAACATAAAGTGTCGTGTCGCAGGGACCTCGTCACATCAGTGTAATGCTCTCACACACAAACGCACTGGTGACAAAGTGCTTCTGAGAACTGGGCCTAGGCTGAGAGGAGGAGGGGGGGAAAAACGAGCTGGTTTTAAGTGACGACAAATGTTTCCCTGTCCTTCACGCAGGATGTCGTTCTCTCTCCGATCACCTCTCTCTCATCTCGCCTCTCATTCCTGTTTTACTTTTCGGAACGTATCTTTAAATAAAGAAAAAGAAAAAAAAAAACGTATAAAAGTTTGAGTTTCCCCTGAAGGCGTGATTATTTTTGCATGAGACCAAGAAGGAAAGGAGAGCTTTTTAGGTCACGCAGACATAAATCCTTGCCGGTAACACAAGATTCCTCCTCGTCTTCGGCTATCTCAGGGATCGCAGGAGGGAGCTGACCCCAAACATACCGTGACTCATGTCCCGGTCACCTTCCAGCACCCCCCTCTGTCCTACCGCCTCTTCCTCCCCGTTGACACGGAGACCTGACCACGGCAAAAACCCTCCTCGCCATTGATCGTGCTTTCTTTCTCGGTGACCCGGCAATTCGGCAATTCAGTGAGGGCGCGGAGCATTCACGGAAGGAAGGGAGTGGAATGTGTGTGCATGTGAGTGTGTGTGTGTGTGTGTGAGTGTGGGTGGTTGTGTGCATGATGGTGTATGTTTGCATGTGAGTGTGTATGCGTGTGAGTGGGTGTGTGTGCATGTGAGTGTGTGTGTGTGTGTTTATGTGAGTGTCTCTGTGTGGGGGTGTGTGTGTGTGCTTGTGAGTGTGTCTGTGTGTGTGCATGTCTATAAGTGTGTGTGTGCATGTGAGTGTGTGTGTGCATGTGAGTGTGTGTGCGTGTGAGTGAGTGGGGATGTGTGCATGTGAGTGTGTGTGTGTGTCTGTGTGCATGTGATTGTGTCTGTGTGGGTGTGTCTGTGTGTGTGCATATGAGTGTGTGAGTGAGTGTGTGCATGTGAGTGAGTGTGTGAGTATGTGAGTGTGTGTGTGTGCGTACATGTGAGTGGGGGTGTGTGCATGTGAGTGTGTGTGTGTGCATATGAGTGTGTGTCTGTGTGGTTGGGGGGAGCGGGATGATTGGTAGTTGGGATCTTTAGTATTTTCCCAGCAGGTGAAGAACAAGCATAAATGGTTTCCATCCATTATTGAGAGGCGGCTGGATAGAGCTGTAGACTCTGGACTAAGATAACAAGTGGGAGTTCCTGGTCAGAGCACAGCATGAAGCGGTGGAGCCTGCTAGCCTACAGCGTGCTAGCCTACGGCATGTTAGCCTGTTAGCCTACAGCCTGTTAGCTTGTCAGCCTATAGCCTGCTAGCCTGCTAGCATACAGCTTGTTAGCCTGCTAGCCTACAGCCTGCTAGCCTGGAGCCTGCTAGCATGCTAGCCTACAGTCTCCGGGGTCTGGACAGCACTGCTTCTCTGGTGGGCTGTTAGGGACTGTAAGTGACACCTTGGGGTCAGTGAAGAAAAGAGTGACAGTCAAGTGAGGGTGGTGAGATGGGTGTCCACAAATGTGTGTGTGTGTGAGTGTGTGTCCATGCGGAGGGAGGGGCGGTGCACACAGATTGAGTGTGAACGAGTGTGTGTGCGTGGGACAGGTGGAGAGAGAGCACAGATGTAGGTGAGCTCTCCAGTGGTCTAATCTTGGCCAGTGAGGGTAGAGGTTTGGATGTGTGAGAAGTAACAACATGTCCGTTAGGATTAGTACTCTGTGAACTGGAGTGACCAAATACCTCCTGGTTTGTTTAATGTCACTATGAATGATTGATCACCAGGAAATGTTAAATAATGAATATAAAATGAATAATGAACTTCTTTTTCTTCCTTTTTTTGACATTTAATCTCAATAAAAAAGACAGCATTACCAGCTCGATTACCTTAAATGCGTTTACTTTTTTCTTTCTGTAAACAGCCCAATGCACTTCCATATTTCTTGGCAGTGCACTATGGTATAAGCCTTGGGGCAGTTTGCGAAAAGGTGCTATAAAGGATAAACGCGGGAGGATCGGGGGGGGGGGGGTCAGCTGTGCTTACACGCATCACTTCCTCTAACCTGCCCAGTGGCATTCTGGGACAATTTAATAGTCTGCCTCACTTGATTTTGCCAATCTGCTCCAAGGTGCAAACCCACAACAGTATTCATTTATTCGCTTATTTTTCATTATTGTGAAAAATCACCCACCCCCCACCCCCCCAAAAAAAACATCAGTTTATGCAAGTATAAAGGAAATTGAATTTTTTTCTCTCTCTGTCTTCTCTCTCTTCTCTCTCTCTCCGTCTCTCTCCATCGGTTCTCTCTTCTCTCTCTCATTCTTCTTCTCTCTCTCTATCTCTCTATGTCTCTCTCTCATGCTCTCCTCTCTCCTCCATCGTCTTCTCTTCTCTCTCTCTCTCTCTCTCTCATCCTTCTCTCTCTCTTTCTTCGCGAACTAAGCGAAATTAGAGAGAATGAAGGGAATGAGAGGCTGTCGATTCTGGCCAGGTTTACTCAGGTCTGGGCCACAAATGAATGATTTACACGGTCCCATAAATCAGTTTGATTTAGCCTCGATGCATTCTTTATGCACAATCCCACATTAAATCATTTCCCTCATTTCGCTGCTGGGTATAAATCAGTCATAGAACCAACAGGACAAAAATGTTGTGGTCTAAATGTACCTGTGTTAGCTTTCCCTGCAGATTTTGAGGGTTGAATAAAAGTAGCTGGTAAAAGCTCGGCCGAAATATTCAACGTCTCCCTCGGTGTTGTTGTGAAGGCTGCTGCTTATAAGTTGTCCTTTACTGTCCAGCGTCCTGCTGTTGTCGAACTAACGGATGGATGTTTCAAACACTCCAGAGTAAAAGCATGAGAGAAGCGTGGAGAGACTGTGCGAGAGGAGGCCCATCTTGTTCTTCTTCTCTTTATTCCGCGGCCTGTCTCCCATCCTGCTGTAGCCTGAGTCGTCTCTGAACCTGTTGTGGAGTTGACATCAGACGCGAGGAGATACTGGCTAAAATGTTTGGAAGAAGATACGAGAAAGAAGAAGAAATGGAACATAAAGAGAAGGAGTAATATTATTTATGAAAGTCGGCCCAAAACTTCAGGCGAGGAGAGACGAAGGAAGATGCCGTTTTCTTCTTGAATCATATTGTCTTGAAATGGTCAACTTTTTTTCCCCTTCCCACTGGCAACATACAAAGAAATGAGATGAGTTTGGCAAAAACCGGGTGCTTCCTGTCACACGCCCATCAAGTTCCCTGCTGTCCCCAGCCAATGTTTCAGGTTGTCGTTGGCAACGGGCAGCCCCTAATCTCAATCTCCATGGATATGAGGCCTCAGCCTCCAGGTCCTCGCTGAGTTTGCTAGTCTGGGGCTGGGGGACTGGGGGGGGGGGGGGGGGGGGGGGGGGGGGGGGGGGTGAGAGGGAGGGGGGCGGGGGGGGGGAGGGGGGGCGGGGGGAGGGCGGGTGGGGGGGGGGGGGGGTAGGGGGGGGGGAGGGAGGGGGGGGGAGAGGTAGAGCGGAAGGGGGGGAGGGAGGGAGGGGGGGGTGGGGGGGGGGGAGAGGGGAGGGGGGGGGAGGGGGAGGGGGGGGGGGGGGGGCGGTTGGGGGGGGGGGGGGGGGAGGGGGGGGAGGGGGGGGGGGTGGGGGGTGGGGGGGGGGTAGGGGGGGGGGGAGGGGGGGGGGGGGGGGGGGGGGGGGGGGGGGGGGGGGGGGGCGGGGGGGGGGCGGGGGGGGGGGGGGGGGGGGGGGAGGGGAGGGGGGGGGGGGGGGGGAGGGGGCGGGGGGGGAGACGGGGGGGGTACGGGGTAGGGGGGGTGGTAGGGGGGAGGTCAGTAAGAGCAACACAATTCTAAAACACACCCCAGGGGAGGGGGAGTGATGAGATTAGTCACCTGAAACTATACGACTCCAAAAAAAACAGACCTCCATAGCTTATCTAGGTTTTGTTGTAGTTATTATTTGCTACATGGGACCCAATAACCACATGCTATGAATATTGGGATATTGAAGAGTGTTGTAACCTGTGGCGACATTGGCCAAAATGTCGATATCTGTTTAGAGATCTGTTTGTGATTCCCTCATTTAATAATATAACATTTCCACATCACAAGCTATAATAAAATATATCAACAATGATGTCAGTAAAATCCAAGCTGTACGTAACTTCTGTTGCCGTGTGAGAAACACAACAATCTATTAGCTAAACATTGGCACTCAAGTGGGAAATAATTTAGCTTTTATCACTGTCGCATCTGGCAGGTTGATGAGATTTTAACTTGATTACCGCCAAACGAAAATGAAAGGGTGAAAGAGAGAGAGACAGAGAGAGAGAGAGAAAGGAGAACGTGATAGAGACTCTTGAATTGCAATTGTTTGAAACTCAATATTGCCCGTTGGGTACAAGAACTCCTGATGAAATTCTCCATTTACTATTATGACAGAAAGTAAATTAGCGGGCGCTTCAGGATATGAGGACTAGGAAAAGCCCAAGAGTATGTAATTAAAAAGGTAAGAATTTAAATATTGTGAGAAAGGAGCAAAATAAATGACCTCTTTAATAATACAATGGGTGATTTATGTATCTAGCCTCGGGCAAAGGAGAAAGGAAAAAAAAAGTGGGTCTTTGAGACCAACTAGAACTATTTTCCTGTAAATAACATTGCTGATTTTTGTTGTTATACCCTTGTTCAAACAAAACATCTAAGACAGCAAATTTTGAACAATAACTCAGCAGAAAAAAAGACTACCTGTTGACACACGACTATTTGATTATCCTCCCTTTGAGTCCAGTCCAGCCTGGCATCTGGTTATGAATAATGTAGACGTGGAATGTCTGTGCCCTGTTTGACTGACGCGTTTGATCTTTGTAGTAAGAGTCGCCGCTTCACAACCGCAACGCTTTTTCCAACGGCTTTGGTGTTGGAGCACAACCATGACAATACCCGCAAATATCAACTGCAAACTAAAGCCCAAATCTCTTCTCTCTGATCTCTGTCTCCCTTTTTTTCTCTCCCCCCCCCCCCCCGCCACGACATCAGAGAACAGGACTGTAGAGGGTTCAAAAAGAAGACGAGAGAGGAAAGAGATGGGGAGAGAGGGTGGATGGAAGAGGGAGGACAGGACGGGGAATGGGGAGGAGGAGGGCGGGGGATGGAGGGGGGACAGGACGGGGAATGGGGAGGAGGAGGGCGGGGGATGGAGGGGGGGAAAGTTCTGGAGTCGAATTTTGAAGTAAATTCCAAGTCCAATTGTAAAAGGTCAGAGACATCAGGTGGGTCTGTCTGGGAGAGGCAGGACTTCTTATTATAGGCACTGACCTGTGAAATATCACACCGCCTATAAGCGTGCTCAGCAAAATGATGCAATTTGAAGGGATGTCACTCCTCACCCCTGGGTGACCTCGCCCTGGCACACAGGGAGAGGAGATGGATGGGGGGGGGAGGGTGGTGGTGGTGGGCGGGAGGTGGCAAGGGAGAAGGAGGGAGGAGGAGGTAAATGACCTGGGGGTGGGACGTCTCAGAGCGGATCTCTTTCGTTCTGTCTGGACAGGGCTCTCCCTCTCCCACTCTTCTCTTCTTCCTCTCTCTATCCCTTCCTCTCTCTCTCTTTCTTTCACTCTGTCTGTCTGCCTTTGTTTTCACTGCTTAGCTGCTCTGGTTTTGTCCACTGGGCCCCCTGACAGGGGAAGCCCACCCCCCACACACACGCACACACACACCGCACACACACACACCCCTCACAACCGACACTGGGCTGAACGCCTCCGCCTCCACAATCCTCCCCCCTTCCGTGGTGAGTGCCATACCTCAGCGGACACCCTGGCTGGTCCTGTCCCTGCTCTCCCTGCAACTTCAGAACATGCTCTCACGTGGGAGCAGACTTGATGCGCGATGGTGGATCGTAGGTCTCACTAGATGGCATTACGGGGAACTGCGTGTGATGAGCGTCAGTGAGTGGAGCCTGGAACAAGGGCCACCTGACAGAGCCACCCAGCCGGAGGACTCTGTCAGGGGGGACTAGCTTCAGGATAAACGGACGGGAGGGAACAGAAGTGTGTAGAGTGGTGTTCTCCAAGGACTTCCAAAAGGAAAGTCTGACCACTCCAATGTCCAGACTGGGTTTAAATCACGGAATACCTCTCTATAACAATACAGGGATCAAAGGGAAGACCAACGTGTACTGCTGTCTTTAAAGAACGCCTCAGCTTCTGAATACATGATCGACGACGCTGTCAAACGCGCCAATTCAGGTCAATTATCTTCCAACGAGAACTTGGGACGCGCAGAGCAGCAGCGCGAGTGGTCGGGAACACAGACGATGCACGATTTATCCGCCAGTCGAGCATCTACACTCAAGGCAAGAATGAAAAGCACCAATTACAGCGGATTAATTGCCGTCAGACGCGCCGCGGTTTGGTGTGAAAGTGTGCGCTAATGACCCGGAGACAGCCGAGGAAAGCGCCCTGGCGTTCGCTAGGAGACATCGCGGCGAAGAGGCTGATGTTGAACTGCACGTCAGAGCCGTGGCGTGCTACCGCACTTCGCAGTTAGACAACGCATGCGGACCGAGGGAGGCCTATCGAAGTGTGCGACTGCCGGCATGCAACATTACAGCACCAGCATCGCAACGAACGGATTCATCCGGAGGATTTACAGGAATACCATGACAGAATGCTATCTCAATGTGTTATTAACTCCAGTTTTTTTTCCCCCATTTTGTAGGGAAAGAGATTGTTGTTATTATATAAATGTTCAACAGAGATATTCGTATTATCGTCGATTTCTTTGAGCAATCTCTTCCTGTTGAGACAGCCAGCCGTTTCACTCTAGTCTCCATGCCTGCCCTGGAGCGTACAGCGAGGTCTGATTATGAATCCCACCTCTGTTTTTCCTGGAAATATGTTTTGGAATCCTCTGAACCAAAGGGTCTGAAAAAAGGTCCTCCTCGACAAAACTCCAGCTTCTTCCTCAAGGTAACACGTCTTCGGAACCTGTCGGCAGAACCTGGTGGAGGCTCCACGGATCCATTTAGCGTTTCCATGACTATTTATGCGTCGGTTGGATGAGGAATACAGAGTAGCCACTCAATCGCCTGGGGGCTTACGCTCACGACACAAGACGAGACAGGAAGGAAAGGAACTTTTGAAGATGGCGTTTTGTTTGCAAAGTTCAATTATTGGCGGCGGAAAATATCTCCGCTGGTGTTCGCCTCACATCCTGCCGCCCTCCCATGGAGATTTCCGAGGCTCCTTGTAACATGTAGCTGGGCGATCCGACCGGTCCGTTTCCTTTGTTTAAGGTCAGGGTGTTCATTAAAATTGACAGGGCAACTCAAAGATACTTGGATGCTGTCCGTAGCTGCCTTGACCTTTGAGAAAAGTCAGCATCTGGTTCGGTGTGCGTTGCCATTTGGACGACGGTTGAACTGGTCTCACCGGACACCTGCTACGCGATCAGAGCTGTGATGTTAATTACCAATTTTATGGACCAATAGACAGATTAATATACTGCGACAAGAAACATTTCCCCTTTGTGTTTCAGATTAGTTGAGGCGGAGGGTGGAATTCATAAAAAGTGTTCAGGTCTGTTTCTATCTCCTTCCCGAATGAGGACAAGCAAGTCTTCCCCCTGGTGTTGCCACGGATACTGTCACACACGGCGGAAAAGGAGGGAAGTAATTCGAGAAAGCAGGGGGATGAATGAATGAATGAAGAACAGTTGGAAGGAAGGAAGGAAGGAAAGAAGGAAGGGAAGAAGGAGACAAGGAAGGAAGGAAGGAAAGAAGGAAGGGAAGAAGGAAGGAAGGACAAAATATGGAAGGAAGTCTGAAGGTTGCCTGTGCCTCCTCCTCCTCCTGCTGCTGAGGGCCCTTGTCATTGGGCGAAGCGACAGGGACAGCTGCCAGGCCATCTCCTATAGGGCGGCAGGATGCCTCTGGGTCTCTAACGGGGAGCTTGTTCACACCTCTTAATGACTGTCGCCGATGGCAGCAACAGATGCGGAGAATCACACCTGTCTGAACAGGGAGTTCTCTCTCAGCTTTGGTTAGCGTGGTTACGTGCAAACCCCCTCTTTTTTCCTACCTTTGTTTATTGAGGAAGAGCGTTTGTGGCGCCGGTTGAAGGATTCATTAGCGTAATTGTGATATCATTATCATTACTTGTTAAGCAACACCTCCACCAGCCTTGTACCAGGTTGGACTCTTGCAGACTTCAAGAAAGCCTCTTCTTGTTTATGTGTTTTTCGCTCAAGTTAGCAATAATCGCAAGCAAGCAGGCAGACGCGTAAAAAAGCGACCCTACCCTAGCCGAACTGTGTTTTTGTCACGCTCTCGGAGAGAGAAGTAACGAGCGTCGTCGTCGGTGACTAAGACGTCCTGCTTTCGACGTCGACGAACTCGATGTCACGGAGAGGACGGCGCTCACCCCGACGTTTCCATAGCGAGGGAGAATCCTGCTCCTTGATTCTGTCCTGGAGGGATGCCACCACACGCAACACGGCACGGAGCAGCTGAATGTCACCAGTGACTTATCCTGCTGGCATCACCCCTCATTGGCGGAGAAAACTCACTTCGCCACCCGAACGTGTGACAATCTCAGCCGCTCGCCGCGCATTTTCTTCTCTCGTGTTCTTTATGAAAGGCTATCAACTTTGAGAGGCTTATTGAAATACAAAGATTGAATACAGAGGTCCTAAATCATACTCAGACACTTATTGTAGAGGCAGGCATATTGTAATATTATGGGAGAGGGAAAAGTTCTAATCAAGAGAATTGAAGGGAACAAATACGAGATAGGATCAAATTCTACCGCATGGTAAACAAACTCTGCACTAAAACTAATGGAAACACCGGCACATGGTTGGTAGTTTTGATTTGATGCAAATCTGGGAATAAGAAATACATATTAGGAAAAAATCTCTGTTTTCCCTCCCCCTCTTTCTCTCTCTGTGTATACACACAATATCTTATCCTCTTGCTCTGTTGCATCTCGGTCTTCTTTCTCTCTTTTTTTTCCTACTCTATATTCTCCCGCTCTGCTGGATCTTTCATTTCCTCCCTCCCTC
>BROE01000002.1:4821392-4867918 GCA_036571765.1 Plecoglossus altivelis
CCCTCCCTCCCTCCCTCCCTCTCATCCTCCCATCCACAGCTCAGTATCTGAGTCATCCCTCCACCGACACCGTTTTAAACATGTCACTCGTCGTCTGCCTGAAGCTGTGCTCACACGGCTGCGCTGGAGCTTTTTGTCTGGCTCCTCCCCTCCATCCCGTCCCTCTGCCCAATCCCATCCCTCCGTCCCATCCCATCCCTCCCTCCATCTAATCTCAGGAGAATCATTCAACTTTTATGTTGTTGACAAACACATTTGCATGAAAGGACCCCTGGCTTGCGCCAAATATGAGAGAGAGAAAAACAGAGAGAGAGAGAGAGAGAGAAACAGAGAGAGAGAGAGATAAGGGTGGGGAGGGAGGGCCAACATGGACCATTCACTAAAAAGGAGAAAGCAGTACTGAACCGTCGACTGGAACTGAACCAGTTCAGTGGCAAAAGCTGCCACAGACTCCGTAGGGGTTTGAGTTCTCCTGTTCCCTATTTCCTGTGTATTTTTAATGTCCTCCATGCTGGTGTCCGCGTTGTTGTTGTGTGTTTGTATCCAGAAGAGGAGCAAGTGCAGCCAAGGACGGGGTATTAAAACAGTGTTGGGAACAACGGGCATCATACCCAAACCATGTTCCCCTGGAGGGAACAGCCTGCACCAGGAGGAGAGAGCGAGGGAGAGACCGGGAGAGACTGGGAGGCAGAGAGAGAGGAAGGGAGGGAGGTAGATATGAGGAGAGGGAGGTGCGAGTGCGAAGGAGAGAGAGACAGAGAGACAGACTGGAGAGAGAGAGAGAAAGAGGGCGAGGGGAGAGAGGGCGAGGGGGCCGAGAATGAACAGGGAAGGTGGATGTGGAAGGAGGGAGGGAGTTGAGGAGGAGTCCCTACCTCCACAGAGTGCTCTCTGTGACGCTGCCCAGGTGGAAGTCATACAGCTTCGTCAGGATCAGGATGACCTGAAACAAAACACAAACACCGTCATTACCATGACGACAGGTCGGCGCTGGAAACATGCCCGTGCCTGTTACTACCATGATGACCATTCAGCGCTGGAGCATGTGAAGGTTCAAATCCACCCCCGTGTTAGTCGCTTAGGAGACAAAGGTCTGCTGACTGAACGCATTACATCACTACAACACACAGACACGCCTGTTGCTTGGTGCTGCAACACCTAGTCGTGGTATTGTATCGCTACCGTACATCACACATTGGTCTTCTTCATCCCCTGCCTGCAGGGCTTGCCTGGTGAAGGACATGCATGGGGGGGAGGAACATCAAATGCGCTCCTATTCTAAAACAGGGTATGCATCGACAACAGCAGGTGCGGGCTTAACTGTTTGGCATGTTGTGAATGCCAGCCTATGTCTATGTCCAGCTCGGGGGAACGTGTGCCAATGTGTGTTTGTGCATGTGTGTATCTGTGTATCTGTGTGTATGTGTGTCACTTTGATATAGCCTGCCCTGCCCCTCCCCTGTGATCCAGAATGCTATGAAGGCCAGTATAAGCTTGATCCTGCAGTTCACAGAGAGAGAGAGGGAGAAAGAGAGAGAGCGGGGGATAGAGAAGAGGGCAGGGTGTTTTGGACATAATTACAGGCAGAGGGAGAAAAGAAAGAGAGGGAGAGTCAGGGAACTGATCTTTGACCACCGACGCCGAGCTGAGGCACAGCACAAATCTCAAAAAAGATGGCCGACTGCAGTCTGGGAGAGCGACCACACGCCGGTCGACCACACACCAGCTGGTCCCAGAAAACCCCACACAGCAGGAGCACCAAGCGCTCGCCGGACACGAGCCATGGGCGCACATCGGCGACGGCGACGGAGAGGTTGTTTTTGAATAACTCCAAGCTCTGCTGCTTCACAATGTAGGAGCATATGGCCCCAGAGACACAGATAAATGGAGGATTGGGTGGAAGGAAATCAAAACAAACGCTGTGCACAGGGGCGCAGGGGCGCAGGGGCGTAGGGGGACGTGGGGGTTGTTGAGGAGATGCAGGGATCCAGATGGTCGCGGTCCAGTTGGACACTTGACCTCCATCCCCGGGGTTGCGGCGTGAACTCCCCGACGATGGCGCTCGGATCGGCTGGACGGACGCGGGGACACGAAGCTCCTCGCGCGGACGCCCTTGTTTGGTACAAGAGACGTCACGGAAACAGTCTTCGTACGTGACTAAACGCTTGTTTCGTTTTTTTTACATTTTAATCAACGGGACACATTTGATCCCTCCGTGTTTTGCACCTCATCGGTAATCCGTCTGTCCGTCCCCGCCCCCGCCCTTCCCTCTCCCGCTGTTCAGGACGTATGCTTCTTTAAAAGGAGCAGACAAGCTGGACTTGAGTCACTTGGCTGCGAGCGGCTTGTGCGGGAGGCTGGCTGGCCCTGTGTGACAGTCGGGGCCGTGTAGGCAAACCAAACAGCGTGCCAGTCGCTCCCCCTCCCTTCCTGTCCGCTGCCGTCGCCTCCCCCCCCTCCCTCACCCAGGCCTACCAGGCTCCAGGGGAGGTGGGAGGGGAGGCAGCCTGGATGACCCTGGCAGCCCTTACAGGGGCTCCCTTGGCTGAGAAAGGCCCTCAGGAGCTGGTGGTGAGTTCTCTGATGGAGGGTGCCTCTCTCTGCTCCTCCCCTGGGGGGTCCGGACATGAAGACTGGGAGCAGATGGTGTGGGCCAAGAAAGATTAGTTTGGTGAAGAGGGCAAAGTATGATGGGGGAAAAAAAAGATGGAAAGAGAGAGAGCGAGAAGGAGAGAGAGCGAGAAAGAGAGGGCGGGAAAGAGAGAGAGCGAGAAAGAGAGAGAGCGAGAAAGAGATAGAGCGAGAAAGAGAGGCGAAAATAGCTTGAATCTTGCTTTGCTGTTTAAATGCATAACTGCAAGTCTCTCTTTTGTCTTGGCGTCCAGTGTGTGTGTGTGTGTGTGTGTGTGNTGAAGAGTAGTAGTCTGGGGTTAACCTTTACATGGAACTGCATGTTTTTCTGCTTGGGGTGAGTTGTGTGTGAGTGATTGCGAGTGGGCGTCTGCACGTATATGTTGTTCTATGTGTGTGTCTGCACATGAGTGATGGTCTTTGTAACCATGGGGTTACGTGTACAACGATGTGTGTGTGTGTGTTTGTATGGTAACAGACTGTATGTGCAGACATGGGGTCGTATGCTTGGGACTGTGTGTGTGTGTGCCTGTGTGTGTGTGTGCCTATGTGTGTGTGTGTGTGCATGGGAACAGACTGTGCGGACAGGGGGTTGCTTGTGACTGTATGTGCCTGTGTGTGTCTGTCTGTGTGTGTGTGCCTGGGGACAGACTGTGCAGACAGGGGGCTGCTTGTGACTGTGTGTGTGTGCCTGTGTGTGTGTGCCTGTGTGCCTGTGTGTGTGTCCCTGTGTGCGTGTGCGCATGGGGACAGACTGTGCAGACAGGGGGTTACTTGTGACCGGGTGTGTGTGCGTGCCTGCGTGTGCGTGCCCGAGTGTGTGCGTGTATGTCTGCGTGCGCGTGTGTGCGTGCACGTGTGTGCGTGCGCCCGTAGTGACAGATCCGTGTTGTCTCCCCCTGCGCTCGGGGCAGGAACACACAGACACGTAGCAGCCGTCCTGCTCCGTGACAGGAAGAGTTTGAAATTCCCATGGAATAACTAGGGCACCGGCTGAACAGAGGCAGAGGCTGTTGGTACTTGTCTGTTCGTGTTGGGGGAAAATGGTAAGAGTCCTGCTTATCTGACTGTAAACACTGGAGGTGAATGGCTGAAAGCCTGAGATGTGTCTGGTTAATAACACTGTAGAGTTCCCACTGCTGGGCTCTGTCATGTTTGTTTGCTGACTGCAAAGGTCCAAACATTGGCCGTCTCGGTCCTGTTGACAGACAACAACACAGACTGAAGCAGAGCACACGACCGGACCCTCGAAACCGGACCCGTTTTGTTGTTGTTGTTGTTTTCCTTTACCCTAGGGTCGACTTCTTGATTCACAGTTTGGATCATCAACCTACGAAGTCTTTTTTTTTCCCCCAAGAAGGCCACTTTTCAAGTGCATCCTCCCCTTTTTCCCAACACCCCAATTGACCACGCAATTACCGCCAGAAAATGTCAATTCCACTCCAGCTCCACCTTACACCCTTGTTGCCTTTGCAATTAACCAACTGTGGCGAAAAACATACTATTAGCATAACTAAACGTCCCACGTCCACAAAGACCAATTGGAGGTGCCAAACGCAATTTGGAATAGTGATTCAGCGCGCGGCTAGCTAATGACGTCGCTAATGACTTTTCAGAGAGCGAACCTCGTCCGTCTTGTCTCCGAGCGGGCGGGTGGTTGGGCCGGAGGGGGGGGGGGAGGTTAATTGTATTAGCCCCCGCTGATTTGCCAGTGTCTAGCGCCAGGGTCAAGGCTGTGTGACCTGCACAATGCGCCCAGTAAATTAACCGTGCTTTACGCTACTGAAGGCTCAATAAGAGCGTGCTAAGTCCCTGTGGAGAGGACTGAAGGAGGACCGAGGCAACCGTGGGGGGATGATAAAATAACACCTCAAACTGCCTGCGTTTTGGGGGAAGTGACTCTTGAGGAAATGATAGCGGTCCTTTTCACCTTCCAGTCAGCCGTTTTCCAGTCAGATAAATACACGTCTTGAGAGACCACACACACACCTGCAAGTTTGGTCGGAAAACACATTTTGTCGTCCCTAAAGCTGATGGATCTTCACCGGGTACTATTCACCCCCGCCCCCCGCCCCCCGCCCCCCCATACACACTTTATCTCCAAGACCAAGTGCACAGGACTTGTTGAGACGCATCACCGTAGCGTGAGAGACAAAGCTCATCTCTAATAACACCAGTGTCAGATACACGGCACCGTCCAAAACGACGTCCAGCATCCACGCTCCTCGGCAGCAGGAACCACTCTCCGTATCCCCCCCCATCGACACCCTCCTTTATCTCCGATCGCTGCACCGCCAGACGCCACCAGAACGAGCTGCGTCTCAGTCCTCCTCCCCTGAAGAAGCAATGCAGAAGGGCCTGCGTGGAGAACGTTCGCTGTCAACAACAAAAAAACCCTCTACAGTACCACGGGTAGCAGATTACAACAAAATGGCAGCCGACGCAGATCTTTATCCAGAAATGATTAAGCTGGCCTCCCGTGCTGTTCAGCCACGTGTCAACATCTGAGCAATTACTACATCAAATGGAGACCCCTCTCTCTCTCTCTCTCTCTCTCTCTCTCTCCCCACAAACACACCCTAGCCTCCCTCCCTTTCTCCAGCTCCTTAGCCCTTGTTTATAAAAAGGAGAAAACCCCAGGGGGGAGGGGGGTGGGGTGGGGGGTGGGGGGCTTGATGGCTCTGCGCTGGGGAGCGAGCAGAGCGTAGGAAAACACAACTCTTTTCATGTCACAAATCACTCTGACTGACGGCCCGGACGGCTCGGAGTGGAGCCGCTAATCTGTTGGCGAGCCTGACTCGATTAGCGACAGCGTGTCTAAGTGCGGCAGAGGTGCGAGTTTTCTCGTGTCTGCGTGCGCAAATGCTATGTTGTTCCGGCGCCTTCCGGTTCTGTGCGAGAGTGAGGGTGGGTGTTTGTGGGTCTGCGTGTGCTGTTGCGTGTCCCTTTGCTTGGCCGACTGTACGGTGTATTCCTAGAATTACAACAGAACTGGGACATCCGCTCCTTGAACAACAGCGCCTGTGTGCATCGTGCTCGTATTTTGGGTCCACGGGGGGAAAGTCTTCCTCTCACGGTTGGCCACATGACCACACGCACGCACACGCATACACGTGTGTGTATAGTGTTGTCAACAGACAGAAGCAGACAGCCTTAAGCCATCCGCACATACGGACCCAGTGCAAACACTATAATGTCAAGACTCCGTATCCGCCTTGAGTCAAGTGAACAGTCACGTACAGGAAGGAGGGAGGGGGGGGGGAGAGGGAGAAAGGGAGGGAGGGACATGGAGGAGGAGGAGGAGAAGAAGAAGAATCTCTGGGGCGGAGGTGGGGAACACAAGTCTGCAGTCAGCCAGGGGCTTGTTTTGGAGCGAGAGGGAGAATGTGAACCTGGTTGGTGTTGGTTGTTGGAGTGCAGCGAGACATGTTTGTGTCATGCTGGCTGGTAGGAAAGTGACACAGGGTGATATCCTATTAAAATTTTACACAAGGATGTTCTTTGCTGCCTACAAAAATGCATATCTTGTTCTCTTTCACACACGCAGACGCAGACCCACACCCACACACACACACACACACACACATGCAAACTCACACACACACAGCGACGAAGTGACGGCGTCCGTTTGGCCTTCAACTGTCGAAAGCAGTGAGACGTAGCCCCCTAGACAGGTAACAGTCACACTGAGACCTTCCCAGACCTCCACAGTCCAAGGATGGCCAATGTACGGATCTTTTCTGACTTCTACATTTGGAATAGCTACAGAGAGGAATTGCCAGTAGAGCCGCTTCAGACACGTTTCTTGTTGAAATATCAGTTTGACCTGTACATGAAGAGGTCCTTGCTGCACTGGAGCACAGATGTGTCTGTACTGCATCATGCTATTCCAGCTCCCTCTATCTCCCCACGCCTGTTCTCTGTTGCCCTCCCTCTCCCTCCCTCCCTCCGTTCCCCTCCCTTCCTCCTTCCCTCCCTCCCTCCGTTCCCCTCCCTCCCTCCCTCTTTGTCTGTGCAGGGGAGAGTTAGAGTTATACACTACTTAGAGGATCTCTAATTAAAATCAATGTAAATGCACCGAATGCTCATCAAAGCGTAATGAGGGCTACTTATGGGTCTGAATTTTAATTAAATGCATCTGTGAAGTGTGGCGAGCGAAGTCGTCCACCTATCGCGAGCCAGGCGACTGGAAAAAGCAATCTGCCGTTCCATCAGCATGCACAAACGCAACGTAAACATGGTCATTGTTTGCTATTACGCAAGACCGATTGCATTCCACTACAGATGTGGCAGTTCACGTAAATAACATCTTTTTTGTTACCATGTCTTGTGATAACACGTATTTACCTATTTTCTGGGTCGTCATTTGACAATCCTTCCATCGCTAACCACTCATGGCTAAGCAGCTTCAGTGACCATGCCACAGCAGACTTCGGTGGTTGCCATAGCAGCCAGAGGCAGCGTGAGTTCCGAGGGGCCAAAGAGCGGCGGCCATTTTGTCTCCGCCTGTTCCACTCCTGCAGTATTCCTCCCCCAGGATGAGAGGGAGGGCCCACGCGTCTGCGTCGACTCCTCCAGGGTGAACTGGTGTGAAATTGCAGATGCAGGGATGATGAACACTCTTTCAGCTCGGCCCTGACGCGAAGGCTGACGGGGGGGGGGGGGGGGTTTTTTTTTTGCAAGGAGCATTGTGCTCCGATCGTGTCGAGCCGCCGTGTGCGGCGCAGGATGCTGAATGAGGGAGCTGGGGGCTGTTTCATATTCAAAGTCCTGCTTTTCAGGACTTATCAGCGTCTGGTAATAAAACTCTTCCCGTTTTGGAGCGGATAGGGAGGAGTGTGGGGGGGGTGGGGGGCAAATTCTATCTAGGAAAAGAAATGCGTCCGTTTTTACCGAAGAGGCTCTCCCACCGCTTCGCCCCCCCCCCCCCCCAACCTGTGCTGCGTGTGACATTCAGACGACGGAGAGACAAAGAGAGAGCGGGAGACTTCCTGCTCCGCGCTCGCCCTTTCACCCCCTTTTCCCATGGTGCATCTGTCTGCCTGTTTGGGGACGGCCCCTCGAGTAACCCGAGCGAATCAAACGCTATCTGGCTGCCCCTGAGGATCCCCGTGCAGCAGGGCCGAAGAGGCCTCGCCCAGGGAGGCGAGTGATGAAACGCAGAGAGAGGGAGGGGGAGATAAAGAGCGATTGGGGGAGATAGGGGGAGAGAGACAGGGGGAGGGGACTTAGAGAGGGTGGAAGAGATGAAAGCAAAGCAGACATGAGAAGACCTGGACACTGTCTGTTTCATCTTATCTTGACTAGAAAGGAAGTGAGAGGAAGAGAGAGGGAGAGAGAGAGAGGAAGAGAGAGGGAGAGAGGAGAGAGAGAGAGGAAAGAGAGAGAGGTGAAAAGGAGAGATAAAGAGAGGGGACCAACAAGGAAGAGAGAGGAGAGAGAGAGAGAGAGAGGAGAGAGAGAGAGAGAGAGAGAGAGAGGAGAGAGGTGAAAGGAGAGATAAGAGAGGGGACAAACAAGGAAGAGAGAGAGACAGAGGGAGAGAGGGAGGGAGGGAGGGAGGGAGGGAGAGATGGAAAGATAAAACAGTTAGGGACTCCTTCTTTACTGTGATTGTGAAGCACAGACAACTCATCGCTGTCTCTCTGCTGTGAGGTGCTCAAAGTCACCGTGCAAACCCTCACAGAGGGAGACAGTGCTCAGGGAGACGCATAGCTCCAATTCCTAGATTTATCAGGGATTTATTCTGATCATAAGCCATTAATACCCACACCATGTTGTACAGCGTCTCTAGCCTGATACAGTGGGCTCATCCAGTCCCAGTGAGGGAACTCTGGTAACTCAATGGATGACAAATCAAGGTTCCATCAAATCGACGAAGTGAGAGTCTAGGTTGGATCTCTGAGGGAATCTAGGACATATTCGTTTTGTGGGTTGTAGAGGAAGAAAAAGCATATAAAGATGATGGTCAGAGCCACTGGTTGCATCCTCGTGGATAAAGTTGCAATAATCTAATCAAGGAAAGAAGGAAGGATGGAAGGACGGAAGGAAGGAAATAAAGAAGGAAGGACAATGACAGAAGGAGAGAGAGAAAGAGAGAGAGAGAGAGAGAGAGAGAGAGAGAAAGAGAGAGAGAGAGATAAAGGTAGCTAGCTAGAGAAAGGAAAAAAGGAAGGAACGAAGGAAGGAAAGCGAATGAAAAAAAGAACAAGAATGAGAGAAAGACAGAAAAAGAAAGAAAGCTAGAGACAGAGGGAGGTAGGTAGGTGTATCTATCCCAGGCTTGTGTGTCACTGGCAGATCTCCTCAGAGGTGAGGCGTTACGGAGACAGCAGGCCAGCTGATTAACGCCGGGTTCCGTCTCCAACCCTTAATTACGTTTTCTCTTGCCGCCGTCTCCTGTCACTGGGAGGTACAGCCAGACGGACGGACGGAGGGAGAGAGGGGGATGACGGGAACCAGGAAATGAGAAAAGGAGACTTTCCCTGTCTGAAGTGTGCAGCCGCTGATAGCGTGTGGCAGGTTTGGTCGTGATGTTGGAAGTGGTACTGGGAGGCAGTGAGCCACAGTTAAATGCAATTAAAAATGCAATATGTTATGCTTTTAGAGGATGAGGGATATGGCTCTGTAGGTGAGGGAGGGAGGGAGGGAGGGAGGGAGGGAGGAAAGGAGGGAGGGAAGGAGGGAGGGGGAACTACGTGCTGTCACCCGTCAAAATTTTGATCTATTGGCTCGCCACAACGCAGGCCAACAATAGTGGCGTGCTCGTCTCCGGGGGTGACCAGGGGCATGCTCGTCTGACAGGACGCTGTTGGGGATCAGGAAGGAAGAGACGCCTGCCGTCACCCGCCACAGCCGCCGTCACCCGCCGTCATCCACAACAGCTTTTGTTATTCACTGATGATGTGATTGATTCGCTGTTTTGAGGGATGGTTTAAGGCAGTTGAAGGTGGTGGTTATTTTTTGTTCCTTTACTCCCTGTTCCGTGATTGATCTTTGTCTCTGGATAAACAACGAGAGGGAAAAGAAGAGGGGGGTGAGGAGAACATGCAAGAGGGAGACGGAGACAGAGAGGCAGAGCGAGAGAAATAAGGAATTATTTGTTCCGATTAAAACCGTGTTTACCATTATTGAGTTCAGTTTCTCCTTTTCGCTTTCACGTTTTTCCCTCAGTCTCTCTCACAAAATAACTTCTTCTCCGTTGAAGAATACTCCCACCGGCATAACCGTGAATTATTTAAATGCATGAATGTTTTTATATCAAACATTACATTTACAATTCAAAAACGACTCATTGAAGAGCCCCGACAGCCATTTAGCAAAAGATTTGTGTGAATTGATTTTAAAATATTGGAGGAGAAAACAAGTCGAATGCTTTTGCTGTCAATCATCAGAATATTTTTAATGGAGCATAGTAAAGGGGAATAAAAACATAACTGACACCAAAATCCCCAGAATAATTGTCTTCAATACTGAGCACAGCCTACAAAACTAGATATTTGGACTTTGATAGACTTTAGCTTTGATAGACTTCGACTTAAAATTTCATTCAGACCTCAGTCTCGAAAGTTAAAAAATCAAGTTAGAAAAAAACAAGAAAAAAAACTTTCGAATATACTGAAAATTTGTTTTATCAGCCAGATCGTGCCAGATGGGTGGGGTTGGCAGTTTCAGGACCTGCCAGGCATTCAAAGCATAATTTAAAAACGAGCTTTTGGCACTTCAAAGGTGGGTTTGGAACAGGAATCCCCCCAGGTCCGCTCTGATTCCTCAAACACAGAGAACACGACGCTGGCGTTCAGACAGAGCCTGAACCCAGGCCCGCGTCTTCCGCTTGTGCCATCCCTCACCGCCACCCTGCTCCAGCGTGGGTCACGGGCACCGGGGCCCTGCTACGGGGGCTAACATTAGCCCGGCAAACAAACAGTGGGTGCCACGCGATCCCTGGTGTGATTCATTCTGACATGGGCAACCAGAGGCCTCATAACCAGGGCATGGATGGTGAGTCATAGCTGGGGAGACAGACAGGAAGACAGGCAGGAATGGAGACAGACAGACAGACTGGCAGGGAGACAGGCAGACAGATAGGACAGGGAGACAGGCAGACAGATGGGCATGAAGACAGAGAGACTGACAGGCATAAAGGCAAACTGGAAGACAGACAGGAAGATAGGGTGGAAAAGCAGGGAGACAGACAGGCAGCATGAGAACCGGGAGAACTATAGAAGAGGAGAAGTGGAAAGAAGCAGGAAGGCACATAAGCAGAAGACAGACAGTTCAGGACCAGGCAAGGCCAACGGCAGGCAGCAGGCAGGGCAGCAGGCAGCAGGCAGGCAGCAGGCAGCAGCAGGCAGGCAGGCAGGCAGCAGGCAGGCAGGCAGCCTAATGCAGCGGGAGAACGATGATTAGGCTGATAGGAAACACGGACATTGGATAAATAAGGATGAACCGTCCAATGTCATTTCCAATCTGAGAACATGACAGTGGTTACAGCCATCTCTCGTGGGTTTGGAACAGGAATCCCCCCAGGTCCGCTCTGATTCCTCAAACACAGAGAACACGACGCTGGCGTTCAGACAGAGCCTGAACCCAGGCCCGCGTCTTCCGCTTGTGCCATCCCTCACCGCCACCCTGCTCCAGCGTGGGTCACGGGCACCGGGGCCCTGCTACGGGGGCTAACATTAGCCCGGCAAACAAACAGTGGGTGCCACGCGATCCCTGGTGTGATTCATTCTGACATGGGCAACCAGGGGAGCTCATTAACCAGGGCAATGATGGTTGAGATCATAGCTGGGGAGGACAGACAGGAGACAGGAGACTGAGACAGACAGACCAGACTGGCAGGGGACAGGCTAGAGAGACAGATAGACAGGGAGACAGGCAGACAGGATGGCATGCACAGAGAGTTACTGAATGGCATAAGAAGGGCCAAATGGAACGACAAGAACAGGAAGATCGGTCGGAAGCAGTGGGAGACGACAGGCAGGCAGAGAAGGGCAGGGAGACATATAGAGAGAGAAGTGGAAAGAAGCAGAAAGGCACATAAGCAGACAGAGACAGACAGAGGCAGAGAGGCAGGCAGGCAGGCAGGCAGCAGGCAGGCAGCAGGCAGGCAGGCAGGCAGGCAGGCAGGCAGGCAGGCAGGCAGGCAGGCAGGCAGGCAGGCAGACAGCTAATGCAGCGGGAGAACGATGATTACTGATGGTAACAGGACATTGGGATAAAAGGATGAACCGTCCAATGTCATTTCCAACTGAGGAACATTGACAGTGGTTAGCAGCCACGCCTTCCTAGCAGGCCCAGTAACTGCAAGCCCTGGGAGTGACTCGGTATAAACCAATTAGAGTTGGACGAGGTCACAGACTTCCAGAGAGAGAGATATAAAAAGGGGACCACGTTCTAATTTTGACTATTACACTTTTCACTCAGCTCCGCGACCGAGCACAGTAATAAGATGATGGCAGACTGTGCTCTGTTCTACTTATCTGAAAGTTCTTCTGTGTGTGTGTGTGTGGGTGTGTGTGTGTGTGTGGGTGTGTGTGTGTGTGTGTGTGGGTGCCAGAGAGAGAGAGGGAGCGAGGGCGAGAAACAATCTTATGCTCATTCCACTCATATGTCATTATTTTTCAATCCGTTTGACTTAATATGGTTCATTTAAAGAATAGCTGGCTTATACAACCTTTTATGAACAGCAACGCAATCTTTGAATTTTCCCTTTGTCCCTCGGACAAATCTGTACTATTAAGGTATCGTAATATGGGGATTTTGTTGGCTCTCGTCAGAAAAGAACATCATTTTCCTATTGAGACCGTGTGCTGGCACTGTTAGCTGTCATTAAAGGATTGTATAGATGTGTATTTAAGGGTGTTTTGATTAGCATGTGTGAGCGTCCGCGCATTTGTATGTGTGTGCACCCGTCTCAGCGGCGTCCACCATGCTAGGCAGATAGCTTAGGTTGATAGTGATCATTACAATGAGCCGCACATTTATTCTCTCTGTCAGACTCTTAGACCCTGCCGAAACACCCCGTGAATCCCTGATGTCTCGAGCCACGGCGGCGGTGAAGAGCGGCGGTGGAGACGGTTTCAGCGAAGAAGCGAGCAACAAGCTAGGTGTGTTTAAATTCAGCAAGGCTTTTCTCTCGCTGTGGCTGCCGCCCAGACAGAGAGAGACAGGAGTGATGGAGGGGGAACAAGTGACTTGGAGAGAGAGAGAGAGGAGAAAGAGAGAGAGAGAGACAGAGAGAGAGAGAGAGGTAGAGGGAAAGAAGTGAGAGCAAGTAAGAAGAGAGAGAAAGAGAAGAGAGCGAGTAAGAAGAGAGAAAGAAGAGAGGGAGAGAAGAAAGAGAAAGAAGAGAAAGGAGAGAGAGAGAGAAGAAAGAGAAGGAAGAGAGAGCGAGTAAGAAGAGAGAGAGAGTAAGAAGAGAGAGTAAGACAAGCCAGGGGGGACATCCATTTCATCCGCCCCTCGAATTGATCAACATCACTGAAATCCCTGGAATGTCAAACAAGACATATGGCCTTTAAACGAGGAACCATTCTTTATTCACACCGGTGAGAACAACAAGCTTTCCTCTGCTTATTGGACAAGCTGATATACAAGTAAAACCTACAGATCAGTGTTCCCTGTTCACACCCGTTTACGTTTTCTCACACATTCCACCGCCCGCCCGCCCAGGCCCGGCCCCCCCCCCCCACCCCCCCCCACAATCACACACACACAACACAAAGTTCCACACCACTAAGTGCAGACTGAGCAGGCAGCGTTTGGACCGAACGGACAGAGGAACCACCACGCTATAGGTTCTCCTGTTCTCCCTCGATGAAGTTCTGGAAGTTTCTCCACGCTGAAGTTTACCTCGACATGTCAAAGAAACCATGCCTGCAAAAACATGTAGGTGAACCAGGCGGGCGGGTTAATGAAGCCATCAGGGTTTTAACATGAGGTAGTGCATGTCAGGTGGAGTGCTTGGCCGTCTCCAATGGGCCAGAGCTTCACAGAGGTTCAGCTCTGATAATGAGAAAGGAGATTACGAGGCCTATCTCTCTCCGCGGAGGGACATTTACGGTCGTGGCAGGCGTGGCTTGAGAGTCAGTTTAAATTATGCCTAGTGTCAACAGCCACCGGCCGCTCAATTTTAGGACACTGGCTCCTGGCTGCAAGATCTTTACACCGTAACACTCTCTCTCTCTCCTCTCTCTCACTTCTCTCTCTCTGCTTGAACCACTCTCGCTGGTTGCTTGTCGCTCTCTCCCCCATTTCTCCTTGTCTTCCCTTTCCCTCCCGTTTCCTCCCTTACACCCTATTTCTGTCCTTCTCTCCCACCACTCCTCTTCCCTCCATCCCTCCCACCCTCCCCCGCACACCCCCGCACTCTTGAGGCCAGTCTACGGCCAAGTCAGAGTCTACACTCAATTAATGCTGGCACCCTGTCTTCAGAGCTAAAGCCCTACACAGTCTCCCCCGGCCGCTAGTGGAGGGGAGGGGGGGGGGCAGTAGGCACGCCCAGGTGGTGATCTCGCTAGCCATGTCTTGGCAGGGGTATGGAGGGATGGGGAGACAACCACTGTGGTAAGTCTTTGGTGCCTGGTTAGGAGGACGGTGTCGTCATGTCGATAGAGACTACAGCCTCCTCTTGCTCAGTAATACTTGTGATCTTACGAGCACGGGAATATGGATTGAACTTGGATGTCTGACTGTTTCTTTGGTGCAGAGGGGGGTGGTGGTGGTGGTGGTGGTGGTGGTGGGGGAGGAGCACGATTTTGATACAGGATTAGGTGGATCTGTGTACCAATGAGGTAGTAGCATTTTGTGTCCGCTGGCCCACGTATGGATTTGGAAAACGTGATATATTTCTGCTACCCAGGGTGTATTTTGTGAGTCATGCGCGCCCTCTTAGGGAGCACATCCATCTCGCTCTCATCTCTTGCGTCTAGAGGGGAGGTTGTGTATCCCTGCACATTCCCCCCCCAACACCCCCCCTCCCCCCAATACACCCCCCACCCCCCCACCCCCGATGAAAGCGGGGAAAAACAAAACGAATGTACATGGAGGAAATCAATTAAACAGAATCGCTGGACCATGGAGGAAACGTAATGCATGGCACGGTGCACGGTCCAAGATGTATTCTCTATGACCGTAGTAAATAGGGACGCTGAAACAATCTCCTCTCGAATCAATGCCTAATTTGCCTCCATGCCGCTGATAAAAAACTGCTGCTTCGCGGTTATTACCTGCAGGAAGAAACACCTGACATAATTGGAAGCGTTGCATTTCAAAACCTAGCGGTTCTACCCTTCACTTTATTTGTTCTGACCGGGGATTTGAGTTAAATACAGACAATAAGATACCTCGCCATGGTTCCTGCGACGTATCAACATCCTATCTGGTTGACTGGACCCAGTTAGCAGACATGGTATGATGTCATTGTGTTCTGCTGACCCAGCGACTTCAGTGGCCTCAAGCCAAATCAAGCAAAACAACCCAATTCGTCTGGGTGGTGTTTTTGCCTGGCATCTGACTGCACACAGAAACAGATCGCTCTCACACAAACCCTTTCGTTGGCTTCGCGAGGCCAACTGCCAACTGCCATAACCATGCTGTTCACCCAGCCGAACAATCGAGCAAGTTGAACAAAATAAAGACTTTAAAATGTACACAATTTAAATCTGGCTGCATGAAGGCAATCTTTCTCATTCCTGCACCGACTTGTAAACAAACGTCCATCCCAGCATTCTGGGGTTACTGTTCCCGAAAAACACTTTCAGGGACAGAAACGACCCAAACCCTGCTAATTCTGTTAAAGCCCCTTGGTAGGTCAATAAAAATGGCCTCTGTTGTTGGCACGGTGACGTGGGCAAGTCTCCCACACAGCTATTGTGAATTAAAGGGATTAAAATGGCAGTTTGCCCATCAAAGAAAAGCAGGTTTTAAAGGAGGGGTAGGTGCACTGAAAAGGTTACAGCTCTCAGGTTGAATCGCACAGCACGAGAATGGCGACCAACATCCATGCTTCTGCGTGTGATATAAATTTGACTGAAGTTCATTCCCCCCAATATAGTTTACGAGCATTAGCACTGATTGCATCGGAGAGAGGTTTAACACACCTCAGATAATCAACACTAATCATTAGCACAAGCTGCCGTCAGCCCGTAAAACTGTTTAAAGGCAGTTAACAGGAAGTGGATGTGTTAACGATCTGGTAGGACAGCAAACACCAGTCCCGGGGTTTAGGTAAAGGAGGATGCAGAATACTCTGCAAGCAGACTGGGAGCCAGGTTCTGCGGATGGTTCGGGATTGGTTCGAACCTTTCACATGGTTTTCACACACATCAGAGTCCTGCCCCCTCCCCTCCCCTCCCCTCCCCCCCCCCCCCCCCCCGCTGCCCTCCTTGTCAGGCTGTGTCATCAAATGCAGAGGCCACTGTAGGCGTCATACCTGTCGCTTCTTATTCAAATCACACACCCACCACAACATCTCAGGCTCGATCAATTCTCCTGAACGGATGACGGCCGGGGGGGAGGGTTTGCTGACTCAGGTGTAGGGCAAATATGGGGAGTTATTGGAGGATTACACCGCCACGTCGCTCAGTCACAAACAATGATCCACTTTGTCAATCCTAATCCCTGTCTCCTGTCAGCAGGGCGCCACGCAGGAAGACATGACGACCCTCCCGCTCTGCTTAGGGACAAAACCTGAGGACGGCCGTCACTTATAACCCGTGACAGCTGCCTGCTAGCGCCTTCTGATTGGCCCGTGGATCCATACCAGCAAATCCCAAAGGGAAACCAGCCCGACCGTGGCAGGATCAATGGTAGGGAGGATTCAGGAGGGCCCCAGACTGATCGAGTTTGGGTTTGGGGGAGAAAAAATAAAGAGAAGGCACTAAAAAAAGAGAATCAAGCAGTTGTTACCGCCTTTCATCAAAGAGGATGAAGGAAATAGATTTGGGCCATTCAGTCAGGCAGGCTACTGGAGTGGAGGAAAGTCGCAGTGAATTCCTCTCTCTTGCAGACGCTCGGTCATTTCCATATGTCCCTCCAGTTCTGTCATCCATCCATCATGCTGCACTCTGGGCCAGACAGCTGTCCAGAACTGTGGCATATTCACAGTCCACCAGTCCATCAAATTACATCTAACACTGTAATTCTTCAGTCAAGCCAGAGATCACCAGAGGTGGAATTCCCTATCCGCGGTGTGTGTGTGTGTGTGTGTGTGTGTGTGTGCGTGTGTGCGTACACCGTGTGTAACCGTGTGCATGTTGGTGTGTGTTCTGGCATGAGAGAAAGCGCATTAGTGTATACATCGTCTATTGTGTTTTCTTTTCCGGTGCGTGACTAGGAACAGCTAGACAGAGTCAGAGGGTCATGGTAATGTTTATACAACATGCCAAGCTCAATTAGTTGTTCTTGTGGTAGCTAGCTCGTTGGGTTAAGATGTGGCACAGTGTATTATTAACGAATCAAGAAACCCTACTATTTCCCACTGTTTACGCCATGACAGCTGAATAGCAATGAGTCCCTTCCTCCGGAATACAATGTTAGCTTCAGTAATAATAACCGATTAGCAGCGGTATATATTTGATGGGAAAAAAAAAACATCCATTCCTTTTTTCTCTGAAATACGCCCTAATTTCCCCGGTGATCTGAGCTGTGTTATTTGAATACGGTGTAAGTTCACTGTTATGTTAGCTGTAAAGAATGCGTTCATTTAAGCATCCACACAAACACACAGACACACATCCAGGCCCATTCATGGTGATCTTCCCTGAGGTTTTGAGCTCTTCTTTCGATGTTGCCTATAAAGCGTGTCTGTACCCAAAAGACTGTGACGTCTGGGAACACCGTGTGAAATCCAGACCCACTGACCTGCGCCAGTAAATGTTCTTTCATCAGTTTGCAAATGAGAGTGAAATTAACCCTTAATACTTCAGGTGAGAGACCTTGGTAAACAAACAAACAGTATTTTCCAAGCCACGTTGAGCGGAAATGTAAGAGAGTTTCTTAACACCAGGGCAGGATGCAGCAACATCATACACTTTATAAGGGTTGGAGTGAAACAGGAACTATGAAGGTGTCTCATCCCAACAGGAGGAAAGGTTCTGAGGCAAAGTGACTTGACAGGAGATTGACGGCACGTTAATGACTCAAAACAACCCACAGGTACAGAGACACAATCTCTCCTCTTCTCTCTCTCTGTCTGTCTGCCTCTCTCTGTCTGTCTGTGTCTCTCTGTCTCTGTCTCTCTCTGTCTCTCACTCTCTGTCTCCTTCTCTGTCTCTCTCTCTGTCTCTCTCTCTCTCTCTGTCTTTCTCTCTGTCTCTCTGTCTCTCTCTCCGTCTCTCTCTCTCTCTCTCCACAAAGCCCTCCGCTGTCTGCCATTTCTCTCTCTCCATCCCTATTTTCCAGTCACACCCCTTCGTGTGCCCGTTCTATAAAAGCCCCCCCACCAATGCTTAGAAAAAAAAGTGGCTCCCAAGATACAAGCGTTTCATTTCCTGTAGAGCGTATAGAAAAGGAGGAGGGGGGGGACGAGAGAGAACATAACTGTGAAAGGCTTACAGCGGCATGTTCATTCCGCCTTCTGAGAGGTTTACGGTTGCTTCAGACGGGGTGAGATTTGAACATGGCTTTGTTCTAGCGAGCCACATGGTCTCTCCAGCCGGAGTATCTTGTTAACCCACTCAGAAGCTCAGAAGTGCACTTTATTTAATGTACGGGGGTGGCTCCTTTCCAACATCTAGCGCCTTTTTTGCATTACGGCAAAGCTTCCCTCAAATCAGGCCTTATTGCAAGCTCTCGGCTCCTAACCTCTCGGATGCTGCCATTACTCTGTGATCAACCTGGGATTGTTGTTATTCAGGACTGAAAAAGTAGAGGGCTTCTTTGTCATTCCAGATTTGAGGATCTTAATGTCTGCCAACGTGGGGGTGAATCACTGTAGACAAATTATTAGTGAGAGGCTGTTTTTTTTTCTCCTCTTTTCCAAAGTGTCAATTTGTCTGTACTCCAAATGAGATGTGCGTAATAGACTTGCCAGTTCTCATCAACAACAAAATGTTCCGTGTGGTCAAATTGAGGGAGTCAAAAAATGGATAATGGATGGCGGCGTGACAATTTCTCTTACAATATGTTCAAATGGCTTGAAAAATTACTTAGTTGAGCTTGGCTATTTTCAAAAGGTGCTCTAGTTTGCAGGGTAAAACTTCCAGATGAAATTGCTTGTCCTTCCTGGCAGAAAGGCACAGGGTTTGACATGGGCATTATTCTTTGCTCTGCAGACCCCCAGCTAGAACACCGTGCTGGGGTTCGATTCCAACTCGGGGGACACGTTCTCCCTGAGGATTGTCGGCGCTTGTCTCCTGGGCCTTATGAATCTCACCATGTTCTCCCCCCCCCTGCTCTCGCTGTTATCGCCACAAAGAACATCGCAACAAGACCACTCAGCGGGATCCCCAGACCGCTCTCAAGCTGATGTGAGAACGGCTTCTCGGCCTGGTCCCTGGAGCTGTCCGCTGCTGCTCCAGGCTACTGCTGGAGGTGCGATGATGGATGATGGATGATGGAGGAGGAGGAGGAGGAGGGGAAACGCAGAAATGAGATTTCTTTGATGGACATTCCCTCACGTCTGTGTGCGTTCAGGGTTCTGGATGAGCGTGTCATGTTGTGAACTTGATAAGTCTTTCGTCTTCTGGCAGAACCGAAAACCACAAAGCAGCAGTCTGGACAATGGAACAACATTAAATCTGAAACACTAGCGGTCAATTACCTATATTACCAGTTGGTATACAAAACAACTCATGTTTAATGTCTGCCTACAACACCAGAAAAATGTTTAAAGACACATTATGATTTCACGCTGATTCAAATTCATCCGAAATGCTCCAAGGCACATTGACAAATGAGTAATATATTTCAAATAGCTGGATATTTAACACGCTTCGAGGGGGGAGCGATGAAGGAAAAAAAGGGAACTGTTGCATACTCAAAGAAACAAAGAACACGAGGTCGATCTGAACCTAGAATCGAAGATTCTCAAGACTTTCTCTTTTCGAAAAAACGGGCAAACAAAATCCCACGTTCCGAGGTGCCGCCACGAAGCTGACGTGTGTTCAATGTACACGTGTGTGTGTTCAATGTACACGTCTGTGATATCGCAGTCAGTAAGCAGCGAGCGCTCTCACCGACGTATTCTTTCTAATGTTTCATTAATGTGGGTTTGTGCCTGCAGGGGGTCTGGCGGTTTCCTGACGCATTTCCACTCCGACACATCAATCACTTTCCCTGACTAACTGTAGGTCGTCAGTCAGACGAAGCCAGGACGCGAAAACCTTCACCCGGATTCCACGTTAACGGGCGACATATTTGAAGAACCGTTGCTTCAACATGAGGAAAATAAGAAGAATTTGATTATGCCTGTTGGCTGTATCGATACTGTGGCTTCAAGACCTTGATTTTGGGTCTTGATTTGTACACGAAGCGCCGCATGATGAGAAGGAAAGCGACTCCCAAGTTCATTGGTGCGCTTGGTCTAGAAACGTGGTCCCTATCCCAACGGAAGGAGAATAACTAAGTAGCTATTACAGTATGGTTAAAGAACAGGAGTAATACCTGAGCAACTGTTGTCACAAGTCGGTTGCCAACACTTAGCCAAAAATGTTTTTTTAAATTTCAGAGCCAGAAAAAAAAGTCCATAGCAGATCCAACGTTCCTCTGCCAACTGACATTCCTCCAAGTCTCAGGCACGTGGAGATGAACAGACTCCATGGCAACAGAGCCATTCTAGTCATTTATTTCATTCGAAAACCTTCCTGTACTCCGACACCGGAAGAATACCAAAGGGTGTTCTGCTGAAACCTCATTTTGGCCCAGTTCCCTGGCCCAGTTCATGTTCCTGGTTGGAGGCTCTGAAAACAGAAGCAAGTTGAGGGTCTAACCTTGACCGGTGCAGGCATGGTGGGAGGCTGATGGAAGCACAGGGGACTGTGTGAGGAAGGGGTTGTGAACCCACCCTCAAGTACTAAATGGATAATTCAACTCTATTCAATGCTAACACACTGCCAGGAGCAAGACAAACCGAGAGAGAGAGAGAGGGAGAGAGGTAGAGAGAGGGAGGGAGAGAGAGGTAGAGACAAAGAGCGAGAGAGAGAGAGAGAGAGAGGGAGAGAGGTAGAGAGAGGGAGGGAGAGAGAGGTAGAGACAAAGAGAGATGGATAGATAGATAGATAGATAGATAGATAGATAGAGAGAGAGGTAGAGAGAGAGAGAGAGAGAGAGAGAGAGGCTTTGTACCTTCCTCCCACCATCAACATCATAACAAGCTTTATTGGCTCTTGGTTAAAGAAACCAAAATAGTTTGAGGTTTTAGAGTTTAATACGACTCGTTTCTTTACTTCTCTGCCCGTACCTCGACACAATTCATCATATTGTGGCTGGTCTTGAGATGCACCATATGCTGCCTCCTCGCCCCTTTACGAAATAGTCTTCCGTCTCCAAATCTGTCTCTCGCCCTGTACATTTGCCCTGGATATTAATAGATGATAAAGTCTGTGAAAACACCTGGAAGGCTGGCCTCTTTATTAGCTGAAAAGTAAGAAATGAGTGGAGCATTATCAAGATAAATCTTACGCCAGGCCTATATGAGAGAGCCCCTACCCAGCTCGCATAGACAGGTAGTTAAGAGAAATGAATTGTTCTCTGCATTATTAATGGCAGTGATCTCTGGAAAGAGGAATTGTTTATAAACTGCTACTCCTTCAGCGCTTAAATGAAGGAGATCTCTGGGAGGCCATTGTGAGAGACACAATGGGAAAATTATATATATGAAATATATAAATAATTGTATATAACATTTTTTTTTCTTTCTTTTCATATATATTTACAAAGCATCCGCAAGCAAATAGCTACAAAGAATGTAAAATGCAACATCACACTTGTGGATAATTAGGTGCAATGGGATAATATTAAGAATAACAACCTTTCCGTCTCAAAAATAAGCAAGAATGTGCAGTTGGCATCTGGAAATAAAGTGGACAGAAATGTATTCCAGTGCTGCGCTACACATTCAGCATAAGGTGTCATATACAGAGAGGATCCCAGACAATTATACTGGGGAAACTATATTTATAATAAAAACCAACATAGCTCGAGCGAATGTTGCGTTTGGACTTTCTATTACATCATTCTAGTTCAGCGTTATCAGAAGTAAGAGACAGATTGCGAAAACAACTTCTCCATCCAGTGTTTCCTGCATCACAAAGGATTGCCGTCTTCCAACCAGGGAAGAGTATTCAGCGCCTCCACATCGTGCATTCTTACCCCGGGACCGAGACGGATTAGTCCCGCAACATTTCACATACTGTTGTTTTGTCGTTTGTTATCTTCCTCAAAGGCAGAATATGCCGTATATTGTGGGGGGGGGGAATAGAAACTCTCTTGCCAAGATATTTGCTGCACCTGAAGATGTCGTGCTTGGTTCGAATAAATATGCATGACGCATGTGTAATTAATCCAAGAGATTCAATAGTTAAAAGGCACAAGGAACGATACTTTGGTCGGATTAGTGCTCTAGTAGATTTTTCCACCATTTT
This sequence comes from Plecoglossus altivelis, assembly GCA_036571765.1. NCBI lineage: Eukaryota > Metazoa > Chordata > Actinopteri > Osmeriformes > Plecoglossidae > Plecoglossus > Plecoglossus altivelis. Next base: position 4,843,613 of record BROE01000002.1, read on the forward strand.
AAGAGCGTGTGATGGTGCCCTTTACTAATGACCATTTGAAAACTCCTTTCTATCACCATAAGGTATGAGGCCATACTAATATCGCCAAAACAGGCCGTTTGTCTCCCCTGCACATTTTAAATGTCACTGGCTTCAAAAATCTGATAGCACGGCAGAGACTTGAGCTAAAAAACATTTTGCTGAACAAAGCCACCCAACCGTGAAGGCAGGAGTTAACTAAAAAAGAGGTTGCATTCTTAAAACAAGCAAAATATGAACAAAAATTCAAAAAACGACAAAACACAAACCCACAAGCATTGAATGACATTTGATAGCACTGCATACTTATTCCGTAAAGTCAAATGAAGGATGAAGACGGCAAAACCGTCTAACGTTGCTCATTAACGCAGAAGGAGTCCCGAGTTTTTCCAGACCCAGATAAATCCGTTGTCAGACACCTGCTTTCCATGTCTGACAGACAGAGACTGAAACAATATGACAAAGTCAAGAACAACCGGTCGGTATGACTGGTTGAAAAAAAGTCCGTTTAAAAGAAGCACCGCCATCAAGAGGAATATGCGTGCGCAGAATTATAATGAGTGTCATCGTGTCACGAGTACGCCACAACGCAAATCTCGCCGGGTTTTTCCGGGGGTGGAAATTCGTGTCGTCAGGGGTAGCAGTTTTATCTCAGGTAACTAACACTTGCAGAAGGCCGCTCGTTTTTCATTTAGATTTCGGCGCGAAGCGACTGCAACTGTCATTACAGGCTCTTTGCTCTGTTTTTGGATTTCAAGCAGCTCCCTTCAAATAACACTCTGTTCTTTAAATATCTTCTTTTTTTAAAATATCTCCTCCCCGCAGCCAACATTGCTCTGGAATTCATTAGTTCTGTCTAGGCACACGCTCTCCTTGGTTACTGGAGGTGTAATTGTGGCTTGTCACTCAAGCTTACATTCGTCCCGCTGGAGGGTTAAGAGATATGTTACCCCTCTGTCAGTTAGTCAATTAAATTGATCATTTTGACCTGGCTATGTAGAGTCCTATAACAAAGATATGAACTTCTTTTCCAAGCCCTATCTTTCTTAAATAAACTCCAGGAACGATTGAAATCCATAACAATGCAATTAAAAGGAATTGTGTTCATTCATTTGTAACAACCTGTTTGAAGTAATTAGATTGTTCGGTCTTCAAGGTGGTACTGCACACATTACCACAGTCACGAAGAATGTCCTTCACAGAAGTGCATCAGGGTAATATTGGATTTGTGCACAGGGAAATAGATCATCTCAACAGAAGTACAACCCATGCTACAATAAGCAAGAACCTTGCTTATAATCTTGAACAACCAAGCAGTAAACAATAAGAGATTTCGTGACAGGTTCTCCCAAACCACAAAGAAAGCCTGGATTTAGCCTCGGGCCAAACTTTTAGCGCTTCCTGCTCCATTTATTTGGCAACAAGCCCATATTTGGGTAACCTCACATGAAGAGGGAGGAGGCAGGGTGTCGTGTCTCGTGCTGGACTGGCCTCACGATTTTTCCGTATTATTATTTCGTTTCACGTTAAGCGGTTGCCACAACAACGTCGAGTCGAATTTAACTCTTTGAGTGGAATGAGGACATTTGGTTGTTTCAGGGGAGTAATGCCCATACAGTTGAGACAACCTGCATTCATCCGCCACAAAATCGAATTTAGTTTGAATGTCAACATGGCAATAAGGGTGGAGAGGGGGGTGGGGGTGGAAAGGGGGCGGGGGGGGGGGATAACACAAGCGTGTCAACAATGTTCACATCAAAAAAGGGCCTGCTGGTGAACAAGCTGACACAGATAACTAACCAAAACTAGCACGTATCCTTTACAAAGGCTTATATTCGCAGCGCGTCATCCTATTATTCTTCATGTAAATTTCAGGACAGATCCCTAAACAGAATGCCACCAGAGGCAGGAACTGTGGAAGTTCCATTCATGACTGTTTGTGTGAAACAATAATATAATTAATGCTTGCATCCCTTTATTGTAGAAAGGCTCTTGGGATAGTTCCAAGATGAGTTAGGTTTTCGAATTGGGCTATTAGGTGGCAGTAATAACCCCCCCGCTCCCACACAGCACACACACACACACACACACACACACACACACACACACTTCCTCACTGGATAAACCAGCTTGCAGTGTCATGAAACCTCTTCTGAGATAATTGCATTGGTGTCTCACCGGCACCAGAAATACCTGCGCATCCATTCAACCTCTATGTCCTTGAATGTGCAAGAGTGTCTATCCGTTTCTATTTCTTTGATCTTATTTAGCGAATCACCACACCCGTATATTTTTAGCCAATGCTCTCAATTCCCCAACACTCCCAGAGTCTCAATCTCTCCCTCTATTCCTCTTACTTTTTTTTCACCATCCATAATGGTACATTCCTCCTTTTTTCCTCTGATCACATCCATCCAGTCTCCTGAGGAGAGTGTCTATGCTTATTAACCTCTTTGCCCTGGTGTACCCCAGGGCTACTTTCTAGGTCCTCTATCTTTTCTCACCCCACGCCCACCAGCTGAGACCTTCCCCCTGCATCCAGATGTAGAAACTTCTTGAACGTCTTGAGCACGCATTCCTTTTTCTGTCTTTCATCTGTTTTTTTTTTCTTCTTTTCGGTTTCTGTCCTCTGATGAAAAGGTTTCTATCGTGCTGGTTGGAAACTCCTTTTCTCCTCTGCCAACCAACTGAGGGTGTCCTTTACCGCTGTAATGTCCTCACACGTTACATCAAATGTACGGTGAGTCCTCTCAAAGCAGTCTCTTCCTTACTTCTCTCTTTTGTCATTCTCATAGAACGGAATCTCATACCGACGCATTAAATATCCCCAGATCTCCTTCGGAGTTCAAAATGACTTTCTGATGAACGGCAGCCTCTATGTGAAACTCGTCGAGATATTTTCTCTCAGTGCACACAAACACATCAATGCTCTCTGTGTGAAGCCTCAGCCAGTTCAAGAACATAAAGGCTTTTCATGAAATATAATCTGACGGCAAGTTTGTTTGGTTCACTCTATCACCCCGATTCCAGCTAAGGAAACTCAATCAATTAACGTTAAGACGTATACAAGTCCTTTGAAGATAATATCAAAAAGGGGTTAGCATCATGCCTCAGGCCTTGTGCTCATAAACAGTTATTTCAAACCTCCAGACCAAAGGTAATTAAGTAGCTTTCAGAAACTAGAGACAGCGAACCACACTGTTATTGTTCACATGCAGCAGTTTCATCTTTCCCTGTCTGCATCCGCAAGAGCTCTTTTACGGTTGGCCACAGTATGGAGGATGGGAGGGGGGTTTTGGAGACTGTGCTCCTGGCACACTGTAGCAATGGCATTTTCATACTCATTCCCTTAGGAAAAAAAGGTAATCCTTTGGATTTGGGGGGAGAGATGGTGAGAGAGTTTACATCCGTTTGAGGATGATGGCGACGCATGACTGTCTTTTGGTTTGCGTTAGATAGTTCGGCGTTGTCGGGGAACTCAGCGCGAACGCTCCGATTTGATTGGCTCCCACAGACACATAGGCCTGGTCTTTGAGCAGTGTGGACTTTTGCAAATCTGTCTATGATCTCTTTGTTGTTCGCTGAGGTGATGATCAGTCCATGTTCGTTTACGCACCGTACGTAGATGCAGGTACAGCGCTGCTGTCCACCAGAGTCTCATTTTCATGAAGCGACTTAACATTGCCTTAGGCTTGACTGTGAGTAGAGCAGTAATGAATCCATTACGTGTCCGTCCCCCCTCCCCCCCTCCACAAAAGGTCTTTCATGTTGCGCTGGGAGAAACACAGTTTCTGGTTGCACAAAAGCGATAAGAGGTTCCTGGAGTCTGTATCAGAGAGGTTTTCCTTGAGAGTCCAACTGTAGATCACTTTGCGGTTGTTGACAATACACTGTACACTGCGATATTTCAAAAGCTAGGCTGATGAACAGGCTGCGTTCAATTTTATCCAACGATAAAATTGGAAAAAGAACTGTACTTGTTCAGTGTATGAAAAAGGCTCTGCATATCTTGAGTTCCTCGCTTAGCTAGCAAAGCCAAAGTAAAGCATTACAATACACGGCAATCTTGTCTAAAGACCACTGTAGTGTCTTCTTTAAAAATGCAATCCTACCAACTCAAAAACAGTGTGCCTTTTTGGCCATTCTTGTACCCTTTTCCTCACCATTTACAGTTCAGTTGCTGCTGTTGCTGCTGCGGCAGAAGATACAACTTCAGACCCCTGTGTTTTCAGTATCAAAAACCTTCGCTATTCACCTTTCCATCTCCCACGTTCCTCCTATCTCTGTCATCCTTCATCTCTCTGCTCCCGGGCTGTGGCAGCCATCCTAGTAAACTCTTCTAGTAAAAAAAAGAAAAAAAAGAAGTAAATTCTGGAAAACTAAACAAGGCCCTTCAGTTCTGATTGCCTTCAGTCCAAACCCCTCATCGTCCTCTTCATCAGAGAACACCTCTGCTAAAATCCGCACATTTTCCCCCAACTGTTACACAATCTGCAACCATCAATACGTGCCTGGGGCGCAATCCAATTTTTTCTGTTCTCTCTCATCTTATCCCCAGACCTCACCCCCTCCACCCACCACAACCTCCTCCCTTGCCTCTCTCTCTTTATCTCTCTCTCTCTCTCTCTAGCTATCTCTCTCCCTCTCTCTCTCTCTAGTTCTCTCTCTCTCACTTCCCTCCCTCTCGCTCTTTCGCTTTCTTGTTCCTCACTTTCTGATGACGCTGCCGCCTCATCTCTCACTGCGGCGATGACTATTATTCGCATTCTTCTGCCTGGAGAAGGATCGCTCCCCGCACCACTTTGTGGCAATTGTTCAACTGACTCCTGCTTGTCACCGTGTTAACTCTTTGTCACGCGCGACTCTTCTCCCACAATAACCACATGCGGTTAGTTGGAGGACAAGAAGGCAAAACAAAGAGAAGACTTCCTGTTCTGTCAGTCTCCCTAACCTGTTAACGGAACGCCGTGCAGCTCGTGGAAATATTGATTTAGGACACTGCTGTAAAGTACATTCAGAGAGAGTAAATGTCTCTGATTACTTGTTGACAACTGTTACCCTGTGCATTTGGCAGAAGGGGACACTCTACCGTGGAAACTCAGAGAGTTACGGAATTCCCTATGGACCTCTTGTAAATTTAATTACGTCTGGCTCTCACTCACAAACCTGGTGCAGGGACACCCCCCCCCCTCTCTTCACACTGTCTCACTGCAGTGCATTCTGGGATTTGATCTCTTCCTGGAGGAAGACACAGATGGCAGATCTGAATGTACGTGTTTACAACTAAATGGGCCATGAACAGAGTCCTAACCTCTTGTCAGATAGGACACACCTCCTAAAAGGGGAAAAACATGTGAAACCTTTCATTTTAGGGATTCGTTTTAAAAACACTCAAAGGGAGGCAGTGCTGTCGGAAATGCCGGATTTAATTTGAGAACATTGTTTTTTAATGTGGCTGTTTCACGGCTGCTTGTTGTGCGGGTGTTGTGCCTTTCAGTCCTTGGCTTGGCTCATAGCTGGACATCATGTTCTGATAATCTAAGCAATTCCCCCGCCCAACTCTGCACTCTGCGGGAGAAACAACTCAAAGTGGACATGTGGACAACAAGCTGTGAGGTTTCTAATGTCATTGCAATTACTTCATATCCTAATGGAATCTGTCAAAATGCTTGTCAGCGCTGCTGTTTCATTGGCATATTCTCCAGCCGGGTGACACCAGCCACAATAAAACACTCCAGCTCAGTTTGACATGCCCTGACATTATCAATACCAGCCACCCCACCATGTACAAAAACTAGGCTTGACTCTCTAATTGCATGAGACCAAATGCAGCTGTGAAACACGCCTGACAGCAATGATAATGAGACGATAAGACTAAACGTTTAAAACACAAGACTGTCGCTAACGCTAATCAACAGCCAACATGTATTGTATTATCAATTCATATAACACTAATTGCAACAACGTATGCACAACCTGCTAAAGAAAAGGATCGTCTCACGCTTTCCTACGAGCGGCACGCATTTACAACCAGCATCTCAAATTAATGTGAGAGTAATTTAGTTTCTCCGGTTTAATGACGAAACTCAATTAGCGTGACACGGCATTTTGTACCCTGCGACACGCATTGTGCATCAACTGATGAAGGTGCTCATCTGAGCTCTTACACACGTGGCCGGAATATTAGGATAAATATCAAGCCCCTCTTAATCAAGTGTTTTGATGCGTTTGCCTGGATTAACGTAGAGTGGCAACGTTGAGGGAAGAACGATAGCGGCCTACAGGAAGTGAGGTCGCTGCGCAGTGAGAGGAGGGTGACTCTTCCTAAGCGTTCGGATTCAGCTCTCAGCGTTTCTCCCGATAAAACGCCAGACGAAATTGTTTCCACGAGACGCGTCTGTATAATTAGTGGTGATTGGGAGACAAAGCCTAATCTTTTTCATTCAAACAGACACAAAGAAGTGCATCGCAGAGGTGTGGGGACGACGTTGAACTTGGAAAACTGAAAGAAATCTAGTGAAACGAACTAGTGAAACCACGTTCGTCTGAGAAAATTGCATCCAATCACACCGCATCACAATATAACTAAATTGCTAAATACCTTATGACTTATTTAAAGAGGGAACTTGGGATGTATATGACAAGTCTGCTTCATCCCTTTTACAAGGACTCGCAGTACTCTGAATCCAACTCACAGAGGAAGCAAACCCAGCCCTCCGTGATGCAGTGTTGGAGCAGGAATAACACTCTCACTAGCCCTTCTGGGTACTGAGGTGGTCTTTCTACCCTACTTGGCAATTAACAAGAGAGAGCAGTTTGGGACAAGCCAATGTACTGTACCACGACAGACTGTCTCTGTAGAGATACAAACCGCCACACACGCACACATACACATACACACATGCATTACACACACACACACATGCATTACACACACACACACACACACACGCACACACACACACACACACACACGCATTACACACACACAAACACACACACACACACACACGCATTACACACACATGCATTACACACACACAAACACACACACACAATCTAGACTGTTAAAAAGTCCAAACTCCTCCAGGGAACATGCAAGGCTCCAGTCTCAAAGGTCTCATCTCATACTGTCATATTGGAACATATTCGATGAAACCGAATCGAAAGAATGTGACTGAGAAACCAACCTGGCATCAGGCGTTCCTTAACTAGCAACTGCCACTGTAATAACTTCTGAATATGCTGCAGATGCACCATGGGAAATTGAGTTGTAAGAGGGCAGATGTTCACCAGAAAGAATCTGAGGAAATGCACAGAAGGTGTTATTCTTTCCCGACCACTAGAATCCCCCCTAGTACAGACAAAGTTTTTTCGGGGAGGGAGAGGTTCACAGGAAGGTCATGTGTCACTGAAATGAAGCGTAGTGCGCTGCGTAGCGTTGCACAGGAAATGACCCGTGTGATAGCCGAGACGACAGGAAGAGCCTCTGAAACGAGACTGGCAGCACAGATGGAGGGAGAGCGCAGGATCTCAGCCTGCTCTTAAACTGGGAATCGATACACTTCAACCTCCTAAAACAGTTAGGAGAGGACGAAAGGAAGGGGGGGAAGTTAACTGTCTTCAACATGGCCATGGAGAACAATCGCTTGGCAAAGGCTGTAGATCAACCTTGGATTTGGTGTAATTGGGACATTTTCTAAAGGTTAACTCCTCCTCAAAACCTACCTAGATGAATGTGTTCACCTGGGGGGCTGCAGAGCTGATGCTTGTTATCAATACTCCACTGTTATTGGACTCATCCACTGCCCGGGTCTCCCACAAGGCCGTGGGGTCAATACCGCGCTTCGATTTACGTCTCAGGCCAGCCCTGTGTAAACCTGAAAGCATTTCATCCGACTGATTATATAGTGATTTCATTTTCCTTTTAAAGACGTAATAATGAACTGTATGAATACAGAAGACTGTGTACTCGCGTGTAATGCTAATCCTATGAGTGAGAGATTTAGTTGCTTCACATTGGGTTAGAATGAAAACATACGTAGATACATGATGACATATTATTATGGTAAAAAGTGCAACACAATACAGTGCGATCTATATTACAGTGTATGCCCTATTATCATCACTGTCTTCGAAGAACCAGAACAGTTTCTCACTGGAAGTCTGAGAAAAAACTCGACGTAGACAAATGAAAACGTTTCGAGGAATTCTCAGACTTGGAAGGAAGTCAAGCTTTAAACACTCAGGAGGCTTAATGTAGACAAGATTGCAGAAACTGGATAAGTATCTCCAGGAAACCTGTGGTGGAAAAGAGGATTAAGTGACTGCAGCCCTTCGTTGAGAACACAGCCATTTACATCTGCATTCATCTACCACCTGTGGTGGACCTCTGTCTACATCCACTACAGTAGAACTACATGTACATCTGCTGAATCTAAATCTCCTGTACATACATCTTCTACTGCTAAGTCTTCCATAGCTACATTTTCTACATCTACATAGCCCATTTACATGTACCGTACATCTACTTAAACTACATCTACAAGCACATCTGCTATCTCCATGTTCTGTACTTAATCTAGTTGCACATCTACAGTTCTTGACTCAGGCCTTAGCCCGACAAGATGACTCATTTGGCTGGTGCCTTCCTTCTCACGTGCCGGGCCGCGAACTACATACGCTCAGCACCGCCACGATGCCGCCAGAGAAGAAGAAAAAGAAGCAGACCATGTGCAGCTCGCTTTCATTTACTAACCCAGTTTTCTTCTGATTCCTGTGGAATGCCAAACGTCATCCTTCCCCAAGCCCACTATGACGGGCAGGGTTCTCCCTGCGAGGCGTCCCGGTATCCGCAGATAAAAACAGACAGGCCTCCGAATCTCAGATTCTTTCCATGTCCTGGAAAAATGAGAAAGCGCTAACAAGATCAGGGATTGAGTTGTCCACGTTGTTCAGGAGAGGGGAAGTCCATTTCTCCAACTCAATTAATGACCCTAGGCTTGTTTAGCTGGTCAGGGCTGACCCTCAGACAGTTTTGACAGCATGGGAGGGCAGGGAAGGCTGGAAGGGGATGACTTTTCCGCTTTTCCTGGATGAGTTTCAATAAAGCAACCCGCCCTGGACTCGTCCGGTTCCTTACGGGATCCGTGACTTGGTACGGTTAAGTGTCAAGGTAAGCTATTCTCAGAGCGTCTGGCTACCGTGGGATTTTTTTGCTGGTTTCTTTTGCAATCTATATGATATTTTAATCTCAGCGCATTTGTTGGAGAAAGTTTCAATAGTCAAACGTTGAAGCTATTGTTGGCACACTCCCGGGAAGCCAGAGCTGAGCTTGCCTGCTCGCTAGGCTATTTTGGGAGGAAGAGAAAGGGAAGGGTGAAGATTTCTATCTGGTTGTTTAATGAGCCCGCGTGCCAGCGGTTATCTGACGAGGCCTCCTGTCCTTGTGAAATATTTAGATTTAACCGTTCACCTTGTACGGTTTTGTAGCACTGCCCCCCTCAAGGTGTTAACAAAACGCAAGACGGAACATCAAAGTCCGGCGGAATCTGAGGGATTTTGTTTTGATGTGAATGGGAGCAGAGAGGGCTATCTGACTGACAAAAAGATATCCCTTCCTCTCTCATACCCGTCTCTTCGACTTTCTCTTTCGTTCTCTCTCTCCCTCATACTCTCTCTCTCAAGACTCTCTCTTTCGCTTTGTCTCTCATATTCTCTCTCTTTTGTTCTCTCGCTCGTGCTCTCTCTTTCTCTCGTACTATCTCCCCTCCTTCCCCCGAATGTCTCTCCATCTCTCTCTCTGGAGATGTCCCTGTTTATGAAGAGTTAGGCAGTGAAACCGAAGGCCCCGGTGAGTTTATCACATCCGTCGGCCTCTGACGACTTTTAATGAGATGCTGTAATTCAAAGGAACGCTGGTGACACAAAACAATCAAAGTAGAGAGACTGTTCGGTTGGTCCCCGTGGGGAAATATGGAGAGAGCGATAGAGACTGTGACTGGAAAAAGGAAGAGAGACAGGGAACGGGAGGGAGGGAGACAGGGAGGGAGGTAGGGAGGGAGGGAAGGAAGGAAGGAGGGAGTGATGACCCAGTCCAAAGGAGCAAATTATTTCTCTCTCGTCTTCTCTTTTCATCAAATTTTTTAATCATGCCCTCCCGAGATTCTTGTTTCAAAGGACTGCTTTCCGTGTGATCCACCTTAACAGTGGCAACATATGCAGGCCATATCACAAGTCCAGAACCACAGCAACGCAGAGCCGGAGAACAAAAAAGAGGGCGAACACCGCTCTCGCCCCATCTCCTTCACGACCAAGCTTTCTAAAACAGACCTCAAACACCATTAAGCTTGGTTGAAACAGATGCAACAAAACAACTTTCGCGAGTCGGGGGCTAACTGTGAGTAACTACCAGGCGCCTTACGCAATGGAGACCTTGATGTGCTTCAGCCCATCGCCTCAGAACATGGTGTATCATGAAAGACTGGGAGCCAGTGTCTCCAAATGAGCCGCTCGTTATGCACTTAATGAGGAGAGTTAGATGTTAGTGTTTGGACAAGAGTCTGGAGTTTTGTAAGGTCATCCTCCTCGTATAGTTCTCACTGTATTCATGTGCGAGTCTGTGTACTGTAGATATTTTAATTGCTATGGAAAGAAGAAATACGTACAGTATAATCAAAAGGCAGTGCTCTAAACATGAACTCAACACTGCATATCTTCAAAGTCGGGTACAATGTAGTGGTAAGGCAGTATATCCTTTGAAAGGTCAGTGTGTGTGTGTGTGTGTTCAACAGTTTTACTTTGCTCTGAACTCCACTTCACTGGTTTTCATCATTGGTAAACGAACGCAGAGATCAATTAAATGTTCTTATTTTTAAGACAAATGAAGCCGCTCTCAGAAATAGTTAATAGCTTATTATTTTCTTGTGGCTTAATTCAATTTACAAGGTCATATCAGCCAGTTGAAGCTGTTCATCTGTGCACCACCGAGCATGATGGGAAAATTAAAAAAACAACAAAATGGCAACCTAGGTGATTGAGAAACCTAGTCGACCGTGTTCAAACAGGCGGATGAACAGCGAGGGACAACTAACTGAAATGGGACCTTCTTTAAGAACGTCAGTCGCAAAGGAGATACAGAAAAAAAGATGGAATGGAATGGATAATGTATAAGGCAAAATAAAAACACACATTCAGGTTGTCGTTTATTTCTGGGAAACCAGCGGGTAGGAGGGAATAATTCCGATTGTATTAGCACAGCGGGCCAGCTTTTCACTTGAGAGACTTCTCAAGTGGGAGTTACATTAGTCAATAAATGCAGAGCCCAGCAGGGTGCCTTCAGAGCAAGAGTCAATGACAAACAAGTGATACTTGGCGGGGGGTCTGGCCCTTAAGAACACCGCAACGACTACGCTTATCAAATCACCAGAGAGACGGTCTTCTCTTCCTCTCAGCCCCTTCTGGCCTGCCGTCGCCAACATCAAAATCGAGTTTGACGTAAGCTGGAAAAACAAGAGCAGCATTTGCAAATCTTCATTCCCGGTGATCGTTATAACGTCCGTCGAATGCTGGACCTACGTACTGTCAGTACCCTGGCAACATCTTAATCTTTCTTCAATACATCGCGTTTTGTTGAAACGATCATTTCCTGTCTCCGATTCTCCAAAATGCTTTCAGTAAACATTTCAGCGAAAACGATTAAGCTCGTGTTCCGCCGGGTTATTATTATGTTACACTGTTAAATTCAGTTTTTATTCAAATGCATCGGCTCCAACTTGAATCCATCGACACATGAACAGCGCCTGTAGCAAGTGCAGGGGATAATCACGAACATGATATGCACAGCGCAAGAAATATATCAGCAGTTAGAGCTATCACATGTAGCGACACAAAGCGTCTCCGTCGAGCGAAACTGGCCACGGAAGGCCTTCCTCTGAACGGAGAGAGGAGCACGGCGCCAGATTGAAAAGTAGGCACTGCCAGCTTTGTCTCTCTAGCCAGCCAAGAATACTAATTGGCCTTTTAAAGGAACAGTCCAATCCTGGCACGAATCATTTTGTTCTTGGAGTCGATTCCTGGATCGGCCTGTTTTTGTTTTTTTTTCCCGCGCGTGTCTGCGACGGCTTTGGTCCGTGCGCCAAGTTATCTGCGGGGCGCGCGAAGTTACGGAGACGTGGCGGTGTTAAACAATGCAAACAGCAACGTGAAACACGTTGGACGAGAATGGCGTGAAAACACGATGGACAGACCCAGCGTCAAGTTAGAGATTGGATACGATTCGATCAAAAGTCTACATGCTGTCCATGTTTGGCATCTTCATCAGACCAGCCTTTAAAACCCAGGTATTTTAATCAAGCTCAAACATTCTAAACAGCACACGTTGAAAGCTGCAATGCTGCAGAAGGGGAAAAATAAAGCATTTACGCTTGTGATGAAGTCGTGAAGGACACACACACACACACATCAGCCCCTTATACAAATATACCCTCTTCTCTTCCCCTTAACGAAGGCTTCTGTCCTCACATTAAGCTTCATGTGGCATAAGGGGGGAGTCGGGGCATTGGGTGAGGTGGGGTGTTCGGGGTAGGTGGTGAATGTGGAGCGTTGGGGGGGGGGGGGGGGGGGGAAGGGGAGGCGGCTCGCTCTCACTGCGGGGTCTCTGGTACAATTAATGAAGTGATGACATTTTATATTTATTTAAACGTCATTAGGGTTCTACCCCTGAGGTGAGACATCCTGTCTTTGCTCTGCTCTCTCCGGGGAGCAATCGCTTTGTTTGGTCTCACTAACAAAGGAGAAAAAATTAAATGCTGGAGCACAACTGTTCCCACCAAAGTTTCCCCTTTCTCCTCCCACCCTTCTAGTTTATGTTCAGATTTCAGAATAATAATTTGAACAAAAAAAACTGTAACCATATCAAACCCTAGGGAAACAGTGTTTATAGGTTTAATTAAATTACAGGAGAGGACCAAAAAATGTGTAGCTACAGGCTAAGCATTACGCTGTTTTTTTAAGGGCTGGCTATTGTTACACAGGAACAATAGTACTGTGATAAAAGGCAGTTTTCTGTGCAAAATAACCGTGGTTTCTCACACCTCCATTGTGTTCACTGAGTAAGAGTAATATCACTGGTCCACTTCATTGAATGCATGGTAGGTGAAAAAAAGGATTGGATTTCAGAATGGTAAGACACAAGTAAACTGGTATTTTTTGGTACGTTTCTGTACATTTGCGTGTGTATGTGTGGGTGTGGTCCGACCAATGATCGCACTTTTAACCTAGACTGACTCTCATTCCGTAGCGAACCCATAATGACACTGAACTGTCTTTAGAAGCTAACCAGAGCATCGCTGCATTATTTTGAGTGAATCCTTTGACAAACATGCCCTGAGCTCACTGAAAACGGGTTTTCTGTGAGTTTGCCCCTTGCCGCTCCATGTTTCCCATCCAGCAGCTGAAGCTGGCAACACTGATATTGCCTCTCAGAAGGTCGGGGGGAAAAAGCAAAACCCAAAAAGACAACAGGCGAATTTTCGCCTTCTTTTAAAAAAAAACGAACATGCTTTATCACAGAACCTGACAGACAGGAAGGGAAGGGGGGAAACACACTGGAACACGACGTGAAACGACTCACTGATTCAGAAAACGATGACCTTTTTCACGACGCGTAAACGAGAGTGGTGGTGAAACAGTGGAGGGGGGGAGGGGGGGGGGGGGCTTTTTGATGGCTGCATGAAAGACGCTCAGTCGTTAGTACAACATTTCCGAAAGGCTGGAACGGGAGTGGAGATGAGATGACAGACCAAAGTCAGGCGGAGGTGTGAAATACAAGCGGAGAGCGACAAAAAAAATAAAAGACGGCTTCCATTGTCCAACTGTAGCCATCCTGAATACCCAACCGGATTATTCATAAAAAACCGTGATCTCCCGCTAGCCCCTTGACATGTTTCCCCAATCGGCTGACAAGAACGGAGGATATGCCAGCTATCTTCAGAAGCAGAAAATCAAGCTATTGTGGCATCTCGAAGCCTGATCTTACTTGCACGCCCGAAATTATTCCCCGACAGACAAACGATTCCCGAGAGACAGAATCACAACAGGAGCGTGATGATGAACATTTCTCCTTAGTCCAGCCCCAGCCTGCTCGCCTCTCCTCTACCTGGAGGCCTTTGGGCAGGTGTAGTGGAGGGTCAGTAGAGGTCAGGGGAGTCAGAGCTACGCTGCAAGCCTTGACTGCAGCGTGTGGGAGGTGGACAGAGGGCAAACAGGAAGCACTCGCTAACATTAATGGACTCTGACATGGAAACCTATCAGTGCAGTTCTCTATAAAAGCTGCATTAGCGCAATATGTTTGTGTGGGTGTATTTGGGAGGGGGGGCGTTTGCGTGGGTGTATTGGGATAGTATAATCACTTAACATTGTGGCTGGAAACAGAGAGCAATAACACAGGTGCAATTTCCCCTCTATTCATCCATTTACAGGATAGAAAGCTTTTCATTTAAACCCCTTTGCGTGAACTACAGATATTTCTGGCTTTTTGGAAAGTGACCAAGGAAAACTGGAATCCCCGAGGGCAACAGACAGCGTTGTTTCCCCAGACATCCACTCTCCAACTGGGTTATGTAAAGATAGGTTTAAGTTTGGAGGGTTTGACCACTGAAATCAGCAGCCTTGTTGAAGAAGATGCAGCCTCTTGGTGAGCGTGCGCAGGGCCAGGTAGAGGTATCAAAGGAGGAATGATGCTTGGGTGTATGTCAGTCTCTCTCTCTCCCTATTTCCTTATATCTCTCTCTCTCTCCCTCTCTCTCTTTCTCTCTCTACCTTTTCTTCTCTCTGCTTCTCTCTCCTTGTCTCTCTCTGCCTCTCTCCTCTCTCCCTCTTCTCTCTCTGCCTCTTCTTCTCTCTCTCTGCAATTCTCTCTCTCCCTCTTCTTCTCTGTCTCTCCCTCTTTCCGGTTCTGACCACTGAAAGACCTTTTAACTGGTGTGAGTGGGAGAACGAGCCCTGAGATGCAACCAAACTAGCACTCAGGACCCCCCCCTCTTGTTCTTTCCTTCCTTGTATTGTCCTCTCTCTCATTCTATCTCTCTCTCCTTCTCTCTCTCTCCCTCTCTCACTCATCCCTCTTTCATTTTTCTTTCTTCCTATATTTTCTCATCCTCTCCAACTTCTCCCCTCCCTCTCTTTCTCTGTATATCTCTGCAGGCCAACAACAGACAGGCATGGCTTCAAAGCTGGGAGACACATCTCAGTGGAAGGAGATGCTAAGGTCTCACCTTGAAGCTGGGCATCATGACCAAGCATTCCCCGTCCTATTAAAACAAGGGGTCGGAGGTCTAAGCTAGCGACATATGCATCTGAGTCATATTGGCCAAATGTGAGACGCGGAACGAGGAAATTGATGTAGGAAAACATTGCCAAAAAGAATGTGACAGACTGGTTTGATGGTACATTGTCTGTACATCCAATAGGGTTGCTGATTGCAACTATGCAATCAAAACGCTGTGGACGATGTTTTACTGCATCATTAACAGAACGTGGTGGATTCTGGGATGTAAATTGTGGGATTCTGGCGCGGTTTGTCATTGAATGACCTTGCTCGTTCGGAATGTAAAGTATAGCTCCAAAATAATTAAGCAGCGTTGAGTCATTAGGGTAGCAGTTTGATGCGGTGTCAAATAAACCTGCAAACCTGGAAGTCTCGTTAATTAAAATGGTCAATTCGTATCCTTCATCTGGCCCCCCCTCCTCTCTCGGATCAGAGAGGAAGAGAAGCACAGAGAGAGACAGAAAGAGGGATAGGGGAGAGAGACAGAAAGGGGGATGGGGGAGAGAGAGAGACAGAAAGAGGGATAGGGGGGAGAGAGACAGAAAGGGGGATGGGGGAGAGAGAGACAGAAAGGGGGATGGGGAGAGAGACAGAAAGAGGGATAGGGGAGAGAGACAAAAAGAAGAGTGGGGATGATCAGAAGAATTACCGCTAACTACTGGAGCATCAAACTGACCTTTCTCCCTCTCCCACTGGGTCTCTGCCTTCCCCCCTCCCCCCTCAGCTGACGACACAGGTTAAGAGGCACGCCCCTGGGGATCCCACAGGCTATCACCTCCAACAGGTCCCCTCGCTCCAGCTCAAACGACCAGGAAGGTGCCATTGGGCGGCTACTCTAGCTAAGTAGCAAAGGTATCGTCTGATATAGTGTAGTATTAGTCTACTGTAGTGCAGTGTAGTTTGGCTGAGTGTTGAGTAAAGTGTGGTATATTATAGTATAGTGGTGAACAAAAAGTTGTGTAGTTGTAAGGCTGGGGTATGACAGTATACTATCATTTAGGATAGTGTAGCATATTACAGTAAAGAGTGCAGCATGTCCCCTGCCCGTTGTTATGGTGATGACACATCAGGAACTAGCGCTCCTCCACAGTAGATTTCTGGTGACAGAGAGTACCCACCCCTGGCAAGCTCTGAGAGAGAAGAGCCTTAGAGGGCCAACCAATCACACTGGCAGCCAAGCACATGCACTGTCTGGGCTGGATGGATGGAAGGAAGGATAGGTGGATAGATGCATTTATGGATAGACAGATGGAGGGATGGATTTATGGACAGATAGATAGATAGATCAACGGATGAACCCACCTAAGAAAGATACCGTCCAATCAGGTTGCTGCATGAACTAACAGCCGTGAGCGTGTACAGAAGTGGTCATTGTGGATCTGGACTGGTAGATTCAGCCATCTAAATACCACAGGTCTCATTTTCCTGGTTTCAATATGGCATTGTGTGGGCTGAATGTGCAGGTGTAATCACAGTGGAATGGCTGCTTCTAGGCAACTTGTGATGCTAGCTACTATTCCAGTGTTTCCGATTATGAGTCGGATGGAGGTGGGGGAGGGGGTGGGGGGTGGGAGAGGGGGGCTGACGGGCCGAAAAGGAGGACTAATCTGGCAGACAACCGCGGGCAAGGTTGTGGATAAATCAAGCCTGCAAGGCCACATCATTTGTAGCGATAGACAGTTTGAGTCCTTGTTTTGAAATAACTAATTTAGACTGAGATGACTGAGAGAGAGAGAGAAATCAAAATGGCTTCGAGCATGTTTTCTTTAATGTGCAGTATACATCACGTGAAATGAACCATCCATTCGGTGGAACACAGCACGGCGCACTTCAGAAAGTGCCGTTTTTTCTCCCCCAACTGCGGGGTGATATCGGAGGTGTGTAACTCAAAAGGATGACTTCCTTGGATGGAAGAGGAAAGAGTCTGTTCCACTTCCTCATGATGGGAGGAAAACACCCTCCTCTCAAGGTCGGAACAAAGGAGAAAGCCCACTTTGAAGCATGCAGCCCGTACGCTCGGCCACGGCTCAAAACCCTCGCCTCGCTTCCTTGCTGCCTCGCTTCCTCCACGCACATCCCAAGAGACCCAAAGCTCTCCCCTTCCCCCGCCGGCCCTCTCCAGAGCGCTTCAGAGAAGGAGGAGAGGAGCTGGAGTTCTCCAGGGATTCGGCCATGGGCAGGGGACACTTAGAGGGCTGTTGGGGGGGTGGGTGGAGGGGAGGGGGGGGGGGGGGTAGAAGATGTAACACCACAGACTTGGACTTCATTTCCCATCTGTCCTTGGGGAGATTTGAGTCCATCTGGGGACATAGAGAGCGCAGCCAATTCACACAGATTTGTCCCCTTCAATTTGGGGGAACATATGTTTCTGTTAATGCCCTTTTGGAGTTGTTTCCTGTGGCAGACACGTGCTCCGATTGGCCAGACCTTTTTTTTGTGCGCGCGTAAACTAAGATGAAGTGCTCCTGATATTCTTCTGAGCGTTACTCGTTAAAAAAAGGCACGATTCAAAGCGATAAAGACCTGGATATCTGAAGGAATTTCGCCTTCGCCTGCATAACAAGTAGATTCGTCAATAAGGGTTTTATGAACTTTAATTACCCACTCCTTGCAACAGAAAAAAGTGCCAGCACGCAGTGTGACTGTTCGACGCTAGCTGCAGCTGAGGCAGCTAGGATGCTGTGACCAGATGAAGTAGGGAGAGACTGGGGCATGGGGAGCTGAAACAGCATTCTTTCCCTTCAGGCTCTCCTCCTCCGTTCCCCTGCAAGAGAGACCTGGTAAAGATGAAGGTGGTGTAGCAGCGTGATGGACTAGTCTCTTGCGGCTTCTAAACGAAAAGGCCACCAGCGGCTGTGTGAGTGCGAGAGGGGGTGGCGTAGGGGGGAACTGGGGGAGGGAGGGAGGGAGGGCCGGGCGGGAGGGAAAAAGAGCACAGAGAGGGAGAGAGGGAGGGGAAAAGCGAGAGAAAACTGCTCCGGGCGAGGAGCTGTCCGGGTTGTATCGAGCCGGAGCCATTGCTCGCCCTCCATTTGAATAAACACGATTACCAAAGGTCATAGAGGAGGTCGTGGGCAAGTCATCTATTTGGTCTCCTCTGTGTAGGCGATAGGGGCTGACGTTTTAATGGCCCCCACCCTCCACCTCCCTATCACCTCCTCACTTTCTATTCATCCTCGCAACACAGAACCGGTCAGTACGGAGTCCAGGCTGTGGATGTAACCCTGCGATCTCTCGAGTGACAGAAGTTCAGAAGTGACATAGCGATGAGCCGCGGGAAGCGGAGGAAGGATCTCGGCTGTTTATTTCTGTGTTTTTTGAACCCTTTTTTTCGTAATTTTTTTTGAAAGAGGGTGACTCGGCACCGTAGGGCTCCAGAAGTGGCTGAAATGGAGAAACCCGTCCACCCACGCATGATGTTTACGAATGTCATGCTCCAACGCGCGCTCACACACGGGCAGACGCAAGACCTCTACATGGGACGCGTGCATGATGGAGAAATAGGGAAAACACGAGGTCTGACAAACTCCAGTTGAGGATTAGAGAGAAAAGCGACAGATATGAGATGCGTCTGAAATCCCCAAGGCCTTTCTGCACTCCTCCACTCCATCTCCAATCAGATTCTTCTAAGTGCTTATTATCTCCTCCAGATATTAAGACGGCCGCTGCTTGTTCGTCGAAGGGGGATCGAGGGCGACGGGGGCGTTGTGCATTCCGCGTGTGGTCTGCTTCCTGATAGAACACTTTTCACTCCGCTGAATGACTTCTCCCATGATGCCGCAGTGCAGTGGAGCAGGAAATGATACTTGCCAGACTCCTGTACATTCAGATCTTTTCAAAATGGATTCCAAAGCCGACGCGTCCCCGCCCCCCTTCCCTGATCACCTCCCCCCTCTCCCCCCGTCTCCCCCCAGCACGGCGGGTCTGACTCTACTGAATAGTGTCTCTTCTGTCTCTTTGTTAACCACTTGACAAGAACGAATACTAGCTGCTACGCACCAGGTCTTCTTCAAGCTCTGCCGTCAAATGTTGGGAGAAAAGCGAAAGGTATAAGGGCAGCACGTCAAACTAACCACAAAAAAACACGTACAAAGGCAGAACACAGGGGGATCTGAGCAGATGGATTTACCCTTTTAACCCCCCCTTCCCCCCCATGTATCAGGGATTGGTTTGACCCAGCCTTAACTGAACTCTCAGCAGTCTCTTTGATGTCCATCATCCCCATAGAATGATGGAAATCTATGGAAATCTATCGAGGGGTGTGTGCGTGCGTGTTTGTGTGTGTCTGTGTGTGTGTGTGTATGGGTGGGTGTGTGGGAGAGAGAGGTCAAGGCTATGCTGTCGTGGCCTTTGAACTCTCGTTGACAACCCTTCAAGCTGCACACAGAGCCTCATACTTTATTGCCGTTGGCATGGCGATGACACACACAAAAATGAGATTTATCTGGAACGCATATAAATAGGGACTGATATTAAATTTGAGCAATGCAAATATAAGGCACGTATACAATTATGCCGTTTTCTTTACTTAGTTTGATGAGCTGACCTTTCTAAACCCTGAAAAAATATTGGCATGCTAGATGTGTTCCAATTCCAACAACAAAAGCATGCTTTTAGTAGACCATTTATATCTTTCTGGGAAACAAACTCAAACTCATCTCTTCACCTGGAGCTTCGGTTGTTTAGCATCACCTCGGGTCACTTGGACTGTGTTGTTTTGTGGCATGCGTGCTGTCACTTACGCACAGCCTACACAGTTCCAGTCAGTGAATAGCAAGGCTTCTGCAACCAGTATTCTAGTATTATCTCTCTCTACACAGCTTGCTCCACAAACGTTTTTCCATCTGACAAACCATGTCTCCCTGAATTCAATTAGGGCCAGGCAAACATTTTCCTGTGTGGCAAGTGAGCTGTGAAGGAATGATGGTGAGGAACAAGCTAGCTCGGGTTCTAGCTTCCTGAAGTGACTGAGGTGGCTATTTATGAAGAACTGGACTCGACACTGGTGCTGGTTCAGCAATGTGCAATCATATTTAGCGCTGGCCAAATCAGATACTGTCTCCCTCTTCCTTCTCTCACTCTGTCTTCCTTTATCCCTGTCTCTGTCTGTTTCGCTCTTTCTCTCTCTCACACACTTACATGCATACTGTAGACACACACACACACACACACACGTACACACAAACTCTGTCGCAGTTCTCTCAGCGATGGATCCTCTCTCTTCCTCTCCACATCGTCTCTTCATCTTCTCCATCCTTCTCCTCTCATCCTTCTCTCGCTCCCCCCGTCTACCTCCCCTGTCCCTCCTGTCCGCTGGTCCGTGCTGGTGTTCCTCAGGCAAAACACGCCCTCTAGTGACGGAGGAGGGCACTTCCTGAGGAAACGCCGGGAGACAGGTCGTGCCGGCGTGTTGGCCGTGCGTGTGCGCGCGCATTAGAGCGAGCATGAGCGTCCGTGTGTGTGTGTGTGCGCAACCGTGTGTATTTGTGTGAGTATGGGCATCGGTGTGTGTGTGTGTGTGTGTATGTATGTGTGTGCGTGTGTGTGTGTGCGTGTGCCACCATCAGAGCAGCAGACTGAGACAGATACAGACCCCCTGCCACAAGGAGTAAGGATTCCTGTGGAACACGGACGGCGTGGCACTCGAGGTGGATGAAAAGCACTGCGGTGAGGAGGAGGAGGAGAGGAGTCAACATGACGATAGCTTTCTGAGGCACGCACGGCTGCAGACGTGCACAGCCTCCAATGAAGCGCAACATGTGGCAAAGGCACAAACGCGGCCTGCAGACACACACACACACACACACAGACACAGACATACTCCGAACACACAGTCTACACACACATACAGTCTATACACACACAGCCACTCCAAAGGCAGTGGTCCAACTCCTCCCTCCCACCCCTCCTCCTCCCCGTTACCCCCCCTCCCCCTCCAGACACACCTCCCGCCCCCCCAAAGAGAGTCACCAGCTTGATTGAGCGCTTCTCCTGCACGGAAAAGCATGTTCATTTGTATTTAATCGTCGCCGCTGCAATAATTACCAGAGGTTTGTCCTCCTCTTTCGCCGTGCTCCATCTTCCCAGAGGCCCAGATTACCCTGCTCCCAGCCCCCTGCCTCCGTCTCCCCCCGGCCCGGTGATGTAGCGATGCCTTCACGGCCAACCCAGCCTCAGCCGACGCCACTAATCATCACCCACCGGCGGTTACACTGGCAACAGCACTGTGCCTGCGCTCCGCTTGCTTAGCGTGTGAGGGTGACAGGACCAACGCGTCTCAAGACAATTAAAAAAGGTATCTATGGTATCTTCAGGACTGTCATTGGTTGTCTGTGTGTGTGTGTGTGTGTGTGTGTGAGAGAGAGGTTAACCTGACCTAATCATAAGGTATCACCAAGTCACCTATGTTTAACTGTGTTCTAGTTTTTTCCGTACACCAGTACCTCCTTAAGCCCTACCTTTCACTTGAGAAGCCCAAAGAAATCTTCCTACTCAAAGCTCTAGAATCGAATAGGACTTTAATGAGATGTTCCATTGTAGATAAGTAATAGTGCCAGTCCGAGCCACACGCTCACACTCATTAAAAAAAATGAATATTATCAATAATTCATACTTTATATAAGACCCCTTTCTTGCACTGGGCATTACACAATGATATATTTCTAACCCTTACCCTGAGTTAGTCAGAGAGAGAGAGAGAGCGAGAGCGAGTGGTGGAGGGAGACAGAGGGAGAGAGATAGAGAGATATTGAGAGGGGCAGAGAGAGAGGGGTAGAGAGAGAGTGAGCGATAGAAAGAGAGAGCCAGAGAGAGCGACATAAAGAGAGAGAGAGAGAGACAGAGAGAGAGAGAAAGGGAGGGAGAGAGAGCGAGAGAGAGAGAGCGAGAGAGAGAGAGAGGGAGAGAGAGAGGGAGAGGGAGAGAAAAAGTCCAAGAGTGCACTCGCCATGTCATCTCCCATTCCCTTCCCAGCGATGACTTTAACTAAATTACCCCTGCGTCTGAGGATGACTGTAGCAGCCCTAGCTGCTAGCGAGGTTAGCCTTTTCAGAGGAGGGAGACGAATCAGGCACCAGGGGAGCAGCACTGTCTCAGTTCTCCTGCGGTAAACAGGCGGGCTCCGACTACACACCCCACAGCTGGTGTGCGAGTCACACAGGTGTCAGGAAAACTTTGAGGCTCCCAACACGTCGACTGACACTCGTCAGCGTGAAATGTTTTCCTTGTCAGTTGGGAGTTGGGCAGGGACCGTGGCTGTCGTCCGCTGTTATTGTTTCGAAGGCCACGCCGCACACATCACTCGCCGCCTGCAGCATAATGCCTGAGCGATCAGTGACACGCTCGCATCTGCGGAATCCAAATAAGCGTCACGGCGGGTGAACACGGCCCAGCGTAGCTCGCTGTTGGCTGCGGAGTCTAGCCAAGGTTTATACTGGGAAGGAAAGCAGTTTAAAGGTGAGGAGGGAGGCGGAGGGAGGCGGAGGGAGGCGGAGGGAGGCGGAGGGAGGCAGAGGGAGGCGGAGGGAGGGGAGGGGGGTAGGAGACTCAGAACAGTATAGCTCCAGTCGATGTGTGGCTGTGAACAGCTCAGTAGTCCAGTCCACAGAAAACTGCTGTGTTTGTTGACGCAGGGGGAAAAAAGGCACCGTGTCTAAGCTGAAACACGTAAAATGTGTTGGACTAAGGTTTTTATGTAGTTACACGGCTGTTAGTAGTCATTACTCAACATTACTGCGAGTTCAGTTCTCTTCAGAAGCCTTCGTCGGGTTCTGTTCAGACCTCTATACAGGGGAATGACTAAGTACCGCTACATTATGTCTTCTCTCGAGGGCAGGTGGGGAAAAAACATCTTTATTGGGCCCATACAGAGGAGATTTCAGATACCGGTTTGCAGATTTATAGACGTTTGAAACAGAGGGATGTTGGAAGCTCTGGATACTGCTTTGTCAGGAAAATGAGTCATGAAGTTGCTGACGCCGCTAAGTGAAGATGGCTTCACAAGTGTCCAGAGTGGTAGTGGCAGCTGACACACACACACACACACACAAACAGGCAGGCAGGCAAACCCACTTACTGTACACACAATCACACTTCCTCCCCACACACATTCTGGTCGTTTACATGCATGCATGTGTTTGTGTGTGAGGCCACTGAAGTCCTCATTTAAAATGGGCCCAAATTCAATTAAACCTGTTTTCAAACCCTTTGTACACGGCCTTGGGCACTGTCAAAGCTAGTATGTCATGTGCTGTATTGATTTAATGGATTTATTTAGAAGACACTTTTAAATGAAAGTGTCACTTTAATTAACCCTAATTCAAAGTGCTGTACAATGGGGGGAGGGGGGGGCTTTGAACCTGCAACCAATCCACTGAGTTTCCCCCTGTGACAGCAGAAGGAATTAGGACTGGAGAACCTCCAGACTGACTGTGCAACGGGACCATGATGTCATATTCTCCTCTGTCTTTATTGAGGTCTGCCAGACAGCCAATAAGCACTCAGGGAGGAGCTGCTGCAGCAGCCCAGCTGGGTGTTACTCTGAGAGACTTGATTACAGGTGGAAAACAGCACTGCTGTCCAACGCCACTAGACAAACAGGCAGATGTGAGAGACTTGAGAGAGCGGTTAACTCCGAGCCTACAGGGCCACTTCTGTTTCTGAAGGTGCACGGTACAGTGGCAACGGAATCATGGAAAAGGATATGTGCCGTGTTCGGTGCCTTTGCTCTGCGCTGAGCATCAACAGCAGCCCCCTCTGGAGCGCCGGCCCCGGCTTCGCGCCGCCCCCCTCCGCCGGGTTGTTCGCCGTGACAACGCCAGGGCTGGGGGTCAGGATCTGTGTCAAGGCTTTGAACCGTCTGTGCCAGGCCTGTTAGCCTCTCCCTTTCAAATGAAAAGAATGCTCTTTTTAAGAGCAGGGCAAGTGAATAATTGATGCGTATCTATGAACATGCTCTCTCT